>JAUTXW010001919.1:0-373545 GCA_030620095.1 Kuschelorhynchus macadamiae | reverse complement strand
ACTCTAATATAACCGCAGTATGTAATTGCTTTGAATTCATATACATAGTGATTATACTAGTTAGTTGTAAGTCATGATTCACTGGTTATGACTCTAACGACACAAAATCGATATTGATAACGTTGTATAATAAACTAACAGCAGTTTTCTGAAATGTTTCTTCAAACTCGATGTCATAATCTGAAAGTATTGGGTACAAAAATATAAGTTAGTGGGAAAATTAACCCACTTATCTTCAATGACTTTTTTTGTGTGTGCACCGATTACTCCGCAATGGTTTGAACCATTTGGATGAAATGTTGAATATTGCTGGGATGGTCCCATAACAAGCATATTGAAAAAACGTTAAAAATGGCGAAATGCGGCCCCATTTTGAATCGTTTACGCCACGCGATGTAGGCAGTTGTGGTGATTAATCAAGGTTAATATACTGCTTATATACGTTCACCATTTTATCACAAAACAATATACATCATATATGAGACTATTTGTTAAATCTGACTTTTACAATAAAACTCATCAAACCAATATATAAAATCCCTAAAATGTCTTGTGCTTCCCGATCTCCCAGAAACTTGAAATTTGGTATAGAGATTCTTTGACACCTAATGATGATGTGTAAGTAAAAAAAAACGAAAAACAATGCGGATTAAGTTTGTTGGTTTTAATTACATGGGTTTAAATTCCGTACACAATGATGAACGCGCTGCAATTGCTTAATCTAAGCTCGCATATGCAGTTTATTCGTAGTATAATTTCAAGTCAAACATTAGGTAAATACAAATACCCTATCCCTGGCGAAGGCAGACTTATATATTATATATATATATATATATATATATATATATATATATATATATATATATATATATATATATATATATATATATATATATATATATATATATATATATATATATATATATATATATATATATATAGTGGGCATCAAACTAATAGACATTATAATCTTGGATATTAGGCATCCAAACACTATACATAAATATATTTTTGAATAAGTAATTAAGGATAATTTTAAACAGAGTTCTTGGAGCGAGTCTAAGACTGCGACTTAAAAAATATTTAAGCTTAAGTCGGTATTTGCATTAAGTTCTAGGTAAAAAAAGGCAAAAACTGGACGGTCCTGTTCAATTATTCATTTCGAAATAATATTGCTTTAGTGTTGATACTACGAGTACGGTTCTTTTTATTTAGATCAAGTTTTTTAACTGTCTCGTAGTAAATTCTTATTTTAAAGTAAGATTTTAAAATTAATTTTGCCATTTGAATAGGATGCTCATTTAAAATTTCCTCGTCAAACATGTGGTCGCCAAATGTATCAAATACAGAGGTAGGCAAAGTATTAAGTCCATTTGTCACCAACACTTGTAACAAATTCGGAATTTTTCTATTAAAAATATTTTTTGAATTGTGAAAAAACCTAAAAAATTTCTCAGCTGCTTTACATATTTCTATCACAAATTTGTTTGCTTTTACAAGTTTTCCATATGTTTTTCTTTCTTGAAGAAGTGAGCTGGACACATCACTTTCTAATATAAATAAACATTTGGGACAGCTGATGCATTTTTTAAGTCCTTTCACCACAAAGCCTGCAATATAACTAATTATATCTTCAACATAAATAGTTAGATCCCAAGCATTTGAATTCAAATAATTATTTTGGATCTCTTCTTTGACACTTTTTTCAAAGCTTAAATATTCGTCACTTTGTCGTAAATCTCCTGCCTCTGTAGTTGATAATTTATTACTGGATCCACATGATAAAATTGTGATGTTCTCTAAATTCACAGTATTTCCAGAATTTGGACCAGTAATTTCTGAGTGTACCAGTAAACGTTTATATGATGTCTCAAATTGTCTCGCTGTTGGATTGTTATTGAATCCTCCCCTGCTGCGAATAGCCCCAAAAAATAACTCTAAATGATCTTGAGATAGCTTATATGTTAAAATATACTTGAGCAGCTTCTTATTAGTCACATAGGTATCGTACATTTTTTTAATGCTTTCAATACATATTAAAAAACCCAGAAAGCCAGTTTTTCTAGCTGATTTTAAAATTGGTCTATTTTTAAGAGTTAAACCAACAATATATGTCTTTATCTTTTCAAAAAATTCAAAAAATGTTGCAGCCGTTTTTTCAGAAATTGGCCTTTTATACAAATATTTAGAAAACCTATTACGGGAATTAAGAAGATCAAATAGATTTTTAAAATTTAATACAAAATTTGAAGTCCCCTCAGAATTTAAGAATTCTGGACAATTCATGTCCTTTTGAAGAAAAATTAATGCATCACTGACACTCTTACTTATTGTCTGGGTTGCCAACCGGACCTTCATTTTTTCTCGGTCCCACTGAAGATGCCTCATTCTTATTTTAGTTGCAGCATGTAGACCTTCTAGATTCTGTTTTTCAACTAGTTTTGTTATATACTCCCATTTTACGTCTCGGTTGTCAATATCCTTTATGCCTGATTGGGTGGCTAGGCAGTTTCTAATAAGCTTTATCATATGACAAGCGTCAAGCATTATATATATGGGATCACATGTCATTGGATGAGAAAACCATGTTTTTAAATTAAGTGGGTCTGTAAAATCTGCACCTAGTTTTTCGCACATTGACATATTGGCTGCTGCACCATCAAACGTCAGTGATGTTATAACAATGCCACTTTCATGGACAAATTGTAAACATTTATTTACTAATCCAGCTTTTTCACTAGAGGACAGGCCATCTAGTAAAAAGTAACCAACAGGCACTTTCCAATGTCCATTTATGCATACTAGCATAAACACTAATGCTTCTCTGGCTTCTGGCAGTGTATCATCGTCGATGTTGGTTCCGATGTCAACATATCCCGTAAACTTTTGCCCTGTCCACTCCACTTGACGCCTTATCGACATTTCGTCCATGACCAAATTGCACAATAATGGTCTCGAAGAGTCTTTTTGTTTCAATGTAAGAGCTTTAAGGGCTTCTTGCGTAAATCCAGGACTGCCATCGACAGCTCTGAACCACTTTGAAATTGTCTCTAGATGTGGCAAAGAGCGATTAAAAGTGTTCCTGACAAAGGAATAGGCCTTTGATGAGTAAAATGACAACGTTAACGCGAACGACCTAAGTTGAGGATTATATTTTTGTCTTGTTGGCCCTTTTAACATCCTTTCAAATATCTCAAGAGCAGATCCTGAAAGTGAGGCCTGAAAAAGAAAACGAAATTATATAGCTTTATATTAAGTTTAGAACCGATATAACTTCAATTATTTAAAAACATATAATCACTATAGCTTATTCGATATTAATCTCATTTTTAGCAGTATCGTGTAGTGTTTTAGGCAATGGTAACCCAATATTTTCATTCTTTACATGGGATGATACAAATTTTATTGGAATCTCACAAACACTTAAGGTGAAAGAACAGTTTACTTTATATTCATTAAAAGTAGAATTGGTAATTTACCTCTTTAGGAAATATTTTACTTTACCGCACCAACATGACTATAAATTTACCGGTAACGGTAAATTACCGCTTTTTTGAATTTCATTTTTATTATCATAATCAAATCTGTCAAATTTTTCTCTTTGAGAAAACATATAACACATTATATAGTCCTCAAATAGGCATGAAAAACTACTAAATAACTACATAACGGACTTTTTCTCTTGGTAGTTTAATTTACCAGTAAAATTGAAAAATTTTCTTCTTATTGTGAGAAAAAAGCAGAATCAGTTTAATTTTTTAATACCAGAGGCTGTATACTATTATAATGCAAAGGCATGTGAGAATATTGTATATGGTATGCCAATAAAAATCAGGTTTATTTTTACATAATTTATATAATAAATATAGAAACATTTTTGTTGAACCTTTAAAGGAAGTCCGAAGTCTTCGGTAAGGTTTAAGGAACAAAGTTATATTGCACATGCTATAATATTATCTTATTAGACAATGAATCTAGGAACATGAGATTTGGCAGATACGTTGCTTATAGAGTGTAAGCGTACACTAAGTAGGGATTATACGAAATACAATTCGTAAGGGGGTACAGAATACGAAAAACTGTCACAATGTGTAGTTCATTCTGGACAAAATGGTGAAGGAGATTTATTTCGTGTTTATAGAGCAGTTCGGGGGCTGGTATTATAATAAATAAAACAAAATAGTCTTCCAAAAAACACTAAAACAGTAAACAGTCATTGAGATAACTGAAATCTAACCTTTCAAAAAGTTAACATTACTATCGACCATACTATAAACTATAAATAAATAACAAAAAATGAGTTTTTTTTTGAAAATGTCATTTAGAAACTTGTCAAACTTGAACATAAACTATTCAAAATAGAACTTATCAAATTAACAATAACATAGATGATCCTTAAGTTTTGTCTACTACATTTGTAACCATCAGTATTTAAATGTTTTAATATGTTAAATCAATAATTATTAGTTGAAGTTATAGTGGGCAGGAAAAACTAAACTGGTGTTATTTAGCTTTACGCAGTATTTTATTTTTAGTGGCAAAATTGGACAATTTACTGGTCAAATTGAATTTTACTTCTTCATTTGGAAAAGTAAAATAATTTTCCGCTCACGGTAATTTACCCCCAGGACCCATCTTTAATTAACAGTATCGTACTATTTAAGGAGGACAAAACTGTACACATTTACAAAAAACTGACCAGATCAAATAAAAAAAAAAAGAAAATGTTTTCCTTTATTTGGTGCAAATACCTACTTTTATTGTAGACTCTGATGCCTCTGATATCAAAGATTTTTCTTTAGATAGATCAGTAACTGCTTTAAGGATGTAATTTTATATTTTAGCCTTCTAACAGTCATCTGCAAGTTGTGGATCTTTCTTTGCTGATTAACGTCCCGATTTTTTATAAATTGTAGGTTTCTTCTGCGTTTCTCCGGAGTAGAGAAATCACTACTTCCCATGTCTCCTATGTATCTTCTCTTCCTAACAGAAAAACAAAGAAACTTTACGACTTTCAAAAGATGTAAATAGAAAGCAATTAAAATAATTGATAAATCACAGGTAAACAAGAAGATAAAAGAAAACAACAAATAATAAATACCTTTTAATTAAAAGCTTCTGTTTTGGCAAGTTCACAGCAGAATATACAATTGATGACGGAGAGGAAGAAGATGCTTGTTCTTCACACAAACTAATAAATAAACAAAATAGTTATTATATAAGAAAGCAAAAAAAATATATTAATAAAATTTTGAAACAGTAATGACCAGTAACGTAGGACCTTTTTCTTAGAACACAAGGTTATGTCGAAAAAAAAATTGAAAAGTTTAACAATCTCTTTAAAAAGTAACAAGAACAATGTGTACCGAGTTGTAAAAAGTTATCTTATCTTCGGTCCATCTTAAACTTGAGTGGTGGTTAAGCCTTTTATTTAAAATGCATTATGTCGTTCGCGCTGGCTATCCTTTGGTCATTCTTTAACTTTGTGAAATGCACACTACTCAGCGAGAGCATTAGAGTTTACAAATCCTTTTTTACTTTTAGCACAGAACAGTTACATTAGCAGACCGTCCAATGAAATTCCATGTGAATTTTACTTCTTATATTATCCTTCCATATTAATTTTTTAGCAAAATCGTATAAAACTTTTTTGAAGGTCCTCATAAGATATGAATAATTTTTATTCAACTAATAAGGAGATATCTGAAATAATTTCACATTAATATAAAAACATTTGGTAATTAAAGCACCAGCAAGTGTCAAATTATTGAAATAAGTTTTTTATTTGACAATTCTCACAAAACATTTTGCAAAACATCTGAAAATTTCTACCTCACGTGACTTCATTTTGCAATAGCCTTCAAAAAGATATAATACAATCTTACTCTAAAATGAATAAGGAAGATAATATAAGGGCAAGGATAAAATTTACATGAGATATTTCCTGGCTGGTCTGCCGATGCAACATCCAGTATGAATCTATATCTATATCTAATGTAAAATAATATTATCAACTATATTGTTACCTTCTCAATTTTTCAGTTTCTGATGCAGTTTCTGTACTAACTGAGGAAAAGGATGCCATTTTCTCCAATTTTGTAGGTGATTCCCTGCAAAAAGCGTAAAATACTATGCTCAATGTTCTTGAAGAAATAAATATTTTTAAAAGTTAAAGACAATTTATTATTTTTTCTTTTCCTTGTTTGTCTTTCATTTTAACTAACCTTGAAAACCCTGCAGTGCTAGGTGATGCTTTTGGCGGTAAAAGCACGTCATTTTTGTTGGTCTCTATTGGAGTTGCCATAAGAATATCCTGACCCCTAAAAATACATAATATTGCACAACAAAATACTTTAGAGTGACATTTTTTTTTATATTATACTTTATGCACGACCAGGATTTGCCTCATAATTCGCCACTCCCAATATTGATTTAATTATAAGAGAAACAAAAAAGTTCAATATTAAAGTTATTACGTAGTTTATAACATCTATGCATACAAGATATCTCAAAAATGTGTAGCAGACCCAACCTGATTTTAACATTAACAATATGTATTATTAAAATGGGTTTCTTCTTCTTCATTATACATATCAGGTTTGATATTGATACATTTACCTCCAAAGACACCCTACTAGTGGATTCAATGGGAACGCATTGCTTCTTATGGCTATTTAAAGATAAAGGTATCTAGCCTACTATATTTTTCATCAGCAAGAAGATGCACATATTATTGACATATGTACATGGTGTCCATTTAAAAAAAATGTTTGGACTGCTACACATTACTGTATACACAAGTAATATTTTTCTATAAATTATGAAATAAACTTTGACTGTAATTTTTTTTTCTATCTCTTAAAATTAAGTCTATATTGGGGGTGGCCAAATATGAGGAAATACCCCTATAATATAGGAAATAAACAGCTCTACTTCATAGTAATGTAAAATACTTTAAAAATATATTCTCTTTTTTAAGAGCAGAAGTTATATATGTACAACATTTTAACCTGCCATATCTCTTAGTTTTAAAGTTAGCCATATGAACCAAGAATTGCTTATCCAGTTTTTCTCTAATAATTAAAAAAATAAAATTCTTTAAATTATACAAGATATCACTAAAAGTTGTTTTTTTTTAATGGGATACCCTATATATTATATGTCCCTCAAATGGATCTCTTCTTGCATCTTATAAATATATTTGGTTTAATAAAATTATCTTCAAAGACACCTGATAAATTTGAGAAAAAGCCTTCCATAAGAGTCAATGTATTTTTATTCCCAACGACACCACTATGTAATTGAGCATTTTCAGCCTCTCTAACTCTTATGGCATGGTTTCTCTTAAATATCTCGAGTGTCTTTAAAGATAATTATCAAACCATAATCTGCAAGAAGAGACCCATTTATGGGACATATAATATACAGGGCGTCTCATTTTAAAAAATGAAACTTATGATAATATATTGTAAATTTATGTTTTTTAGTTTTTGAATTATTAGAAGAAAACTTGGTAGCAACCCTTGGTTCATATTGTTAACTTTAAAACTAAAAAAGATATGACAGGCAAAAATGTTATCAAGCAACCCCCCAAAAATGTATCTTGATAACATTTTTACCTGCCCCAACTACTTTGGTTTTTAAGTTAGGCATATATACCAAAAAACAAATTGTGGGGTTTTTCTGTAATAATTCAACGGAAGACTATCAATTACAAGATTTCACTGTAAGATATATTTTCTTTAATGGGATACCCTATATATTTTTATATTTTCTACTATTTGAATGGCATATTCTGTTCTGATTTTACTAGTATGTCACATTTTATGTTTTGATCCTGCAGTTTTACGTTTATTTGCAAATATATAAAATAATACATTGCTTATAGAGTGCCATGGAAATTACAAAATGCTAATTGGTGTCAATACAAATATAAAAGAAAACATTAACATAATTATAATTATTATTTAACTATATGTCCATATCAAAACAAATAGAATAATAAAATATCTATTTTATTTCCATGGCATTCTTCATTTTGCAATATAATTATTTAACATATTGGCATATACAAAAATGGCTGGATCAAAACATAAAGTGGGATATACCAATGAAATCACAAGAGAATGATATCCAAATAGTAAAAAATATGTAGGATGTCCCATTAAAAAAATACCAACCACTTATGGTGATATCTTGTAAGATTGGTATGCTTTTTTTTTTAATAATTAAAAAAAGTTTTTGATTCTTTCCGATAAGTTAGAAAGTAAAAAAGACTTTTAACATTTAAAATGGTACCAAGATAAATTGATCTCACTGTGCCTAATTGGTTTTGTTTTTTTTTACTGGAAAAATATCTTACCCACTTATTATGCTTGGTAAATCCTCAACGATCGTAAAATCAGAATACTCGGAGCTGAAATATAAATAAGTATTAAAAAGATGTACAATATGTAACAAAATTTCAAAAACAATTTTTAAAATTATATAATATTTACCTAGAAGATGAAGGGTCTACAAAAATTGATGGGTTAGGTAGTGGAAGTGCATCTCGATGAATCTGCTTTCGCCCATCAGCAAGAGTAACAATTTCACTAGGTGAAAAGTGATCTGAACATAGGGCAGGCCGTTTTGGTATATGTGGGCCATTTTCCATACCAAAAATGGAAAGCCACATATCCCTGGTTTCACGGTTTACAGGAACGCTAAAAAAATATAAGGAATAAAAACTTTTACCTGGAACTTCCCTCATTATCAATATTTCTTTTTATTAGGAATACTGAAGTGTGACAAATATTTTACTGTATAATAGCATAAAAAAATTATTATTATTATTAGTTCGGTAAGTAGTCACTTGATAACACTTATAGGTATATAAAGTCTTTGCAAACATTTTTATTGGGCGCCATTTTATTCCACCATATGGAATCTCTACCAATATTTCACCAGTTTCTATCTATGCCACACTTGATCTTTGGGCATAATTTAAAATAAATTGAATAAGTGGAGGTTTGTTACGTTGATTTTTTAAAACATTTTAATTGGGCTGAGATTTTGTTTCACAATCATGAATTTGGATCACAACTTTACCAGTTAATCTCTATACCTCACTTAATGCTACCATAAAATTTGAAATTAATCTAATAAGCAGTTTTTTCAAGTCAATTTTTAAATTATTTATTACGCCGCCATTTTATTTTGCTATTCTGGATTCATACCAAAATGTTCATTCCTGTGTAACACTTGATCAAAATTCGAGGTAAATTGAATAATTAGCATTTTAGTAATAATTCTTTTGATATTTCACTAGGACGCCATCTTGTTCCGCCATATTGGGTTTTTATAAATACTACCAGGTGTAGATTTGTTAAACCTGGGAGGGTGCCTTTTTTCACGATTACAAAAATGTTACGATTTTACCAGTTCGTCTTTATTCCACAATTAATTATTGCATACAATTTTAAATCAATCCATTAAGAAGTTTTTTCAGGCTGAGTTTTTAATTATTTTATTAGGCCACCATTTCATACCAAATTTTACCAGTTGATTCTTACCTAATAGTTGATTTTAGTGCAAAATTTGAGGTAAATGGAATAAGTAGTTTGTTGGTAACTTTTTTTAATATTTTGTTAACAAATCACCCCATGTGACCTTTACTTTTTGACCAAAATTGAGTAAGTAGATATTTAGCTATGCTGCCAACAGACAGACAGACCGATAGAATTGAAAAAACATGTTTTTCAGCATCTCGGGACCCTGAAACGTCAAGATCTGAGAAAATCTCGGAGGGTAATTGAAGGATTAAAAATAAAATCCTCTTCAAAAGAAAAAACTAAAAGAATAAAACATTATTTTATTCCTTATGTTTGAGATCGACATATCTTATTTACTTAAACACAAAAGCACGGAATCTGTGACAAAAGACCAGGCACAAAGCCTAGTGGGGGTCCGGACCCCCCCCCCTCGCGAGACCCTAATAATAGCCAAGTTTACACTGTTAGATATTCTGCAATTGCAAAGAAGTTTCGCAAATATGTAAATGTAAAAAATTATGAGAGGCTACCCTAAACAAAGACGCACCTAATGATTTTTTCATAAATATGATAGTTTCTAACATAATTAAGCAAACGCTCATTAAAAGTAGGCATTTGAAGATTTCCAGAGATACCACATATCTAGCTAATATCATAATGTTTTAGAACTTCAAGAAAGTACTAAAAAGTGAGATGAATACATTTATGATTAAAGAAATCCAGATTTTTAGTGTAGCAATATGGTTTCAGACCCTCTATGGAAGATAACACCACATTAACCTCGATATTAACAAAATGACTAAGCACTTATTTATTAAAATACTATTAAATATATAAAACCTAAAAATACTAAGCAAAAGTCGCCAACGTCCTATTTGCTCAAGATATACCTATAATTTTTTACATTTTCATAATTGCTCTACCTGCAATGTTTTAATAGATATTTTTTTTGAAATTTTATTAACAGATTCATTACATTTTAACAATTGTACATATTAACCTGTTCAATCCTCTAAAGAGTGCTTAAAGCTCTGGTATCGAGAATATTATTTAAGATCTAGTTTATAAGTACATATATTAAATTTTAAAATATTTACTTAATAACTAATTTTTTGCAACTTTTTTTCATATTTTGTTGCACTTGCAGGGGGGCTAGCAACAAGTGAAAAAAAAGCATTCTTGTTAATTATATTTTTGTCATTGAATTGGTTTTGACAGGGTTGGATCCCCCCCCTAGAACTGAAATCCTGGCTACGTGCCTGCAAAAGACATATTTATGTAATGGTTCATGTGGCAATATTTATTATTAGCAATAAGCTTAGTCATTAAAGAACAAGCATTTCCATGACAAAATGCAACCAATAACAGGGTGAGTTCTTATTACTATTGTTACTAAAGATGAAGATAAAACTAAATTTTGTTACATGGACCCACATTGTGTTTTGATGGGTATACCAAGAGTATAATGCTTATTTAATACCTTTCTTTATCAGCTTATCACCGACTTCATAGGAAATTGGGTTTGTTTTTCAAAACATTTTGATTTCACCCTTTTTCCAACACATTTTAGTTCTATTTACGCGAAGTTAGGTACAAATTTGGGTCCACTACTTTTAAAAGTTTGCCAGGTTCGTGGCAAGGAATATTATATAAAAATGCACCACCTTTACATGTATTGGATCTATTCATATGTACAGAAAATCAGCAATAAACATGGCCCAATATTAATATGAATACAAAATTGAACTTCGTGTCCCTAAAAACCACAAAAACCATATTATGAAAAACAATATCTTTACAGTATTTATCCTTCAATTTACCCCCTTTTTTCCCCACCATCCACCTTCCCCACTATACATTTCACTTATTGACAGTATAAATATTTTGTGCCAAGATGTTTAATATTTTTAACATTCATTATAAAAACTCCCTAGTTGGGATAATGTACCTCAGGATGGTATTTATTTACTTTTTTGAATACTTATTTTTCAAAACCAAATTTTAGGCAATAAATTAAAGCATTTCAAATTCATTAAGGAAAATCTATAGTAAATGAAAAATTGAAAAGTAACGCCATTCCGCTATTTTCATTTTTTTGTATATGCTTGCTATATGAGAACTCTGACACTACCCTAAATATTCCTTGAAAATTTCATCCAAAATGCAAACCATCCTGAAGTAATTAATGACAACATAAAATAGTGGGTCTTACAGCTTACTCAATTAAAATTTAGTACCTATGCTTTACCAAATAGTATATTTATGTTGTTTATTAACCTCAAAAAAGGTGATTTGAGAAATTTTAGGGGAATATTTGAAACTTTTCACAAATATATAAATTAGCAAAACGCTTTACTCCGTTTATCATACGTGTCTTCGACTTTATAGATCAGTTGAAGTTATAAAAATTTAATTTAAGCCCAACGGAAATGTGCAATACAAAAACAATATTTCATTTGCAAATATAAGAACGCTATTAGACGGTGATTTTACCCTTCAACTACAGCACTGGTATGACATAAACTTACTTACCTTCGAAAACAAACTTCTGGGTTTAAATCGTCCCTTTTTCTGCAAATAAAGCACGTTCGCACCATTTTCTAAAAGTTTTTTTAACAGATTCTTAGCCACACAAAACACTTAGATTTCTGAAAAGCACTTATTTCACCAACTTGAACAATTACAACGCCGCGCACCAAATAGGTCCAAATAATGAATGACAACGATCGTCTTCGGCGTCTTCCGAATAATCCCGAAAGAAATCTGTAGTAAACTCGTAAAAGGTAGAATTTCGACGTTGCCGATAATTCTGGGCTTTATTTCTTGAAATGAGGAATAATAATTACAGAAGATTTAAATTACATTTAAAACAGATTCGGTTTGAGTTATTTATAATAAGCTATTTAATTATCAGTTTTAAAATATTCTATATGAAATTTATACTAGGAATTTCTGGAATTCCTTGTTTATTTAGGTAATAGTACAAAGGATGATATCCGTTATAATCTGGCCACAGTAACGGTTTGGCAAACCAGGGTTAATGTTGGATTCCTCCAAAATGTAAACAACCGGGTCTATATTATTTCCATGTCGTTGGATGAACCTTATTTTTAGAAACAAAAACTGCGTTGCCTTGTAAATAATGAGCTGCTCTTCGTAGGCTTAATGTCCTATCGTTGTCAAACTTATTTAAAATTACGTTTCGATATTGTTCATTTCTCCTACCTTCGTTTCTCGGATTCTTTTTGAGTCCAAAATTCCTAAACATTAAATGCGTTTTAATGAAAACTTGTTTGCAAGGTAATCTTCTATTTGGAAATCTTCGTTGGTATTCCCGTACTGCTGCATTTGCATTTCCATTACAGAAACCATAAACGAAATGAATATCAGCATACTCAAAGTTACTGAATAACACCATTTTGAAATCACTAGTTAGACTGATAATTACCTTTTTGTATAAACTGTAATGTACCTGACATTTACTTACTCTAAAAACTCAAATGTCACACTTTAAAGACGAAACTAGCAATTGTTCAATTGTCACAAAAATGTAATCATGGCATACCAAGATGTTAAAGGTTTTGCCACTGAAATAATTAACAATAATGGAAATTTTAACTACGCCATACATAAAAATAGTTTTTAGTTTTTAACTCGAAATCCTTGCATCGCACGAAAAAAAGGCAAGGGATCAAATTTGCTCCAAACTGAATGGGGATTTTAGGAATGATTTTTGTTTTCAGAAAAAGCAGTAGCGTACCATTTTTTCTTCAAGAATATTCAATAAAAAATCCTGTACGGACGCCACTGATGAAGAATTAAAAAATATTTCAAATCAAAAAATGCCTTTTGTTACTCAAATGCTGTTTACCAAATTTAATAACAATATCTCAAGTACTAAAAAAGTTATGACTAAATAACAATTTTTTTCTTAAAACTTTAACACCCTGTATTTCGAAAACGAAGCATTTGCCGATATATGTTTATATAGAAAATTAGGGCTTATTTTGAATGCAGAATGCGCTGTTAAAGTTTGGACACGCAATTCGGGACACCCTGTATATATATATATATATATATATATATATATATATATATATATATATATATACACACTGATTATATGTTGATTCTTAGTCGTTCACGGATGGAAAAGTACGATGTGTGTTCATTCTGGGTGTACATCCGTTCACTACTGTCCTTCAGTGTGGTCATTTAAGTGTGCAACATATGGGAATTTTCTTTATTAACTATACAATCAAAATAAAAATATTGCCAAAACTTGATGCACCAACTTTTGACAATATTTATATTTTGATTGTGTAGTTAATAAAAAAAAAACATATTTTGCACACTTAAATGACCACAGTGTGTCAGATAAATCACAAATAATTACAATAATAATATGTTAAAATATAAATCCTAAACGTGTTATTCTAGTAAAATGGACAAATTGTTTGAATTTGCTGTTACTTGCAATTGTTTTAAAAATTATATATTTAGGGCAAATTTATGAAGAATCTGTAACAAAGAGAGGATTTTTATTTAAACACCTAGAATAATATTGCTTTTTAGAAAGGATTTTGGGCAAAAACGACGAAACATTACTGTGGACTTTAACCGACCCGTTTTTATAATATAAAAAATAAATACTTAAGATAAATCTTGCACTCGACCAGTACTGAATACAAAGTATGTATCTGATTTCCTAGATTTGAACGATAATAGTCCCAAAAGAAAAATTCGAAAAATATAGGTTACCCTTACTTTGTTACCGCAAATGCCATCATCAGCATGGACTTCCATTTTTCATTAATAATCTGAAAAATGACAAAGTCGGAACGACGCGGGACGAACACACAGGGACGGATGGGATAGGCGGGAAACCGGGCCGGTCGGCCAATTGGCGAATAATGACTGCAAAATTGGTAAATTACTAAGTGAGTGAGTTTGGTTATAGAATAACGTCAAACTTATTCCAGTATAACTTGGTGTTTATTTTTTGCTATAATATAATATTTAACATATTACTAAATAAATGTGTGTCGTAGGTCGTAGCTTAATTTTCTCTTTTAGTAAAAACCATACCTTCACGAAGTGTGAAGTTATTTCGCAGCCAAAGCGTTCACATTACACATATATTCTGGTTTTTAGTTTGTAGTTAAGTGACACTCAAATATCTGTACATTCTCTCGTCTGGTATAATTGAACTAATAATAAAGCCTTTGAGCATCCTTTTGATATTTGTTTCAACCTGGGACACAACACTTAACAACACCCTTGTTGAAGATATGTACAAAATCTTACAAAAAAACTCAACAATTGGAAAAATCATTCAACACAAACCAAAGCCAGTTGAATGATAAATGTTAATGACAACGACAAAGACAGAGACAACGATAATGACAACGACATGTCATTGAAATGGCAAATGAATTTTTCGGATATGCAACTAGCATATCCTAAGTTATTTGTCATTGGCATGTCTCCTGGACATACCAATGACAAATAACTTTGGCATTTTTCTTCAAAATGACTTATTATGCAAGTAATTGTATTATCTGACTTTTGCGTAAGTTTTATTGGCTAATCAAAAATAGAAACAATGAATTAATTAAGTCAGTAGCTTACATACTTATTTGTAATAAACATTTTTAATTACCACCTTGTGAATATGCAATGGTTAAAATTAATGTCTTATTTATAGCTAACACTAAAGAGCTAACAGCACTGACTTTGTTGGTGATTAAAGATTCATCATGCAATCTCATGAGAAACGTCTTCTAAAATCTTTAAAAAAGTGGGAAACTATTAAAATTTCAACATTATGGCAGGTTTTTATCGGTCACATTTTTATTGGAACCTTTTTATTGTCACTTTCATATCACTTCTCATAGTTTGTCATATCTTTTTTAAACCCCTTAACATACTGTGCATTTGTGGCAACTTGAAAATCTCTTAGCATATGTATAATAAATAAAAATTTAAACCGAAAGTTGAAAGCGCGGCCAAATATATTTTAAGAGGACCCACTGGGCTTAGTATGTTACTTTTTTTATCCCACTCCTCCATCCAGGGCACATATACACCATTTATTTAAACAGTATAGCGGATATATAGAATAATAAAAAATATTTATTTTATATGTAGCAGAAAAGAACACCTAGAGAATGCCTTAATGCTAATGATGGATCAGTACCCTCTGAATGTCAAGTACTAAGAAATACCTTCTTTGAATGTAAACGATCCCTGGTAAATATGTTTAGTTGTTTTAAAGTAAACTTTAATGACATCACATTTTTTTTAGTTGGATGCCAGGCAACGTTTTAGAGGTAGAAAAGGTTATTGAATTAGTTTAAATGTTTTTTTAGTAGATAGGTTTATAAATATGTAAATAAATATATTTGAATATATTGGTGTTATTTCTTTTTTGGTTTCTTTTGATTATGTACATAGGCTGTTTATAAAAGGGTTTGAATATAGTTAACAGTTTTATATTTGCCATTTTTATGTTTTATAAGCTTTAGTTTATTTATAATAAAATAAGCTTTAGTTTATAATAAAATTCGAAAATTTGTTTGTTCGAAAGTTTTCAAATAAAGATATTTTTTTGATACTGTTAAATATTTTTCTACCACCATATTTTATGATTTAACTTAAAATAGATGTGATAAATTTGTGTATTTATTGAAACATTTAGAAAGGTATTTGAGAACTACTTAGAGGTAAGATAATAGAATATTTCTATATTTTTCTATCACATTTATATATATATATATATATATATATATATATATATATATATATATATATATATATATATAGTGTCAACAGTAAAGTCCGCAACAAACGGGATTGTTTCTATTTTAATTTTGATTTTATAGCCATAACCTAAATTTCGGCGCAATCGGTTGACTTAATTTTTTTAAATTAGATGGCTCTTTACATTACGGAATGTAGGCAAACCTGAATTAAACTGATGTTTTTATTAAGTTCATACTAAATAAATATGTATTAACTTAATAAGAAACCCAATTTTAAAATACTTCGCATTAAATTGTGGAAACTGGATTAACCTTGCAACAGGTTGGACGAATTCTTTTGGACCCATTTAGGTTTTTATCTACAAAATGGCGTTTAAAAGAAAAAATTAGTTAAGACAATGCATTTAGATGATGAACTTAATAAAAAAAAATCAGTTTAATTTAGGTTTGCCTACATTCCGTAATGTAAAGGGGCATCAAATTTAAAAAAAAATTAAGTCAACCGATTGCTGAAATTTAGGGTATGGCTATAAAATTAAAATAGAAACAACTTTTTCCTTTACAATTTTTTAAAATTTTGAACAAAAATGTATTTTTTTGCCCTTTAAAAAAATAATATCAAATTTGACAGGTAAGAAAAATCACGTGACCTACTTTTTTATTGTCACTTTTTATTTTTTTTCATGCAAAAACTGTCTGCAAACCTAAATTTTGTTTAAGTCAATATCCCATTTGTTCCGGACTTTACTGGTGACATATATATATATATATATATATATATATATATATATATATATATATATATATATATATATATATATATATATATATATATATATATATATATATATATATATATATATATATATATATATATATATATAGGTTAACCTATGCCCAAGAAAATAATTAACAAAATATATATAGATATATATATATATATATATATATATATATATATATATATATATTAACCTATGCCCAAAAAAATAATTAACAAAATATATATATATATATATATATATATATATTATATATAGATAAAAAAAAAATTTAATTAAATAAAGATTATATATAGATATATATATATATATATATATATATATATATATTATTTAATTAAAATTTTTATTTTGTCTTTGTAGGTCAATGGACGGGTTATTGACTCCTAAGGGGAGTCTAAGTCCCTGGGCCTAGAGCGGTATTTCATTTTAGGGTCTACAAATTTATAGGAAGACTGTTTTAAGTCATTCTAAAGTACATTGACATAAGATCCCACAGAAAGTTTCTAACCTGTGAGAACTTTAACATTTATATTGGATACTCTTTAAGGAGAGGAGAACGTCGGTCACATTATTAGCGAATACTGGAGTTGATGTTTTAGCTATCAAACGAAATGGAGGATGAAAATCCGCTACTATAAAAAGGGAGTTTTGAAAATAAGACGAAACCACAAGTTTTTTGCAGTACTTTAAGAGAGAGAAACATTGGTTAGAGATGAAGGTCTGTGGAGGCAGAAAATATCATATTCATATTCAAATTGAGTAAAAACGAGAAAACAATTATCCATATTTTATAAATAATGTTTGAAAGGTTTATATTTGAACAGAATTTTTTTATATTTATTAAATTTAAAACAGCCCTTTAAAAGATAATAATTGGTTGCAGATGGTAAATTTAGATGGAGTTTTCTTAGTGATAACGTGGGTGACATATTATCACTGAGATATTGTATTTAAAGATCCATAACCCGAAAAAAAATATTTAGTCAATTTCAGTATAAGAAATATACAGTAGGAAGAAAAGCACAAAAATATACAAAAGGACAAGGTACACTGTCTCCAGTGGTCTCAATAACCTTTAGATCTGCTAGTTTAGGTTTTTTTTTTGGGGGAAAATTTAGCAGAGCAAATTAAATCATCAAATCAATCTCCTCAAAAACTAAATCATCTATTGCCTATCTCTACTCAAGCATGCTAACAACTTGAGCTTTGAAGCTTTTAAAAATTTAACTATTCTCCTTTGAATGCTTCTGTAATATGTGCTAAAAGGTGGAGTCCTTAAAGACGCACAATCGTGGAATTTATTTTTTTATTAAGCTGATTTTACAATATATCAATAAATATTTCCGCGACACAGAAATCCCGCACCATAGAGTTCGTGATATCAGAAACTGTAAAACTTTGGCATTGCAGGAAATCTGGAACACCAACAAAAACGAACTGTTAAAAAAGCAGATATACAGTGTAACCAACGTATGGGTGAATATTCGCACATAATCAAACTAGGCTATCTTATTAATGAAAGGTACGACAGCTCTTTTGGGGGCTCTAGCATATGTTTACAGGCGGGGAATTTAGTCAATATCTTTAGTTGTCCTTGTCGATACGTACACTAAAGTCGTTTTCAGAAGACACGCCTTACAACATGTTTTTATAAGGGCGCCATCCGCAACATAAAAAGTAATGAGTATGAGGTAAAGATTTTGTCAATTTGAAATTTTAAAAAAAATCAAACTTTACATAAGTATCAAAATTTATTATAAAAATTAAAAATTTTAATTATAAATGATCAAGTTATTCAAAATAAGTCAGGTGGAAATTCAAAAGAAATTAATGAATAAAGAATGCAAATTTAAAATTATTCGCAATTTTCGGTCACTACTTAATTATTACGTACTATAACTGGCCAATAATGATTACACTACTATGATAATTAGTTGCTTAAATTACGTATAATTAAAGTTTTATCAAATTTTGAATAATAAGAAAAATTGGAAATTCCTCACCATAACTATCGGTAGCTGGCCCAACGAGGTGGACAACCTACGTCCTAAGACTGCACAATTTCTAATTTGTTTGTGGATTTTATTTTATTGAGGCAAAAATTACTGTATTAATCTAGTAGTAGTAATCTACCCACCCTATGGTCTATATAAAATTATGAAGGGAATTCGAAAATTCAAATTACCTATTTAGGTAAGCCTAAATTAAGAGGAATGGCAGACTTAAAGGCAATCTACAGCTATTTAAAATCAACTTTAGAGCTAAAGCAAAAAAAAAAGAAGATCTACATAAGTGCAATTAGCAAAAAGTAGGTAGCAAGAGATAAACTAGTAAGAAAAGAAAACTAACAAGAAAAATCGAAGGTAGAGCTGAAGAGAATTGAAAAATAAAGCGTTAGCATGGCACGACGTGGTATCGTAACATAAGAATACACTTTCATTTAAATTTTTTAGAATTGAATCAAAGTAATTATGAAAATAAAAATTAAAATTTATTACCTGACTCATGTAACTCTGGGAAAAACTAACAGATTTACTATACGAGTTTGACCAGTCAAAATGGCTAACGAGTTGCACAAAGATCTGAAGATAAAATTGGCCGCTTCACCCAAAAACAATAGGTTCAGTTGAGATAAGAGGAATTCAAAAAAAAATTTCCTTTTTTAACACTTTAGGCTAGGCTCAACGCATGTCTTAACTGTTATTTTATTGAAAAGGAAATATGTGGCTTTAAATATACTAGAATACTAGATAGAGCTATATAAATATTAAAATTGTAACAAACCAACTTAAAAAATATGTTTTAAATCTTTGCATTATCTGCCATTTAAATTAATAATAATGATTTACATTAAATTCCTTTGAATGTCGTGTGTTTTTTAATGAACTTTGTATGCGTGCGACAAGAGCTTGCTATTACATTTGCCTGAAGAGGAACGAAGAAAGACTAGACCAGACGCTGCACAGATATATCTCCCATTGGTCGAAAGCAGTATACCTAATACGAGGGAGTATCGTAGATAACTAAAATGACCAAATAAATTAAAATACGAAAATGTTAGAATTCATGCAGCCCTCGGCGGCAAAGAAATGCTTAAACAATATATTTACTTAAATAAATACAATAATTAGCGTATTTACGCACAAACGCATGCTTAACTGGCTCTAAAAATAAAAAATATTTAAATTGTTAAATACTCAATATGTTTACTTCAAAAAACTCAATTCGCAATATGCTAAACTAATGGAGGCGAGACAGTATACCTTTACAACAGTGTGACACCCAATTAATTGGGTGACAATTTGGGCGTTTAAAGTAAATATAACCCATCATAGTACGAAAGCTTTCAAGACTGGAATCAAGTAATCATGTTTCTTGAGTTTGACATCACACGGATCTTCGCTCTCCAAGATCAAAGCACTGAATGAGCACTGTCATTAGTCATTACTAATACCCAACAAAACACCAAAAAACAAGCAATGAAAAATTACGTTTTAAGTGAAGTTAATTTGCATTGTGCTCCACCCTTTATCTAATAGCAATTTCTAACATTAGTTGAGTATGTTTGAAAACTAGGTAAAATCAGCACGCAATGCATACGTTTAAATGTCCCGGGGAATTTTTTTTTAAGAATTGTCAAAATATTTTTGAAAATTACACCATTAAAAGTTACATGGATCTGTGAAAACGATATTTAAAAATTTTAAGCAGTTCAAAAGCAATAAGAAGAGTATCTATTTTTTTACAGCTCTCAAATATTAAAAACAAAAAAAACTCCACTAATAGTTACTTAAATATGTAAAAACCATCTATAAAAATTTTAAGGAGTTACTGATTTTTAATAGTTATTAAAATATTTTTTATAATAAATTACACCCGTAAAAGTTACAAGAAATATTCTATCTTTTATCGAAAACTCCAAATAAATCCTTTAAAAGTTTAGGTAAAAAAAAAATGAAAAAATTCATGGCTGCAAAAACTAAATTTATTATCCAAATCTATACCGTAATAATTCACTAGGAAAAAATGACGCCTTTAAACTAGAATTCTAAAGAATTAAAATGTCTTATTGCCCCTCTATAACAATATATGCTATACTTCTGTACTGAAAACTTGTGACGGGGACAAAAATGCAATCAATGAATCAAACCCTACTTATTACCTATAACTTATAAGGCCAATGTTTAAAGCTTAAAAAAATACCAGTAAAGAAAAGAAAATTGAAAAAATGCAGCTGCGAAAGCAAAATGCGTTAATTAATATCTTGTACCGAAAAGTTTCACTAAAAAAAATTTTTTTAAAAATGTCCTATCTACTGACCCTGTATAAAATAATATAAACTTTACTAATTTTCCGAACAGTATAATACTGAACTTCATTACATTTCCTATGCTAAACATATACCAGCATAAAAAAATTGGAAACTCTATGCTCGTATCCTAAAAAAACCTCACAAAATATATAAACATACCGGACAATATACTAAAAAATGCATCTATACCATATCCAATTAGATGAAAGTATTTTGCTGGTCTAACTGATCCTAAAACGATAATCGAATAGCACGTTTATTAAACGAATATCGATGTAATGCATGCAATCGAGAATGACAGCTAATTTTGTTAGAAATATTTTATAAGACTGGGGAAAGTATTATCCTGTACATACTCAGAATCCTTTACAGATATTCCATTTTGCGTATATTTTTGAGCACTTCCCGATGCCGTAATCAGTTTTCCGATAGAACGCCTGCTTTTTTCTAAAAAAAAACAAAATGTGTCGAAAAAAAATATTTTTTTCGAAAAATTTCAGTTTTTCTTAAACATTTCTACTTTTCGGGCATTTTTCCGACAGAGATGCTTTAAGGTTTTTGTCTTTCCTCTATTTTTTCGAACGAAAAAAAAACGTAAAATCACGAAACGGGTTCGAATAATCCCTACTAAACAACGAGGCCTACTCGCTTACGCGTGATGTCATCAAATTTAGGCCTATGTTATTTCAATACCTTCATTAGAAGGGTTATTTACAGGGATATTTTTAAATGAGCATTTATTTAATAAATTATGATAATGTTTAGAGCAACAATTATTAAGAAATGTTTGATAAAAGTGTATTTTTATTAAAATAACTTAAAAACAACTCACAAAGAAAAGATTTTTTGTTGTACTTAAATATCCAAAAATGTAGCTTCAAATTCATCAATTAGCTTTTTAAATACAACATATGCGGTTGAAACTACATCTACTACCTGTTCTCAAGGATATAAAAGAGCACCTCGACTTAAGGAATTAATTAAATTATAAGAATCCTCTACAACACAAGGTTCATTGAGAGTTAAGTTTTCTTTGCAAAAAGTACAACTAATTTTTTTAAAAACAGTATAGCAGCAATATCCGCTTAAATAGGTTATTACTGGGAGTTCTGATTGTAGAGCTTCGATATCAGACTGTAACTACGATTTTAGATAATAAATTATTAACATGTTCATAATTTAAATTGGGTTCTAATGACTGTGTTTCACATTCAGGAGGTTCGAAGAACTGATTTATATTATATCCCCATAATATCTAGATTTTAGAGATAACATAGACTGAATTCTAAGTCTTTTCTGATTCATATAGCTGTCGACCTGAGGTATGATAATGACCACCAGCTAATTGCCTATATGTTCCAAAACGACCAGTAACTTCAAGAAGCCCATGAATGGTATGGTTTAATACAGTGTGGGTTTGTCGAGTCAGAGTATTTGTAAAATTAGTTGGACTCCAAGTATCTAGCCAATTTTGCATTTTTAGCAAAAAACAAAATTTAGGATCATCATTGGGCGCTGTTAGTATTTGTTTGGTAAAAGGTTCCTGATATTTATCTAACTCCCTTAAGGGGAGTTTTTACGTTCACAATTTCCACCATGTCAATATAATACTAATAAAGTCTGCGGTATCTTGTGAATGGGACACATTTTTAACAAAACCTTTTAGAGCCTCTATAATAAAGGGTTTAAAGATTTTAAAAGCTAATTTTACATTTCGTCTTTTAAGAGATTATGGAAATAGAGCCTTTAAACTAAGTGAATAACCATGCTTCAATAGTTTGTCTTGGTCTAGTTCGAATAGGTTTTTGATCACAGAAAAGGAAGCACATTTTTTTTGGCCTGTCTCAAAATCGGGATAAGAAAATGTTTGGTAAGGTTTTGAATTAAGCCAGTTGTTAAAGATACATTTCAGTAAATGAACAGTGTCAAAAAGGTAAAATAAGGGGTGAAAAATTACTCATTGCTTTACTGTTTACTGCATTATTGTCACTAAACTCTTCAAAATACTATGTACCCAATTTTTTCTAAATTTTCTATAATGGTCTTGATAAAAGTACATAATATTTCTGAATTAAGTTTAGTTACAGGAGATATAAGAATAACTTCTGTAAGGCTTGAGCAAGGACTAGTGATCATAAATGCTACTGCAGATGATGCTAAAGTATCTTTATTATTTACTGATGTTCCTACGGTATTGCCTGCCTTGTAATCCAAATATGGTTCTATGTGAATTTCATCAAAAAGTAATGTAACATATTTTTCTTTATCTGTTAAATATTGAAAAATGTTACGAGAAGAGGTTAAAAAAAATTTTTTCATCGATATGAGGATCTGTTAAAAATCTATTACAAATAGATTTTACTGTGTTAGGATGAGGTAAGATAATAGGAACATGACTTCGCAAATATTTATAGCAATGAGGGCTTATTGTAAACAAAATTGAACTTTCTATTTCATCTAAGCTGCTAGATAAAAATGATGATTTTAAATTTGTTATTGAAACACAAACAGATTGACCATATAAAAATGTTTCTAATTTTGAATTGCTATTTATAACAATTGCCCAAGTTATTAGGGGACCAGGAGTATATTCAAGTTTAAATAAAGTTATTTTATCTGTATCCTTTACCGAAAACCACCTTTTCCTTAAATTAAAATTTCGAAATACTTTTAAAAACTCTTCAAAACTTTGAAAACATGTACCCTCTCTATGTAAATTAAACTCTTCTTTACTTTGCTCTATGGCTTTGAAAAAGATGTGGTTCAGCTTTACTTTTGCGGTCAAGAACGTTTTTTGACAAATAATTGGGGCTATTTGGGAAAACCGTTGGTACAGAATTTTCTTTTAATCGGGGTTTTTTTAAATATACTGAAATAATTTTACCTGTTCTCGGATCCTGTTCCTAAATATCCCAAATTATACTACCTTTAGAAAAATGTAGCTCACACAATTTAGTGTTTCTATTGGGCACTAAATCATCCCGCGGAATTGCTCGTAGCCATTTTTTGCAAATCACTGTCTTTCGAAAAACTAAACATGTGAACTTTTGGTCCAGTTTTGTAATTACCCCGGCAGTTAGGCGCACAACACTTAAACGGCATGTTTACGTGAATTTAAACGTACAAAAACTAATATATATAATTAAATTTTCACCAAGAATGGAGACAAAACTATTCTATTTACTCTAATTCACGAACAACGACATCATGTTTCACACTGTTTTGTTTTCGGTTAGCAAGTGCCGGTTGTCGGCCAGTACGTCTAATGGCCAGTTATCATGATACGACATAAGCAAAACTGCATTGGTTTATGCTTTAATGCATTTCTTACGGGAGGCGTGTGTCGGCCTAGATCTGATGACGTATAGCCTATTTTAATTTCAGCTGGTAGACCTCGTTGTTTAGTAGGTATTGGTTCGAAGCTTAACCAAAAACAATAGCTTTCTGTAGGACCCGAATAGCCATGGTCCCAAAAAGTTTCGACAAAAAAAAATCAAAAATTGCAACCTGAACCGTGTGACATCAAAGTTGACTTTTCTGTCGACTTTGCGGTACCACATCTTCGGTACCCAATGTGGTTCAGAAAAATCTGCAAATGAATCGTGTAGATCTACGTCTCCTCTAAAAACACATGTCAAATCCATCGCCCTATATCTAATAGTTTCCGAAATATACCCACCGAAAGGTCGAAAAATACGGTTTTCTCAAATGACACTACCCACACCAGGTTTTTTTTGGACCCCGAGTGTGGGAGCCGTAGTAACAAACGGCTTCGCGGCCAAGAGTAGCCATATTGCACTGCTGAATCATACATTACAATCTTCGAGTTATTTCTACGAAAGGTGATCCCATCTTCGACGCTATAAAACTGTTAACCTTCCACCGCTCGCGGGTGGATACTCAAGAAGAAAATTCTTTAGAGGTTAATTTTTTATGTCGCCAGCGTTGCCACTAAGTAATTCGGTAATATACTTGCCGTTATTTGCGATTACTTGGTGGTAAACTGCTCGTCAATAAGTGCGCTTTTTTCCTTATATTTGTATATGCGGACTGGAAGTACCCAAGCGAGCATTCGTGTTTTCGGTCTGTATTTCCAATTTTTTTTCCAAATCGAGGTAAGTTTTAAATTTATTTACGAATATGGCTAAATGCTCGAGAAGAAGTTATAATTTGACAATAGTGCTGATGTCGGTAAAAATATTTGGGTTGAAATATATACTAGATAGGCTCAAATGAGAAAGAGCTAGCTCGATTGGAGAGGCTCAGACTTAGACGAACTAAATACGGAAGCGAATGTTGAGTCCGATAATGAAGAGGATGAACTAGCTCTGGATACTAACAACGAGTAAGAAGTTTTAAATTTAGAAGAGATCGGTACAATATTACAGCCTAGTTGTGTTTGTAAAGAGGGATTAACACGGTTAACTGAATGGGGAAAGATAATCCGAAGAGGACAGGTAAAACAACGCCCGAAAAAATAATAAAACACGTGCTCCAAATAAACTCAGTGATAATAAACTTGATGAATAGCTTCTTCATATTTTTTTATTAAATAAAATACATCATTTAAAGACTTTTATTTTATGTTATCAATATATGTGCACTAAGTATATACAAGCAACATGCACTGTTGTTACTTTATAACAAAAATCAAATAAGCTCGATATTTCGCATTCTGACTGAGTCTGCTCACAGAGCAATAGAATGTTAAATATTGAAACTGACTTTAAAGAAACGCTAGTAATTAAAAAATAAATTATCTAATACTTTTATCTGTCTGTCCATAATGACAACAACCAAAACGTCAAATTCATTGTCAAAACTAAGGCTAGATATGCATATTATGTTAATACATAACATGAACGAAAGACTGAAAACAAGTAATTTACGCATTGCTTTCGAAAGAGACTTGTAAAAAAATTTGATGTGTGGTGAGAAATTACAAGTTAATTGTATTGTTTCATGTGCGTATTTCTTATTTTGTAAAAACGTCGAAATGGTCCTAGCTACCTGGGCAAAGAAATGGGTACATGCTATTCATCACATTTCTGCAAAAGTGAGAAAACACGAGTCATCTAATTATTTCACGACATTTGCATTGCTTGATAAGATAAATGTTATCACAATTATTGGGTTCGCCATATCTAAAAAAGAATTATTAGTTGTGTTAAATGCCGTAGTGCTTTTTATTTAGCTCTGAAAGGCCATAGTTGGAGCGAAACCTGTAAAAATTAATGAATATTTGAAGAACTAATTAATTTACTGCAGAATTAGATAAAACATTAAAAGAAAGTGACCATTCGTCCCCAATTGAAAGGGACAGTAATTTTCAAAAAGCATTCCCCATTTAAAATGTTCTCCAAACAAAAACCTTCCCCATTTTTTATGTAGAACTATTGCAACATTTTCAAAAACGCCCTGTATCTCAAAAACCAAAAGAGCTATGAACATTCTGCTGACGCCATCTTTTATTTCACAAAAAAGTAGCATATGTTGCGAAAACCGCACCCCCCCCTTTAAAAATAAGGGAAATACCCCGCAAGTGCCGAAAATAGAATACCTTGTACAAGAAAATCGAAAAAAAAAAGCATGTATATTAATATAATTGGAACATTCCAAATAAAACAAATCATGGACATTTATTGCGCTTGCTTGTCCGCTTGGATGAAACCAGAATTCACATTGGAATGAAGCCTCGAATATCATAGCCTCTAAAATTATAAAGTCACTTATATTTGTTAATTTAAAATATTGAATAATATTCTTATTACTTGTTTTTTCTTTATTTGCTTTCTAATATGAAGTTTACAGCTGTCGAGTTCCGGATGTTTGTTTTATCTGGCTTTAACTACAAAATACTACTTAGTTTAATTAACGTGAATAAAAAAATCTACGAAATACATATATTAAAAGTACATTGTGTCTGCAAAATGCTTACAGATTAACGACTTAAGAGTATACTGTTAACGAGTAACTATTGTTTCACCAAATGTAAAGATCAGTTTGTGCCCCTGCTCACATCAGAATTCATTATCTCAGACAAAATTAACAAATTCTATTGGATAACCTGATATGATTATATTGATATAATTTTGTTTAGCTAATTCCGCTGATCCTGGACGCAATAACAATAACATTCAACACGACATTCTTCAAGCCTGGATCCATAGTTCCATAAATAATAAACATTTCTCCACAAAAAATGTTCAATCCGAGGATAGTTTGTTTCTTCCCATTTCGATGACATTTTTAGAATGACTGTAGAGGTCTAAAGAGTCCTGTGTATCCTGTTAACCGGGCTCGAAGGGCAGGTAGTAATAATGCACATACAGTAATATCAGGCAGTAAGTTGGCGCATTCACACATAAGTACATACATCTTGTCCCCTTTTGGACTTAAAGATTTATGAAGCGATATTTTCCGTAAACCAGCTTTTTGTGGAAGGTAACGATATATCATTCGGGCACCTAAAACCAAAGTATTAACATTGTTAGTTGTTTGTCTTATATCAGAATCTCTCAAATAAATAAACAAATACTTAAAAGTGCGTTTTTTACATTTATTATCCGAACTTAAATCAAAAAGGCCTGTAAACGACGGTTTTGTGGGAAAGATCTTATAAGGAATAGATGCCGCATTATTATTATACCTAATCTGGTTTGAAGTCAAAATGGGCTCCAAAAACCGATCTGGACGAAGAATATGGGCAGATAATTAAGGAAAACACAATTTTCTTTCTTCGTCTTTTTTTTAGATTTTATTCATACACAAAGTCAGAACCTCCCCAAAGTGTCCGGTTTCACCGGAAATGACTCCAGTTTCGATTTTTTGAATAGAATACTCTGTATATTTTTACATTTTTGGATTCCTGAGACAATTCTGAATCAGAATGTGACATTTTAAAAACTTTTTACGCGTAGTTGATTTTTTATAGCTATTTTTAAAATTGCATCTAGGTGTCACCAGAACAACCGATGAATTTTGTTGGTTGTCGGGTAACCAATGTCTGAACTGTCAATTATTTGACGGGTGTTCAATTTCAAAGGGTTTTTCAGAAACCGCTGTCAGACTTCTGTCAATTGGATTGGTTAACCAGGTTTGGAAACGGAATACGGCCTAAGTAGGATTTTTTGTTTTGACAGTGACACTTACCTATTCTTTCTGAGTAGTAGACTTAAGATTTCCTTATTTTTCTTGATTTTCACTATTATTTTTGTTTTCAAAAGTCAAAATAATGTATACTCGAAGTGAAAAAGTCGATATGTTATTAATGTTTGGAGAATGTCATAAAAATTCAAGGAATGTCATAAGAATTCAAGGAGTTGTATGCTTAGAGATACCCCAAACGGAACATCCAGTCCATCAGTATTTTCTATATCTCGAGAATCGTTTTAGGCATCAAGAAAGGAAAGATTTATTATGAATGAAGAAATGGAGATTGTAGAATTGACCCAAATTTTATCTTATTTTCTGACGAATCCAGATTTACTAATAATGATATGTTAAAATCAACATGAAATGAGAGTAGGAAATTTTCATGAAAGGTTTGGTGTCAATGTCTGGGCTGGTGTCGTTGGTAACAATAATTGGGCCAATTTTATTTCAAGGCCAATTAACAGGGGTTAGGTACATAGGCTTTCTCCAAAATGAAATTGAGCAATATCTTAATAAAACACCTCGGTGGCTCAGTGGTAAGAGAGCCGGCTTCCACCCGGAAGGCGCGGGTTCGAGACTTGGCGTAGCCGGCACTTTTTAAAATAAAGAGTGCTCGATATGCCTGGTCCGGTACCTTCCCGAGGTGCCTTTGGTCGTTGGGATAATACATTAACGACTCTGTTCGTAGACTTGGGTCGACTGCGAACAGTAACAAGGCCTCTTACTCAACACATACACTACACGACACAACTGCGTAGAAGGCAACGGGAAACCACTACGTAGAACACATTCCCTAGTATAATGGTCTAGTGTAGTGCATTCAAGAAACCATATACATCTTAATATAAGATAGGTTTCAAGGCACTCACTGACCATCGCCAACGCCCGAATATAGGTACGGCACTTGAAGAAGAAGAATAGGTACGGCACTTGAAGAAGAAGAATATCTTAATGATCTACCTTCAAGAAGCTTTACGCCGAATTTACTTCCAGCAAGATGAAGCAACGCCTCACAATACCATTTTACAGCGTTATTGAAGTTAGTTAAAGTTATATTTTTGTTTAATACTCTGAACTATTTGTTAACCAAAGATACAGATTTGCACGCCTAAATTTGTTGACGATCCGATTGACTGATCCAGTAAGAATGGTCTCCGACCATAACTCGATAACCTTTGATCATAAAATTATGGGGAAACAATTTTGTGGGTAAATCGGCCAAAGGAAATAACTGGAAATTATTTTCAAGTTCGAAAAATGGCCGCTAGTCCAAAATATAGGCATTGTGTTCTTCAGGTAATTATGCAACTTCTTTCAAACGTTTATATCTCTGTTTTGGATTATATTGAACTTGTGTTAGAAAAAAGAGCTTTTTTTGCTCTTCACTTAGAGCTATTAACTATGCTGCAATAATTCTATTAGTGTTCACTAGATGGCGTTTTTTCGTAATTCTTCCAATAATACGGATTTTCTCAAAAAAATCAAATGGTATGATATGACTTTTTGGTCATAATTTAATTTGAAGTTATAAAAGGTATAGAATAGTGAAAGAAAAATACAGGTCCGTATTTAAATTAAAAAAGTGGTTGGTAGTCGCCCGAATCCGAAACGTCGGATTGAAAAACTAACCTCACCAATTTGTAGAGGAGAGAAAGTGACAATGATAAAATAAAAGTTATTTCCATCTGTCGTTTTAACTAATAAAAGTTATTTTTTGTGTTTTTTTTAGTTTTTCTATAATAAAATTGTAGGCTTAGTTGCAATGACAGATGAAAATAATTTTAGCTGGAAAACAGAGATATCGTAAAGAAAAAAAAGTTTAACCTTCCCCCACCACTTTATTAACGAAAATAGAAAAAAATGATAAATAACAAAAAGTTTCATAATTGCCTGAAGAATGCAATGCTTATATTTTCGACAAACCTTAATTAGGAAAATTCGAGAGAAAAACAGCATTTTCATTTTTGAGTGGCTCTAAGGCACCCTAGCGGCCATTTTTCGAACTTGAAAATAATTTCCAGTTATTTCCTTTGGCCGATTTACCCATACATATTTTTTCCCCATAATTTTATAACAGTTATCGAGTTATTTCTATATATATATATATATATATATATATATATATATATATATATATATATATATATATATATATATATATATATATATATATATATATATATATATATATATATATATATATATATATATATATATATATATATATATATATATATATATATATATATATATATATATATATATATATATATATATATATATATATATATATATATATATATATATATATATATATATATATATATATATATATATATATATATATATATATATATATATATATATATATATATGGATTCTTAGTGGATCACTACTATATATATATATATATATATATATATATATATATATATATATATATATATATATATATATATATATATATATATATATATATATATATATATATATATATATATATATATATATATATATATATATATATATATATATATATATATATATATATATATATATATATATATATATATATATATATATATATATATATATATATAAATGGCTCTAATAGCCTTCGTGACATTGTTCCTTCCCTTATTTCTCTAACTGATCGGTCTTGCTACACAGGGGACTCTCTAATGGAGCGGGAATCTATGGAAAATGACCCAGAGCAAGAATCAGGTTCGCTCTCGTACGTATATCAGGGTAAAATTACAGCAATCTTGGCCTGCTTGTAGGAGAACTTTGCCAGAGGGATCATGACAAGCATATGCTGCGATAGTCAAGCGGCGATTAAGGGTTTGTTTTTTTATTTGGGTCAATTCATTACTTCCACTAGAATATGCACGATCTGTGATCTGGGTGCCTCCTGGGTATTATGGGTAAAGAGGAAACACAAATGGCTATGAAAAGTAGTAACACTTCTTTCACTGTGACGGAACCTGCTAGTAGAATTGCGTTTGCAACTCTCAGGACCAGGATTAGTAATTACACTGTCGAACAGTTGCATGCAGAATAACAACAAATAGGACTCAAGCAGACAGTCTAGGGTCTTCATGCCAGGCCCTTTCAGGTGCTCGGAGACTAACAGGCTTCGTCAATTGAATAGAGGTCAACTTTCAACCATTACTGGAGACCTATTTAGACAATAGCTGGTGAATATCACCTACATAAGAATGGACTCGGCAACAATTACAAGAATGCGGGTGTTTGTTCTGAGGTAGAAGATACTACCAAGCATTTAGCCTGTCGATGTGACGCCTTGATTAACACCAGACTGCTTTGGAGTGGAGGAGGTTTCTGGGACGTGCTTGGCCTGAAAAACTTCTTCCCCTCTTACATAAAGATGGCCTTTTGAGGCGTTTTTTAGAGGTACCGCAGCTAACCCTAATGGGCTCTTCCTTTAATATCTAATTAATTCTAATATGTAATCGGTTCTCCAAGGAATGAAACCATATTCGGGTTTTTGGACTATCTATACTACTAAGCCAACACAACTAATTAGATGTATTTGCATTTAAAAATAAAATTCGATATTGAGCACGAGCTGTGACTTTTTGGAATTACTTGATCTTGTTCTGGGTCAGAGGTTTCCTAAAGATTTGGCACAAATCTCGCGAAAACATACAAAATTTAAACGCTTGATTTGCGTTATATATGATAAACGATTAAAATGAAAATGATAAAGTTTGTACTTCTGTTTGATGCTCACTAACACGATGTCTGTACTATCTGAATACCAATATTCCTATCGGAAATTAACGTCACTCGTCTCATTCTGTCATTCTTGTTTCGTTTCCTAAGCCACTTTAACAATATATATGTAACAATTTTACACTCTTAGCTATTTTTCAGTGTATCAATAATTTAAAACTAATAAGGCTTTACATATAAGAAACTAGTACTAACCGGTCCAATACAGCCAGTTTCTTTCAAATATTTCCCTATCATCTCCTTCAAATACTTTATACACAGAAATAATGTAACCTGTATTTGGATTATGAGTTTTCGGTAATGGCACTCCTACTTCGTGAACGGGCGGCCTAAAATAAAATTAGGTTACAGTTAGTAATCTAGTGTCAATACCATAAAGTATTAGCACACAGTGGAAGTAATAAAAAATTGTATATATAAAAAAAATAGAAGCGACTTCATAAAGAAAGTCCTAAAAAGTAAAAACTATTTTTAGTCCATTTTGAAAATTGATTTTATGAAGTCTGTGTCCAAGTAAGGCCGAATTACTAAGTAGGCGTTTATGTATTAAGTGTTTTATTGCCTAACCCCTCAATTGCAATATCTATTTGCTGTTTTTATTGTTTGATTCCGACTTGATAAAGTCAAATGTCCAAATTGGAATAAAAATTATTTTTACTTTTTATGTTTATTCCTGATGTCGATTTTACTTTTTTTAAAAGGAATTTCATAAAGAATTTTCACCCCTTTTAGTTTTACTGTAAAGCTCAGGCTCAGTTTTCAAGGCCTAAACCTAGGTTAAAATTTTGGACGTCCCTAATAAAATAAAGAAGTACTGAGGTTTATTGTACTAAAATTTTACAATACAGATTGTCAAAAAATAAAATGTTTGACAGAACTGAACTTATGCCCCTAAAAACTTCGAAAAACATGTGAAACCCGATCTTCTGTATCATCCGCTTCATTCGGTTTCACCTTCCCCTGACCCAAAATATGTTCATATTAATTTCCAAAGCTGTATGAAAAATCACCCCACTATTTTTTTGAACTATAACTTCTGAACGTAAATTTAAAACTGAAATTTGTGTTCCAGTCTGTCGACTATTTTAAATTATAATGCACTGAGAAAATAGGAAAAGGTGTTTCTAATTAAATTGTACGTCGATTAGCACTTTTTAGACCAACATTCGGAAAAAATTACCATTTTTCTTTAAAAATTACCTGTACAGAATTTCACTACTGACAATAAACAGTATATATATATATATATATATATATATATATATATATATATATATATATATATATATATATAGATGGATTTACACAAAAATTTTACCAGTTTATCTCAATATCACATTTTATTTTTGCGCATATTTTGAAGTCCATTCGATAAGTAATTTCCTAACAATGATTTTTACCAAAATGTAACCATTTCATCCCCTTATGACCATTGATTTTTGACCAAAATTTGAAGTTAATCAGATAAGTAGGTTTTGAGCTATGCCGCGTACAGAACACAGACAGATAGATCGACGGAAACGAGAGAAGATATTTTTCGGGGTTCAAAGTTCCGAAAACGCAAAAAATCTGCAAACATTTCTCAGGGTGATTTTTCACGATTACAAGAGTTCTCCTTGCAAAGGAACTAAACATCAGAATTCATAAAAACATTCTCGTACTTAACCAATACAGAATGTGCAACAGTGTGTGTCAAAAATATTAAAACTAACTTATACACAATACATTTAGAACTACTTTTGCTTATTTTTATTAGGTGAATTGAGTTCAGTGACTGACGACCTTAATGCAAAGTTTACTTAATTTCATAAATTGAAAATTCCAATTGCAATTATTCATTTTATTTTATATAAAACTATTGTAATTTATTTAAATTATTCATTATTAAAACAACTGAATATAAACATTTTACTCAAATGTTAAAACAAATATAACCTTTGCAAAATTTTCAAGGCTTTTTTAACGGTAGGCCATGGAAAATTACAAAAACGTTAAGCATTAACATACTGAAAAAATTAAGATGACTTTTTTAACGCTGTAGTGTAAAATAATAATTTTTTAAAGTTATAGTTATTGAAGCATTTAACTATATCAAAGTAAAGCCATCCTTACGAAATGATTTTAAGATTCTATTCCCCGGTTGCTCAAAACTTAATTGCTGTTTAGAATACTTAACCGAGTTTTCGAATTTGACAAGCTGCTTACAGAAATCTAGGAACCCGCTGTCAAATTTGACATTCCGTTAAACATTCTAAATTTTTATTGAGCTTTGTACAACCGGCTATATATGTCGAATAGAGAACTAGCTGATATGTTCAGTGCAAAACATCCTGACAATCCACCCATTAGTTATACTACTGTGTGTAGACTATTGTAAATTAAGGAGAACGTTTCATGGTAAATAATTTTTAAAGCCCATAATAAATGGTTATGTCAGGAAGTATTAGAGTGTACCTCTAAAATTATGGATCATGGGCAAATATCTTTATTAACTGTGTCTAGAAATACAAATGTATCAACCCTGAGCAAAATATTAAAAGATAATTATTTTCACCCACCTTGAAATTCATTAGCACAAAGAACGTACCACGATTTGAATTTTTCGCATGGTACCAGGGAAGAAGAAAACCTACATTTTGCCAATTACATTTTGTGTACGAATTTTCCTGAAATGGAGTTGTTTTTCGAAAAAATTGTAGATGGTGGGCGGAGGAAAATTCCAGTTTTGTAATAGAAGACAAGCACCAATATTTGTTTAAAAACAATGTCTTGTGCAGTTTAATGAATAATAAAATAATTGGCCCATTTTCTTTAGAGAAAATTTGAATTCAAATATCTTCAATTTTTAGAAATTGAATATTCCATTCTTTTTGATGTCATTAACCTATTCCACCGATAACTTTTATGCTACCAAGATGATGGTTGATGTTATTGCTAAAAAAGACTTCAATAACAACTTTATAACAATATTTTTCTACAATAAAAACCATATCGAATTTTTCAATATATCAGTGCTTAACGGTTATTTTCCATTTAAAGAAAACGTCTTGTATTTTGTAGAGATTATTTATTTTAATAATGAATAACTGACTTAAGAAATTAGCTCATCGAATCTCAGTATAATAAAAATAGAATATGTCGGCCACATTTAATGTGTATATTTTATTTTTAACATTTTTGATACGAACTTACGTTTCAGACAATCTGTTCTAAATAGGTATAAAAAAATGGAAAAATATTTTTTTTCCGAATTTTGGTCTAAAAATTTGCACGTCGACATAAAATATAATTAAAAACAACTTTTTCCTATAACTTTATTCAAAACAATGTTGTTTTTGTTGTCTTTATACAAGCAGAGACGATCGCCATGTTACATTTACTGTACTTTATTTAATAAAAAAACTCGTATAGTACGAACTTTTTAGTAAGCACTAGATATAATATTTAGCTAGTTAATGTCCAATGTAATTGTAATTTATTGACAAACCTGTTATCTATATATTTAAAACACTAAGCCAGATCTTTGAGCAAGTTCGTGAGAGGATTGTACTGCACCAATTTACAAGTTTTTTTTTGAAATTACCGTCTGGTTACCGAGACCTTTCAATACTATTTTTTCTATTCAACCAATATGTTTTTTTGTCAATAACATTTCTGGGCGATGTGGTGAATGCGTCCCATATTCTTATAATTCCACTTGAAACTCATCGCGCCACCTAGTGGAAAAGGCAGATCAAGGTCTGCCGGGACAGCTAGTATAGCTTTATAATATTTCTATTCTAAAAGAAGATTCCCCTAAATACAATTCATTCACTAAACGTAAAGGCAATAAAGAGGGTGTTTTTTCATTGATGGCAAAAAATGAAGAACGTAATTTTTTGCCTTATTTTAGTACATATAAACATGTGTCTGCAAGCGTTAAAATTTTAATTTCTTTTTTAGTTTTTTTTATGGACCTCGTACATTTCTCGAAACCAAACCAACTTGACATACTATAATGTAAGCAATGTCTATGAAATGGCTTCTTCATTTTGATTTTTAACTTCTTGTTTTCTTACTCTAATCCGATATTTTGAACCGTTTAGACGTTAGTTTTTTTTAATTGTATCACCATGTAATTCAACTAACTAAAAAACACTGGCAAGAAAATGTATTTTCCCCCTAGAATGGGAGACGTACCCTAAGAACGCCAATTTACTTTTTTTGGTTAGTTATGCTTCATACGCCAACTTTTGAGGCAATATGTCAAAGCATTTTAAAGTTATCGCGGAAATTCTGTCCCAGAAAAATATTTATGGCACCTTTGCATCTATTTTTATTTTTTTAGATATGCTTACTATGGGACCCTTAATCGTATCGTCATGGAGCAATCTATGTATGTACATGTACATAAAACATATATTTTGAACCTCCTCCTTTTTTGGAGTCGGTTAAAAAAGATGGAGCTAAATTAATTCTCTACATAGCTATACTTTCTTAGAAACTTAAATATTTCTATATTCACAGTCGAATATCAATTCGTGGCAATGAGACGACCAATGCTGAAAAGTTTATGAAAGCTCTGGAGCTCTTAAAACATTATATTACCATACAAGCTATAGGTTTTACTGCATTAATTTTTTAACTTACCGACATATTGAAGCCACTTCACTATATAGATCTAATGTATGGGCTGCTGTATACCTACAAAATATGTATTATATTCGTTAAATTCATTAAATAAATAAATAATTTTTTTTTAAAAAGTGTAGTAGCAGTTAGGGTCACTAGTAGGAACTTGCGTTAGTTAAAGAGCATCTCAGTAATTAAATGGTAATCAAATCTATTACAATAAATAGATATATTTAGTGCAAAAATGTCTTGATTAAACTTTACTTTTCACATATTTACGCATTCTCTATATTACTGCACCAGTGTGTTGAAATCGAGGAAATTAAGGAACATATCAGCTTTTACATATGCTCCTCGATTCGGGCACCACCACATGTTTAGCTACTTCAATAACAGTTAGCTTTTTACATCGCGCTATATATATATATATATATATATATATATATATATATATATATATATATATATATATATATATATATATATATATATATATATATATATATATATATATAAGAATATCTATTATATATAAAAACAAGAAAGTAAATAACGTCCATAGATAAATTAGTAGGAAGTTTAACGGCCATTCGGACAAATAATTCTGCCTTTAGGGTCTGAAATCACGGATTATACCGACAAGCCTTTAAGCGTTTTCTATCATCTCTACCGGCACAATTGATGACGTTTCCCTTTTGGGGCTCATCAGGCCAATGCAGCTATTTGATAGAGATGATGGAAAACAATCAACGGCAGTTTGAATATAAATTTAAAATTTGAAAAAATGAAATTTAAGGCAGTAAGAAATTAACCCAAAGAGTAAAGAGGTGTCATCTATGGGTATTAGTGTGAGGCTTGTTATTTGAACCTCTAGTAGCAATAAGTAGAAGCATCTAGATGTATAAGTTGAAAACACATTATTGAAACTTTGGCCCAAAAAAGCCGGTATCATGGATTTTCATCCTTTGGAGCCGTCGTTTCTCCAACAAAATAGTTGGTATCGCACGGCAAACCAAAAAATTGAAAACCTACACATATTGCGCTTGTATTTTCAGCTTATACGTCTATATACTTCTACTTATTACTATCTTGGGATACGTGTTCATAAAATTAAAACGATTTTTTAATTATTTGTCATATTTAATTCAATTTGACGTTTCGACAGGTAGTTCCATGCCTTTTTCAAAAATGTTTTTATTTTATTTTTCTTAAAACATATTGCAAAAAATAATCAATCTAAGATTTTAAAAACTCAAAAATTATCTTACCGTCATCAACAGGTCAATAACAGCAAATAACATTTAAGCAAAATAAAATACACGTAGCACATTGTCATTTTGTCATACATACATACATACACAGAACATCTATTGGAGATTAACTGAAATATATGGTGCAGGAATTCAATCTTATCATAATACTTTTTAAAATTATGTTTACTAAATTAACATCTTTTTTGTCATTAATTACATTTTTATTTTTCCCGATTTCAATAGATTCATATATCTCTCTTTTCCGTTTATGAGATTCCGTTTTTAAAATTCTTACCTTGGAAAAATTGAATTTATGGTTAGTTTGATTTTCGTGTTTAGTGAGCGCTGTGGGGTTTCCCTTGTCGTATTTATATGAATTTAGCCTCGATTTTAAATACTAGTAGTTTGGCCAATGTAAACTCCACAGAAGTCACTACAGGAAATCTCATACACGACGTTGCTTCTTTTTAAATTGGGTGTTTTGATATTTAGAACGCTAAAATTTTGATTAAGTAAATTAAAACCTTCATGAGCCACATTTATGTTAATTTGGCAAATAAATGCTTCATCTGTTCGGACAACAAATAACAAGCAAGAAACAAGAGAAGAGAATATAACTGTTTTTATTTTTTCTTAGATATTTTTTTTGAATATAGTTATTTTTTGTTTAATACCTACTTGTCATATATGGGATTATTATTTCATTAAACTGATTAAAAATAAAGTAAAAAGAACACGATATATTTTTCTAATTGTTTTTACAATACTTTTTGAGCAAAAATGTATTAGCCTGCTAGACCCGGCACGAGTAGTCACGTCATTTAATATGGCGCGAGTTCCCCAAGGTTAAGCAACCTAAAAATAGTATCGAATTGAGGCTGACATCAAAAGAAATGATAAAACCACTAAATAATGATATAACTGAAAATGCAGAAATCTGTATTATGTTCCATTACACTCCACAATATGTCTAAATCAAAATCCTCGATCAACATTGGCGTGAGAAGAAAGGGTGAGAGATTTGATTTTTATAACTAATAAACTAAATATTCGCGAATTATGCATATTGAAAAATTAAAATAAAGAACATTTTATTAAATGGCTAGCTAGTGAAATAAAAAATATTCTAATTACAGGGGCCCCCATTTTTAATATATAATAAAATGAGTTAAACGAGTAATGAACAATGATACCAAAAGAGTAATTTTAAATGATTTTCATTTACTTCCTACAAGTGGTCATGCAGGCATTAATCGCATGATAAATAATATTTAAAAACTATTTTTGGCCAGGTATCTATATCGATTTTCAAAACTTTGTTAAAATATGCGATGTGTCAAAAACAAAACATTCGAATCAAATAACCAATGGAAATTACATCGACAGCAATGTTTTCAGTTCAAAAGGTGTATTAGATATAGTAGGGCCGTTATCTAAAGATATAAATGATTTCCTGTATATTTTAACAATTCAGTGCGAGTTAACCAAATATGTAGAAGCATATTCTCTTAAGATGCCGAATCGGTAGAAAAATCATTTGTTGAAAACTTTATCCTAAGATATGGTATTCCACAGGAAATTGCTACTGACAGGGGCTCGGAATTTATCTCGAACTACGGCGGAAGTATGCAATCTTCTAAAAATGAAATAGATGCAATCCAGCGCCTACCATCACGAAAGTATCGGCTCGTTGGATGCCTCTCATAAAGCTTTAGGGGCATATCTCAGAATCCAAATACAAAACCATAACACTTCTTGGAGTACGTAGCTTCTCTACTGGTCCCTCTGTTATCATACGACGGTTCATACCGAAACTAAATATACTCCCTTCTACCTGGTATTTCCTAGAAAATGTAAAATTCCTAGTAATCTAAATACTAACGTGGAACCGATATATAACTTTGACAATTACCCTCTTGAACTAAAATACAGACTACAAAAGGCACAGGACGACGCAAGAAAAAACCTAATGTATCCAAAACTAAAACGGAAAGAGACTTATGAGAAGACTGAATCCTATAAATTATAAAAAAAGTGACATAATTTTATTAAGAAACGAAACGGGAGGTAAGATCTTCAGCCCATGTTTCTTGGATCCGTATTTAGTGATTGAAGATTTACAACCCAATGTAAAAATTTAAAAAAATAATAAGGAAATAGTAGTTCATAAAAATAAAACTAAATTATATTATAATTAGTGTTAGTTATATTATCAGGTTACTTAATTCTATATGAAAAAGAGGCGCCTCCATTTCAATCTCAATACCATAGAGGTAATCTATTATTAGCTCGTTTATTAGAATATCCTATATATAGAGACTAAGTAAATTCATTATACAATTAGATTGTAACATATATGGTGAATTTAATTGTATATTACAATGTAGTTAGTTTATCGCCATAAGGAAATAAGAAATTTTATTTTTTTTATAAGAAAAAAAATAATAAGAGTAACGAACTATTTGTAATATTGTTTAATCTGTTTTACCAATCTTATAAATATATTATATGCTGATATAGTAATTGACACACTTTCTACACAATGTAACAATAAAACACAAGTGAGAAATATACTGAACTATGTGAAGAGAACAAGTCCTATTTGTCGTATAGGGCGTAAAACTAATAACCCAACATCATTCATTACATGGTATGTCCTGCAGTGGACGCAAGCGGGTTGATTAATGATGAAAAAGAGATAGAATATTTTTAATATAATTTTCATATTTCTTATTTATTGTCTCTATTTCAATTTGTTTGTTGCAATTCTGAAATCAATAAAAATTAAATATAACAATATTTTTGTCACCTGTCATCAGTGTGACAAAATTTATTAATGTAGGGTGTATGTTTTTAGAACTTTCATTATTGATTAAAATATTTTTAGATTAATTATAATTAAAAAATGCTTCCAGTTTTGTAGGGGCAAATACCACAACAAATGCTTGACAATTTGCTAGCACGTATGCTAAGAAGGGTTGAAGCAATTATTGCAGATCGTGAAAAGGGCACCAAATACGTATTGTTATTTACTTTTATTTGTTCCATTTATTTTTTAATAAACATTTTTTATTTTATTTTGGGTTAGCTTTAACTATATTTAATTGTTATATGCTTAAATTTGTTTAGTTTGGTTGGATTTTCTACATTTCTATCATAACTTTTAATGTATCTTGTGAGCTTCTTCATATTTGGGTATATATTTTAATTATTTAACACACGTGTTGAAAAATATTTTCCATACCTGTATGATATATGGCTTTTCCAGCCAAGTTAACGCTGGATGTTTGCCATTTTCATACGTGGTCGTAGAAACAAATATTTTTTGTTAAATATGTAATACTTGTATTTTTGAAAAAGGAGGGGTTATCTCCTTTTTTTTATTTTGTATAAAATAAAGTAGAAATTTTATAAAAGGTAACCGAAAATTGAGTTTTTTCTTCTTTTAACACTGCTGCTTACCTTACACTAAAAGTGATTATAATAATTAGGGTATCCACTTAGAATACAGTATTTACCTTGTCGATCTTGGATCAAATTTTGTTAAACTGGCAGTACGTAAATTATTATAGAACATTACAGGATTTGTCTGGGATGTATTTATCACATAGTAGCTTATAAAAGGGAACTCCGCTAAAAAAAAAGAATGCATTTATTAATTTCATGACTTAATTTATTCTTTTGAGTTAGTAATGTTCTAGGTTTTTAGTTGTAGTAACAGTAGTAACATTAAAAGTATTTTAAAAATTAATCTTCAAAGTGGCATAGAAATGTGAACATCCTGTAATAGTATTTTATTTTAAAAGGATTCGGAAAATACTAAGGTGGATCCTCCTTGGTTTGCTAAACATTCATGGATGGGTCTGAGTATTAGATAATTAGATTAATTATTCCTAGCGAACTGTGCTCTGACAGAAGATTGGCATGCACCGTTCTAAAAGGTTTAGCAGTACTCTCGTTACATGTGAACCGAAAGTACTAATTAGCACTAGCTCTTGTAGTGGCAAAACGGCAGCTTAACTCTAAAAGTCTAATAGTTTGGTCTTTGCGATCCGTAGTATTTCTATCTATTCAGTGCCTCTAGCTCTCTTGGTTTTGAAATTACGGCCATTTTCCTGTATGCAAAATAGGCACATTTTTGTTGTTCTTCTAATAGCATTCAAAAGATATAGAAATAGTCCTTTTTTGCAAATTTCGGAAAGTTAAATCATTTGCCGCACGAAGTTCCGCCACAGACTGATATCGTGTTCTATATATTTTATTTTGCATGAAACCCCATAAGGAGATCGAGGAAGCCATCTTACAGGTCCGTGGGTACCAATCACCAATCCATCTTTGAGGAAAGTTATCCTCTAAAAATGCCCTTAAAAGGGCAATATTGTGGCTTGGGACACCGTCTTGTTGAAAATAAAAGGCATTTTAAAGTTCCAATGGAACATTTTCCATCAGTTGGGGAATAACTTAATCAAGGACGCTCTGTAAGACTGCTTCAAAAATTGTATAGACTATGCGCCTTCCAAAAATGAATCTCGAGACCCCAACCCCAAAGCGTCCTTGTTGCGCCCTCTCAAAAATGAAATGGTGATTTTCTGCGGACTAGTTTCTTGTATTATAACGATTGAAAGTTCCCGCACTTGAAAAATAAGACTTGTTGTAAATACCATTGGCAACACAACATTCGGCGCTCGGCATCGCGGGGGTGTAAATGTTCTTTGAGCATCAGACTTGGATACACGATTTGCTTCCTCTATTTGATGTCACGAAGATGAAGGCTTTTACATAACCCAATACGTTTATATGTTTTCTCTCTCTACCTTGTTTGGTGTATACTTTAGGACGGGGCTAGATAAATTTTCCATTAATAATCAAAAACTGACAAAACCGCAAATTTTTTGACATATTGCTTTTTGTTCCAAACAAATTAGCCACTAATTGGACACAAAAAAAATTTTTAGAAAATATTGAGCTTTTTCAAAATAACTGCATATATGAATATTTTTGGAAAGCCCACATTATTCCTTTATATTTTTAAATATAGAGAATAATATACAAAGTATTCCATTTAAAAAAATAACGTAGGGTGCCATAACTTTTTGACCTGATCCCGTATATTTATTCTGAAAGCGGCACTGAATTCTACGGAAAAAGTCATATAAGGAACAGTTTTTGCTTTTTTGATAAGTTATCAGATAGCTGGGATACGAGGGGTGCCTGAAAATGCTACATTTTCAAAAACGAATCTCAAAAACCGAAAAGGCTATGAGAATTCTACTGGCGTCACCTTTAATTTCACAAAAAAGTAGCACATGGTCGCGAAAACCGGAACCCTCTACCTTTAAAAATACGGGAGATACCTCGCAAAAGTGCCGAAAATGGGACATCCTGTACATATAAAAAGTTACTAGGCCAGTAACTTTTTATATAGATAAATATAAAGCTCAATATTTCATAATTTGATATGATACTGTAGCTTAGATAAACGTCTGTACAAAATATTTTTAAAATAAAATACTGTATGTTTACTTCTCTTTTACTTATATAACATTATAGGATATTCAAAAGCAAGATGCAGAAAATTTATGAAAGAAATTAAGAAAGAAAAAAATGAAACGTATAAATATACGTTATCACTTATGAAGTTAACAGTAACAGAAATTGGGCGGGTGAAATATTTTGCATGATATTGGTTTTGAATTTACTGCATCTTAGTTTTGAATATGCTATTTTTACAGATAAGACAAGTGAAAGAGAATCAAATGTTGTCATAATGTGTATGTTACCTACATAGCTAAGACAAATAAAAACCTATAACTATGTTGATTCTAGCATCTATTGGCAGTAATATCGTCGGAGACTTTTTTCTGGAGGATTCCTTTTTCTCGGTGGTAACGGCCACATAGGTTTTTGTTGGGCCATCTTTGAGATTATTTATGTTTTTTATGAATATTTATATTTTTATACAGTATCTATATAAATACACATAAAAATTGGTTTAGTTACCACAGAAAAGATACTTTATACCAATTTTTTTTACGTGTATTGGTGTATAGTAAAATAAATAAAAGCGATTATAAGAAATGCATAATTTCTATAGTGGATGGTGTCGCTCGTAGTGGTTATTACGTGAATAAATATCAAAGATTTTAAAATTAGTTAAATATATTGAATTCAAAATGGTATTGTAACTATACTGGGTGTTTCTGAAATATGGCTTACTCCTGTAGAATCTTTAGTTTGTACATTAGAAAATCGAAACTTGGGGTTATTAAATATTGGAGAAAAATGAGTTTTTTGGAATAATATATGTAACGTTCTATCGCTTCGGGTTTAGCCGGAAATAAAAAAAAATAGAATTTTAAGTGGAACGCCCTGTATATTAAGAATAATTTAAATGAAGGGAGATATTCTTTCAATTCTTATGTGGATTTCAACATAAAAAAATCGTTATTGTTTAAATAAATCAGTTTTATAAATGCAAACATAGTGGGGTTCAAAAAATTGCCCCATTTTTCTCTAATAAACGATATCCATACCACCTACTTTCAATTAATTATTTAGCCAGAATCTAAAAATTAACTTAAAAGTTTCAGTAATACCTTCAATTTTATATTTTATTTGGGTCTTGAGTGCCATGATTAAATTAATTAGAAAATTGATACATGGTAGACTAGAAACAATTAATTTAAATACTTGATTGGATCGTTACTTGATGAATATCCATTATCAACAATATAAAATAAAACACTTTAAACTGTTTCATATTTTCACTTTTATTCACAACTTCTGACAGATGTTTCGCTAACACTGCAGCTTCGTCAGACAAACGGTTTTTAAATTTACAATTTGCTAAATGAGCTTGAATTTTATAAACACATAATTCTAGGTAAAGACTTTTATGGTCTATAAGAGAGTTCTAAATACCATCTGGACGGAACTTTCTAACAAAATAGGTTTAAAAGAGGTGAATTATTTATATCTAAATGGTCGTTTCAGAGATACTGGGTGTTTTACGTTTATTAATTTCCATAGACTCTAAAAGTGACAATCTTTTTCTTTTGTTTATTGTATGTAGTATTTCAAACTTTTCATCGACAGCATGTTTATTATCTAACAAATGTTTGGCGTATGTTAAATCTGTTTAAATTTTTTATAAAAACTATTTTCTGTTCTGCTAATCTATGTTTAAGAGTTCTTCCAGTCTGGCCTATATACACTTTTGGGCATGATCCACAGTTTAATTTATAAACTCCGGATTTATTATTTTTATTTGTTTTTTCTTTGTTATTTTTTCTACATTTACTTAGATTATTATTTGTTTTAAATGCAATTTTAATATTTTTTACACAGTATAGAAAAGGTGGCTACTTTTTTAAATCTAGATTTTTTTAAGTTAAGGTTAGGAAAAAATATAATTTGACAAGTTCTTTATTTAATTTTTATGAAAAAGTCGGTAAATTTCCTTTACCCGGAACTTCCCTCGTAATGAATTTTTCATTTAGTAACACATATTATATGCTGTCTTTATTTCAGACAATTTTACTGGGCACCATTTCGTTCCACCATAATAGATTCGAACCAAAATTTTACCAGTTGCTATCTGACACATTTGTTTTTGGGTATATTTTAAAATAAATTGAATAAGTAGTTTTTTACACTGGTTTTTTAAAATTATCATTATACCTCCATTTTACAAGTGTATCTCTATACATCATAGAATATTTGTGGAAAATTTAAATTCCCTTGTATAACAAGGTTTTTTTACGTTGATTTTTAAACATTTTATTTAACTGCTATTTTGTTCTGTCGATGCGATCTTGAATTCGTATCACAATTTTACCAATTCTTCTCTATATCACATTTAATTCTTGCACAAAATTTTAAATCAATCAAGTAGCTTTTTCAGGCTGATTTTTTAAATATTTTACTAAGCCGCTTTTTTGTTTCACCATCTTGGATTCCTACCAAAATTTTTCTTGTTCATTTCCACGTAATTGTTGATGTTGATGCAAAATATGAGGCAAATTGGATAAATAGTTTTTTAATAATCATTATTTTAACATTTCATTAGGTCGCCATTTTATTCGGTCATATTGGATTTTTACCAAAATGTTACCATTTGATCCCCAAATGAACCTTCATTTTCAGCAAAAATTTGTCAAGTAGTTTTTTAGCTATGTCGCGAATAGACACGCAGGCAGATCGACGCATTTAGGAAACATGTTTTGACCTGAAATGTGGAGATCTGAAAAAATCTCGGAGGGTGATTTCTTTACGATTATAATAGTTCCCTCTTACGAGGGAAGTAAAAATCGATAGTAGTGGAAGTATGCGGGTTCTGAAAGTGGTGGGGGGTGTCACCATTACTCCTGACCTTGAGATCAAGCCCCGCCCACCTGTGTGACGTCATTCGACCTTGAGATTAAGGTCCGCCTCCTGACCAATGAGATTAAGCCCCGCCCCATGATCATGATATTAAGTCCCGCTCCCATGGCTTTGGAGAGTTAAGCTCCGCCCCATGACCAATGAGATTAAGCCCCGCCCCATGACCATGAGATTAAGCCCCGCCACACGACCTTGGAGAGTTTTGCATACCACGTTTTCATATTTGTCCTTGAAGTGACGTCATATGACCTTGAGCGCACGTGTTTATATCAGCTATATTGTTTAGCCTTGAGGGTGTGACGTTTTCATGTTTGTCCTTGAAGTGACGTCATATGACCTTAAGCGCACGTGTTTACATCATCTCTATTGTTTGGCCTTGGGGGTGTGTGACGACAGATGGCCTCGAGTGTTAACTATTAAAACCAAATGATATTTAATTAAACAACATTTAGAAATATTTATTTAATTTGGTATTAATTACAATTTTTAAATTTGTGTGTTTAAAATTAAATGTACCAAGCAATAGCAGATCAATATTTAAATTTGAGTGTTTAGAATAAACAAAGGGGGTAGTGACGTCATTTGCAGTAGATAGGTATCTTTTTTAAAAGGCGTGTTGATTAATATGGTGTATTGGATTTAAGCTTACGCCGGACGGTCAATATGACATGCAGGGATTGGGTGTTTGGGTTAATGTGGAAAAAAGGTTAAATTATGCCCAAAAACCAGAAAACATCATTTTCGTATAAAATTCACGAATCCTATTGCAGTAGATAGGCTAAAATATGATATGCAGGGCTTGGGTGTTTGGGTTAATTGCCCCGCCCACATAACCTTGGGTCTATTTGACCTTGAAACATTTTGAAGGTCAAATTGTATGACCTTGGGTTTATTTGCTTTTGAAAATTTTTCCGGACCTTGAGAGCCCAGTTGGAATATGTTATTAAAAAATTCTTTTCCCTGATTTGGGTGTTTAGAATAAACAAACTTTAGAAATATTTATTTAATTTGGTATTATTGTCTTCTTTTAATTTAGGTGTTTGGGTTAATTAACAAATTTTAAAATTATATTCTCCATTTTCATATCGTTTTGGGATAAGTTGAATAATGTTTGGGGAAAACATTTTTGGTAATAATTTCAAAATGAGAAATCAATAAAGCTCCAGTTTGATGAGGATTACTTATATATGAAGATAATCAAGATTGCTGATTGTCATGAAGATAATCAAGAATGATGATTGTTGTGAATAAACCGAGTTTATAATTGTAATAAACACATATTTAAATAAAACAAAGTTGAAGTTCGTTGGGTATTTATTTTAATAGTAACCTTAACCAATATACATATTTCGATAGGTTTGAATATTAAAAAATTCTTTTCCCTCGTCGCTTGGTGGTATGTGACGTCATTCAAACTATATCACCCAAACGAAATTTAAACTTTTTGGGTACTATTTTTTTCCAATTGTATGCATTAATGCGTGTGGTTGATTTAACGTTTATAGGTTTCATACCAATAGTGCTCTGTATTATTATAGGTTTTCGTTATGGCTGGTAAAAAGTTGTATCCATTTGTAGGAACCTCTAGATGATGTACGTATGACTCGTTCAACTGTCGCAGCTTTTTTTGTGCGGTACGTCGAATAATGATTAATGTTATATTCCTTAACAAGATTCTGGAATATGTTATTAAAAAATTCTTGATATTTGTCCTTGAAGTGACGTCATATGACCTTGAGCGCACATCCAATTTTTTTTGTTGTTTAACGCACGTGGGCTATATTGTTTGACCTTGAGGATATGTGACGACAACAAATTCTTTTAATATAGTAGGTAACACCTGACCTTGATATTAAGCTCCGCCTCATGACCAATGAGATTAAGCCCCGCCCCACGACCTTGGAGAAATGCACATACCACGTTATTTGGGGCAGAGCTTGCGAGTAATATCAGGCACTAATACTAGCAGATCATTATTTAAATTTGTGTGTCTAGAATAAACAAAATTTAGGAATATTTACTTATTTGGTATTATTTTCATCTTTTAATTTAATGCAAACTTTTTTTGCCAAAACGTGTTGTCGAAACCATTTCTGAAAATGTTATTGAAATTATAAATAAGTCGAGTGGGATGTATACTTTAACGTATTTGGGGCAGAGCTTGCGAGTAATCTTAGGCACTAATACTAGCAGATCAATATTTAAATTTCGGTGTTTAGAATAAACAAAAACTGGGTATATTTACTTATTAGGTATTATTCTCGTCTTTTAATTTGGGTGCTTAATAGAATAAAAAAAATTATAAATATTTACTTAACTTGGTATCATTTTCCTCTATTAATTTGGGTGCTTAATTGAATGTTTGGGTTAATTAACAATTTGGTAATTATTTTACAAATCAGAATACATAGACATTTTAATAATTAGTGTTTGAAAGATGTGTGACAGCAATAGTACCATCACACCAAGTGAAGACCTGGATTCTCACATGATGTGTTTGTTGCGTAAGTTAAGAAATGCGGCACAAGAGATATTACATTTTGCAACGTATGATGGGTCGGCGGTTGAATCAACAGTCAGTCAATATAGAAAGTACATGAAAGATGTAATTAATTTCATGTCAGGCGCTCATTTGTGTCAAAGATACTTGTATGGTTCCATCAACTTAGACGAGTTTTGCGTGGAAATGATCGACGAAGGTCTCCAAAGCATATAGCTTGTCGAAATACCAAATTTACCCAAGGAATTGTTATCAAAGTATGGTTTGGCCTCAGCGGAAAACATCAATGAAGTTGTGGAAAATGGTGCAGATAGTTTGGATTGTGTAGACAATACCGCAAATGCTACTGAAGAATGGGACAAAATGGATGTTGACGATATAGAGAGTGAAAAACAAATAGGAATGTAAATAATTATATGTACCATGCAAACATAATTTTGTAAATAAATAATCATTTTATTAATGTATTTGTGTTATTTGTCTATTTTTTAAATTTATCAATATAAGTTAAACAAAGTGACATATCAGTTAATATAAAAAAATGTAATAACTTACTACACCACGAAAAAAGCGGAAATCCAGAAGTACATTTAAAACACGTAATTGACAGGTGCGACCTTTTGCTGCATATAATACGGCCTTTAATATAAAAAAAAGGGCAATAACTTACTACGCCACGGAAAAAGTCGAATACACCTTTTTCGATGCATCCTTTTCGATTTAAGATAAAAGACAATACCTATTTTTTTCTTACAAGTGAAAGGCATTTTAACATAGATAATGTAAAATATATGAAAATGACATTTCCTCCAAAAACTATTAAGCATTAGTTTTGCTAAAACCCTCAAACCAGAATTTTTTTTGCTATGCAGGTAAACTCTATTAGAATACCCTCACAGTTTAAAAAATACCCACTGTATTGTTCTTTTATGGGTTTTTAGTCATTTCCCCACTGATATTTCCAAATTTCAGAAATGCTCAGAATGTTGTCGCAGAAAGATACAAGTACACTGCTGACTGCATGTAATACGGCCTTTAATATAAAAAAAGGGTAATAACTTACTACGCCACGGCAAAAGTCGAATACACCCTTTTTGATACATCCTTTTCGATTTAAGATAAAAGACAATACCTATTTTTTTCTTACATGTGAAAGGCATTTTAACATAGATAATGTAAAATATATGAAAATGACATTTCCTCCAAAAACTATTAAGCATTAGTTTTGCTAAAACCCTCAAACCAGATTTTTTTTTGCTATGCAGGTAAACTCTATTAGAATACCCTCACAGTTTAAAAAGTCTCCACTGTATTGTTCTTTTATGGGTTTTTTAGTGGAACAGTTGAAAGAAAGCCCGCTAGCCTCTTGTTTAATTTTAATAAATTTATTAGTCATTTCCCCACTGATATTTCCAAATTTCAGAAATGTTCAGAATGTTGTCGCAGAAAGATACAAGTACACTGCTGAAACATCGATAGATACCCCAAAAAAAAAGAAAAATAAAATAGTCTAGTCTTCAAATAAAAAATATTCAGTCTTGAAGACCAGAATTTTTCTAGAAATTGCAGTTTTTTTTTAGCAATTCATTTTTGTCCTTGTCAGCTGGGACTATTTTATAGATATTTTCGTAGCAAAATAAGCGTATTCGTTAAAAAATTTGACACTTCAGAAATAAATTTGAATGTGTTATTCGAAACTAAATTTAACACAGCACAAGATCGGTACAATAATTTCATTACACGCCCATGGTAGCTTGGAACTAATCAGTGTTTTTATATCCATCAATTGTCGACACAACAATCTAAGCCAAATTTTACATTTTTTTGGTTCTAGCCCTTTGAAGTTTAGGAACTTTTGTGAAAGTTATTTTCTCAAGGATTGTGTATCGCTTTGCTGTTGACCCGGGTGGTCATTTTATTATGGGACCTATACCTTTTCTCAGAAACTATGAAACTACGATTCGAATAGGAATGTAAACATTTATATGTACCATGCAAACATAATTTTGTAAATAAATAATCATTTTGTCTATTTTTTTAAATTTATCAATATAAGTATAGAGTATTTTGAGAATCAATTAGTTCTAATTAAATATTGACCTTGAAATAAATGTAGTCTTATTTAAAAAAAAGTCTGTGAGAAAATACCACAATAACACTCAAATCCTATTCACATTCATTATGTATGTCCTTGTAAACGCATCCTCGAAAAATCTCTATGTACACGTCCCCAAACTTTGATAATGTAAAACATACGAAAATGACGTAGATTTAATCTTAACGTGAGAATTTATATGTAATTATATTTGCCACACTAAAAAGTTTTAAAATTTAAAATTCGAAAACCTTATATATTGCCATAGGTATACAAGAGAAAATGACTAACTCTAAAATGTAAAATGTGTAGATATTTGACAATATTTCAAAATATCGGTAATTAATATTATTATTCATGTTAAAAAGACTACATCCAAATGATCTACGATGTCTAGAAGTTTTAAATTTATATAGGGTGTCTCAGATCATTGGTCATTTTTTTAAATTTTCAATTCGTAATATCCAAGTTTTTTTTTTTTTTTAAATGGATCACCCTGTATTTGATACTTTTTCTTAAAGACTGTTAAAATACCTATCTATTGATGTATATATGTCCTATACCTAAATATAATGCGAATATGCCCAAATATCTCTAAGCTTTATACATAGAGTAAAAACTAAAACATTAAAGATGGACCTTGAAATATGGAAATGCGGAAACTTTACAGTGTATCAAAGTAATCATATTATGAATGCGGAGGTTTATTAGTGCCCGAGATTACTCGTAAGCTCTGCCCCAAATAAGTTAAAGTATACATCCCACTCGACTTATTTATAATTTCTATAACATCTTCAGAAATGGTTTCGACAACACGTTTTGGTAAAAAAGTTTGAAATGTTGTGTTATTATCAGGCACTAATACTAGCAGATCAATATTTAAATTTGTGTGTCTAGAATAAACAAAATTTAGGAATATTTACTTATTTGGTATTATTTTCATCTTTTAATTTAATTCAAACTTTTTTTTGCCAAAACGTGTTGTCGAAACCATTTCTGAAAATGTTATTGAAATTATAAATAAGTCGAGTGGGATGTATACTTTAACGTATTTGGGGCAGAGCTTGCGAGTAATCTTAGGCACTAATACTAGCAGAACAATATTTAAATTTCGGTGTTTAGAATAAACAAAAATTGGGAATATTTACTTATTTGGTATTATTTTCGACTTTTAATTTGGGTGTTTAATAGAATAAAAAAATTAGAAATATTTACTTAATTTGGTATCATTTTCCTCTATTAACATTCTGAACATTTCTGAAATTTGGAAATATCAGTGGGGAAATTACTAAAAACCCATAAAAGAACAATACAGTGGGGATTTTTTAAACTGTGAGGGTATTCTAATAGAGTTTACCTGCATAGCAAAAAAAAATTCTGGTTTGAGGGTTTTAGCAAAACTAATGCTTAATAGTTTTTGGAGGAAATGTCATTTTCATATATTTTACATTATCTATGTTAAAATGCCTTTCACATGTAAGAAAAAAATAGGTATTGTCTTTTATCTTAAATCGAAAAGGATGTATCGAAATTTTTTTATATTAAAGGCCGTATTATATGCAGCAAAAGATTGCACCTGTCAATTACGTGTTTTAAATGTACTTCTGGATTTCCGCTTTTTTCGTGGTGTAGTAAGTTATTAAATTTTTTTATATTAACTGATATGTCACTTCGTTTAACTTATATTGATAAATTTAAAAAATAGACAAATAACACAAATACATTAATAAAATGATTATTTATTTACAAAATTATGTTTGCATGGTACATATAATTGTTTACAGTCCTATTTGTTTTTCACTCTCTATATCGTCAACATCCATTTTGTCCCATTCTTCAGTAGCATTTGCGGTATTGTCTACACAATCCAAACTATCTGCACCATTTTCCACAACTTCATTGCTGTTTTCCGCTGAGGCCAAACCATACTTTGATAACAATTCCTTGGGTAAATTTGGTATTTCGACAATATATGCTTTGGAGACCTTCGTCGATCATTTCCAGGCAAAACTCGTCTAAGTTGATGGAACCATACAAGTATCTTTGACACAAATGAGCGCCTGACATGAAATTAATTACATCTTTCATGTACTTTCTAGATTGACTGACTGTTGATTCAACCGCCGACCCATCATACGTTGCAAAATGTAATATCTCTTGTGCCGCATATCTTAACTTACGCGACAAACACATCATGTGAGAATCAAGGTCTTCACTTGGTGTGATGGTACTATTGCTGTCACACATCTTTCAAACACTAATTATTAAAATGTCTAGGTATTCTGATTTGTAAAATAATTACCAAATTGTTAATTAACCCAAACATTCAATTAAGCACCCAAATTAATAGAGGAAAATGATACCAAGTTAAGTAAATATTTATAATTTTTTTTATTCTATTAAGCACCCAAATTAAAAGACGAAAATAATACCAAATAAGTAAATATTCCCAATTTTTGTTTATTCTAAACACCGAAATTTAAATATTGATCTGCTAGTATTAGTGCCTAAGATTACTCGCAAGCTCTGCCCCAAATACGTTAAAGTATACATCCCACTCGACTTATTTATAATTTCAATAACATTTTCAGAAATGGTTTCGACAACACGTTTTGGCAAAAAAAGTTTGAATTAAATTAAAAGTTGAAAATAATACCAAATAAGTAAATATCCCTAAATTTTGTTTATTCTAGACACACAAATTTAAATAATGATCTGCTAGTATTAGTGCCTGATATTACTCGCAAGCTCTGCCCCAAATAACGTGGTATGTGCATTTCTCCAAGGTCGTGGGGCGGGGCTTAATCTCATTGGTCATGAGGCGGAGCTTAATATCAAGGTCAGGTGTTACCTACTATATTAAAAGAATTTGTTGTCGTCACATATCCTCAAGGTCAAACAATATAGCCCACGTGCGTTAAACAACAAAAAATTGGATGTGCGCTCAAGGTTATATGACGTCACTTCAAGGACAAATATCAAGAATTTTTTAATAACATATTCCAGAATCTTGTTAAGGAATATAACATTAATCATTATTCGACGTACCGCACAAAAAAAGCTGCGACAGTTGAACGAGTCATACGTACATCATCTAGAGGTTCCTACAAATGGATACAACTTTTTACCAGCCATAACGAAAACCTATAATAATACAGAGCACTATTGGTATGAAACCTATAAACGTTAAATTAACCACACGCATTAATGCATACAATTGGAAAAAAATAGTACCCAAAAAGTTTAAATTTCGTTTGGGTGATATAGTTTGAATGACGTCACATACCACCAAGCGACGAGGGAAAAGAATTTTTTAATATTCAAACCTATCGAAATATGTATATTGGTTAAGGTTACTATTAAAATAAATACCCAACGAACTTCAACTTTGTTTTATTTAAATATGTGTTTATTACAATTATAAACTCGGTTTATTCACAACAATCATCATTCTTGATTATCTTCATGACAATCAGCAATCTTGATTATCTTCATATATAAGTAATCCTCATCAAACTGGAGCTTTATTGATTTCTCATTTTGAAATTATTACCAAAAATGTTTTCCTCAAACATTATTCAACTTATCCCAAAACGATATGAAAATGGAGAATATAATTTTAAAATTTGTTAATTAATCCAAACACCTAAATTAAAAGAAGACAATAATACCAAATTAAATAAATATTTCTAAAGTTTGTTTATTCTAAACACCCAAATCAGGGAAAAGAATTTTTTAATAACATATTCCAACTGGGCTCTCAAGGTCCGGAAAAATTTTCAAAAGCAAATAAACCCAAGGTCATACAATTTGACCTTCAAAATGTTTCAAGGTCAAATAGACCCAAGGTTATGTGGGCGGGGCAATTAACCCAAACACCCAAGCCCTGCATATCATATTTTAGCCTATCTACTGCAATAGGATTCGTGAATTTTATACGAAAATGATGTTTTCTGGTTTTTGGGCATAATTTAACCTTTTTTCCACATTAACCCAAACACCCAATCCCTGCATGTCATATTGACCGTCCGGCGTAAGCTTAAATCCAATACACCATATTAATCAACACGCCTTTTAAAAAAGATACCTATCTACTGCAAATGACGTCACATACCCCCCTTTGTTTATTCTAAACACTCAAATTTAAATATTGATCTGCTATTGCTTGGTACATTTAATTTTAAACACACAAATTTAAAAATTGTAATTAATACCAAATTAAATAAATATTTCTAAATGTTGTTTATTTAAATATCATTTGGTTTTAATAGTTAACACTCGAGGCCATCTGTCGTCACACACCCCCAAGGCCAAACAATAGAGATGATGTAAACACGTGCGCTCAAGGTCATATGACGTCACTTCAAGGACAAACATGAAAACGTCACACACTCAAGGCTAAACAATATAGCTGATGTAAACACGTGCGCTCAAGGTCATATGACGTCACTTCAAGGACAAATATGAAAACGTGGTATGCAAAACTCTCCAAGGTCGTGTGGCGGGGCTTAATCTCATGGTCATGAGGCGGGGCTTAATCTCATTGGTCATGGGGCGGAGCTTAACTCTCCAAAGCCATGGTGGGCGGGACTTAATAATCATGATCATGGGGCGGGGCTTAATCTCATTGGTCAGGAGGCGGAGCTTAATCTCAAGGTAGAATGACGTCACACAGGTGGGCGGGGCTTAGTAGCACCACATTCAGAACCCGCATACCTTCTCTACTATCGATCTTGTTTAAATAAAAGAGGTTTTTATTAAATGCAAACGTAGTGAACCACTGTGTTAAAAAAAAATGATATTTTTTTTGGATCGCGTTTCATCAATTCACTATATTAAGGATATCCTGAATTTTCTAATCAATTCAGTCACGTTTAGTTTTAATTAATTATTTAGTCAAAATCTAAAAATTAAAAACGTTTTAACAATACATTAAATTTTATATTTTATTTAGGTCTAGAGTGTCATGAGTTATACCACGATCCATTCCCAAGAACTGCTGAGCGGATCCGAAGCCTATATACTATTACGCCGAAGCAGAGCCGAGCAGTCAGTTAGAAGCATCCATTTTTATAACTTATAATTTTGTATTTTAATATAGACATTTTTTTTGTAATATAAAGTTTTTTAAAAAGGAAATCCGTCGGTCGTGTTAGTTAACTGGCGCAGTCGGAACGGATTTTCGGGAATCGATACATATCGATTGTATTGATTTTTTTCGTTTTAATCGAATTAACCGAAAAAGAACTAATTGTGACGTCGTCGGAGGTGCTTGAAGCAGAGTGGAATTTTCCGAACATCGAAAGTTTCCAATCTATCGCAGAACTGCGGATTACCGAGACTTGGGGACGGACTTCAATTGCCCAACTAAAGCTTGCCTTATAGAAATGACCAGAGTTGACCTTCTAGTTTTATTGTAAGTGCAGTTGATTTAATGTCTATTAAAAATATTGTTTTCGAATTACAAAATTTAAAAATTTCGACACCTTCAGCTGACTCTGTTTCTAATACAAATTTAGAAGCATTAAACTTAGAAATAAACTCAAGCATTCATAATTATAAATATAAACATATTAGTGAAAGTTTAATTTCTACAAATTTTGATATTAATAATCAATCGGTTAATAATTCATTTATAAGCAATATGTCGCAATTGAAGCCAGAATACCTAAATTGTGTTCCGGTTTTTGATGGAAACCCGAATGATTTAAATAGGTATATTTCAACTTGCCAATCACTTATCAATGCCTATTATGACAAAAAAAAATAATACACAGAATTTTCAAAATATTTATTTATTGAACTCGATAATAGGTAAACGTACTGGCCATGCTAAATTAGTTGTAAATATTCAAAACGTTGGTGCGTGGGATAGTCTGAAGGATACCCTACGTCGTCACTTTGCTGATCATAAGGATGAAGCTTGTCTGAATAGAGATTTGGTTATGATGAAGCAATTACCGAATGAAAAGCCTAATGATTTTTATGATAGAGTATTACACATTTTAAATCTGTTATGCTCTTATATAGACTCTCATGAAACAACTATTTCAGCAAAACATTTAAAACGCGAACTATATAACGACCTTGCTCTTAAGACATTTTGATCAGGGTTAAAAGAGCCGCTTGGAACAACCATAAGGTGTATGCGGCCAGATAATTTAATGCAAGCGTTACAATTTGTCAGTCAAGAATACAATATATATTATTTTCAAAATCAAACAAAACCTAGTCCAGCAATTACAAAAAATAATAATTTTAAGCCTATACAACATAATTTTAATTCTTTTCAACCTAACTTCGCAGTAAATCCAAATCGTTTTTATAATTCACCAACATCACACAATGCTTTTAAACCCAACTTCCCAACACAACCTATACCTGTTAGACCGATTCCAAATACGCGACAACCAAAATATTTTACGAATTCTCAAGTTTTCGGCAAACCTAACAACAGACCAAATGTTTTTAAACCGAACCAACAAAAACAGTTAAAAAAGACTGAAGTAATTTCTTTTAATATGTCTGATTCTAGCGAACTATCCTATATCGTATTCCCGGAAACAAACCTAAAAATATTAATAGATTCGGGTTCGACTAGATCATTTATCGACCCAAATATTTCCAAAAAATTATATCCCAATTGTATAACTAATGACCCCTTTTTAGTTTCGACGGTTTTTCAAAAATCCGCCCATCAGTACAGTGCTCTTATACCTTCATCAAAAATATTTAATTTACCCGAAAACAAAAATATGAAATTTTATCTTTTTAAATTTCACAATGTATTTGACGGTCTCCTGGGATTCGATAATCTTAAACTTTTGCAAGCCAACCTTGACTTTCATAAGGGATTCCTAGAAACACCTTATGCGCGTATTAAATTGCAGTTTCACAAAACACAAAACCAAATACATTGTATCACGATTCCGCCTCGCGTCGAGCAAGTTATAAGAATTAAAACTTCCATAAAAATGGTGATGTAATCATACCTCATCAAAAATTACATAACTGCTAGATACCCGAGTCGTTATCAGTTGCGAGAAAAGGTTTTGCACTAACAACGGTGTTAAATAACACGTGCGAACCCGTAACATTAGACCTCTCAGAAACAATAGCCGTGGAAAAGTTTAGCTGTAATGAAATGATGCGAGATCGACTTAAATAATTTTGATGACTGTCCCAAATCGCAATTAGACTTTTCTAAATTTCGTATCGACCATTTGAACGACGAGGAAAAAAATAAAATTCTAAATTTAATTTACGAATATTCAGACATATTTTATAATTAAAACGACCCATTAACCTTTACTAGTAAAATAAAATATCGAATTAAAACATCAGATGAGATACCAGTATATACGAAGTCCTATCGCTACCCTTTCATACATAAAGAAGAGGTGAAAAACAGATTAAAAAGATGTTAGATCAAAAAATTATACAACCAAGTAGTTCTCCGTGGAGCTCACCACTTTGGGTGGCCCCCAAGAAGGCAGACGCCTCGGGGGTTGCAAAGTATAGGGTAGTTTTGGACTATAGGGGTGTAAATTCTAAGACTTTGGACGATAGGTACCCCTCACTAATATTACAGACTTATTAGACAAATTAGGCAAATACCAATACTTTACCACCTTAGATTTGGCCAGTGGATTTCATCAAATTCAAGTACATGACAATGACATTGAAAAAACGGCATTTAGTACCGAAAATGGGCACTATGAATTTTTGCGAATGCCATTTGGACAAGAACGCCCCCGCAACCTTTCAGCGAGTGATGGATAATATTCTTCTTCAGAACGAAAAATGTTTGGTATATCTAGATGATATAATAGTCTTTTTTACATCACTTCAGGAACATTTGAAAGATTAAAGTGTTTTTCAGCGTTTGCGCGAATCTAATTTCAAAATTCAGCTAGATAAATCGGAATTCCTACGAAAAGAAGTGGCATATCTTGGCCATGTTGTCACAGCAAATGGTGTTAAACCAAACCCGAACAAGATAGAAGCTATCAAAAAATTCCCGATTCCTAAGACAACAAAACAAATTAAAGTTTTCTTAGGATTGTTAGGGTATTATAGGCGATTCATTAAGGACTTCGCCAAAATAACAAAACCACTTACAAAATGTTTAAAGAAAAGTGCCACTATACAACATAATAAAGAATTTTTAGAATGCTTCGATATGTGTAAAAATTTATTAATAAACGAGCCTATACTACAATATCCGGACTTTTCAAAGCCATTTAACTTAACAACGGACGCAAGTAACGTAGCTATTGGGGCTGTCCTCTCGCAAGGACAAATTGGACAAGACCTGAACGTGGCCTACACATCAAGGACACTAAATGATTCTGAAAGGAACTATCCAAAAGGAACTCCTGGCAATCGTTTGGGTTACTAAATATTTTCGCCCATATATATTTAACAGAAAAATAAATTTAGTAACGGATCACAAACCACTCCAATGGCTTTTCTCTTTAAAGGATCCTAGTTCAAAATTACTAAGATGGCGTATTAAACTTGACGAGTATGATTACAACATAATATACAAAAAGGGAAAATTACACACAAATGCTGATGCTCTCTTTCGAATAGAGCTGCATACGAAAGAGACAACGGAAAATTTTCCATTAAAACAACATATTGAAGAATTTAACAGACAGTTACAGGAACATGAAAATTTAGACCAAATTTCCACCGTAGCACAAGCGGACAATAATGATCTCGCACAGGTCAATGATATGACAGCACAGATATCAGCTGACGGCCAACCACCTGATGAAAATATGACAGTTCACACAAATGAAAGCGAAAATCCTATAGTGGGGATTCCTGTTTGCGACATTGCTGTAAATTATGGTTCTAATCAAATTATTATTTCTTCAGTATTACATTCTCCGGCAAAACCAAATATTACCATTTTGTTTGAGAAAAAGCGTCGTATCAATATCCAAATATCCGAAAATAACTTTGATCAAGACATACTAACTTTTGTTAGAGTTGATAATTCCCGATAAACAATACCATTTATATTTCGAAAAACCCGAAATATATGAGCCATTTTGTGAGGTCATTCGAAAAACATTTAAATGGCCATCTTTAAAATTTAAAAGATGTTTAAATAAATTAATAGACGTCACTGATAAACAAATTATCTCAGAAATAATACAAAATTACCACGAATCAAAAACCAACCACCGAGGCATTGACGAAACAATACATAGAATCAAAGACAAATATTATTGGTCTACCTTAAAAAATTCTGTACAAACATACATTAATAACTGCCAAATTTGCCAAAAAAGTAAATACGAACGTCACTCAATTAATATGCAAATGAACGTCACACCCACAGCTACTAAACCATTTGAAATCATATACACTTGAAAAAATGCACAAGCATATGCACTCCATTCTCTTGCCGCCACCGAAATTGTAGACAAACTACTGTTATTCTTCTCTCACCACAGTATACCTAATCAAATTATAGTGGATAATGGTATCGAGTTTAAAAATACTGTGGTAACAGAACTTTTAAATTTACACAAAATAAAAATACATTTTTGTTCGCCTAACCACCCTCGTTCTAATGGGTTCGTCGAGCGACTCCACTCTACTCTGTCAGAACACATACGCTTGCTAAATAACCAAAATTTTGATAAAACACCAATAACACAAAAATGGTCTACACAATGCTAGCATACAATTACACAATTCATTCGGCCATAAATTTAAAACCCATCGATATAATTAACGGGCATATTTCTCCAAATGACCCGTTCAACATAAAATTTAACCAAATACTTTTAAGTGATTACGTCAACACTCACAAAGAAAAATCACAACTAATGTATTCAAATATAAATCAAAAACTAATCAATGATAAAGAAAAAATTATTTCAAAAATTAATGAAAATCGCGATAATCCCCAATTGTATCACCCTGGTCAACAAGTTTATATTAAAAAACACATAAGACAAAAACTCTCTGACAAATTTGCAGACCCTACAAGAATCGAAACAGTGAATCAAAATCGTAAAACAGTATCAACTCAGTCCCATTCTAAAATTCATATGGATAATTTAAAACGCCCACTTATAGAAACGTACAACTTTGACTAAAATATCAATATTATATTTCAGCCTTGTCGGGGCCGTTACCGCCGACCGAGATAAAGTCACGATCAGACAGCTAGACGACAACCCAGGAATTTTGCCATTAAAGCTAGGACAAGCAAAACTTAAAGAATACACCTACACACTTATTCATTATTATGACTTAAATCCTATTATACTAGAAATTAACAAATTGCATTATGGATCGTAGAATATAACGACTTCTCTAATTACTCATAAAGAATATTATGCCGATTCGACTAATTACTTAAAAATATTAAAACTTACACAAGATAGGATAGAAAACAAATTAAAAGAAATAATACCTCATCCCCAGAGGTTCAAGAGAGGTATTATCAACATAGTAAGCTCTGTTTTTAAAGCTGTAACGGGAAATCTAGATGCAGCAGATGGTGAACACTATGAAAAATTAATAAAAGATTTAGAGTAAAATCAAAATAAATTGCCTGAAAACATTCGAAACCAAAACTCGATTTCCACAAGCGTCATCAATAAATTTAATTCTACTATTCAACAAGTAGGCCAAAATGAAAAGCTTATCGAAGACAGAATAAATCAAATTAGTATAATTGTACAAAAAACTACCGTACAGGGAAAACATGCACTTCATTAAAGATATTTTAAACTCAAATAATCAATTTGTACGAAATCATAGACCTAATATTACAAGATATCGAAAACTCAATCGCGTTTTCAAAATTAAAAATCATTCACCCAAGTATAATAAAATTAACCGATCTCTCAAGAGAAATTACAAAGCTTGGAAAAATAGTAGGTTTTAATCGGCTACCTTTACCGGCTGATTTAGAAAATATTTTCCACTTTGAAAAATTAATTGACGTTAACTGTTTTATACTAAACAACAAAATAACGTACTTATTAAAGGTACCAATAGTCTCTCCTTACAATTCTGAATATTATCATTTATATTCTGTACCAGTGGTACATCAGAGTCTGTTTAAGATTGTCACACCCTGCACAGAAATACAACCCAACCTATTTATCTGCGAAAAAGAAGAACTGAAAGAAATAGACCAATGGAGCCCCTGTGAAGTTAACCCAGCAAAAGCACCTCCACATAAAAACAAGTTGACGTCACTATAACAAAACCAGTCACAAACCAACTATTCCAATAAATGGTTACTTACCTCCTAGAAGTTTAACAATCGACATCAAATGCTACCAGCAAGTAGAACGTCGGAAGTTACACGGAAGTTACCTAATCACCTTACCGACCCGTTGCCGAGCCAGGGTTGGTGAAATATCAATAATTAACAACGAGGACCTAGTCGAAACCGAGAAACAGCCAATAATCTTCCCAGATTTTGAGAAAACGCAGCCATACCTACCGCTATTGAATTTAAGTGTTCACCTGCAAAAGATCAAGCTAGATGAACTACATGAACTAAGGAACAAGATCTAAGGAAATCTGCCACGAATTATATTTGATAAAATTTTAAAAATACCCAGCTTGTGGCAATTCTTATTTACATTATTTTATTTGTGCACAGAAATACAACCCAACCTATTTATCTGCGAAAAAGAAGAACTGAAAGAAATAGACCAATGGAGCCCCTGTGAAGTTAACCCAGCAAAAGCACCTCCACATAAAAACAAGTTGACGTCACTATAACAAAACCAGTCACAAACCAACTATTCCAATAAATGGTTACTTACCTCCTAGAAGTTTAACAATCGACATCAAATGCTACCAGCAAGTAGAACGTCGGAAGTTACACGGAAGTTACCTAATCACCTTACCGACCCGTTGCCGAGCCAGGGTTGGTGAAATATCAATAATTAACAACGAGGACCTAGTCGAAACCGAGAAACAGCCAATAATCTTCCCAGATTTTGAGAAAACGCAGCCATACCTACCGCTATTGAATTTAAGTGTTCACCTGCAAAAGATCAAGCTAGATGAACTACATGAGCTAAGGAACAAGATCTAAGGAAATCTGCCACGAATTATATTTGATAAAATTTTAAAAATACCCAGCTTGTGGCAATTCTTATTTACATTATTTTATTTGTGTTATGCGGGAATTCACTATACAAGATGATGTTCCAAAGAAGATGCTTTATGAAGAAAACAACCCAGTCAGAAGCTAGCCGCCCACCAATAGAACTACCCCTTACCAGGTGTAGTTGACCCTGAGGAGGGAGGAGTTATGTCACGATACATTCCCAAGAACTGCTGATCCAGCGGATCCGATGCCCATATACTATTACGCCGAAGCAGAGCCGAACAGTCATTTAGAAGCATTTATAACTTATAATTTTATATTTGTACATTTTTTTTGTAAAATAAAGTTTTTTAAAAAGGAAAACCGTCGGTCGTGTTAGTTAACTCATGACTAAATTAATTTATAGATGGCTATGGATAGTAAACAAGTAATTCAAATGTTATTTACCTTATAGATAAATTGTGACAGTAATTTTTTTTTATGTTTAAATCTAGAGTGCCATGAACCATCTACATTTCTTAAATTATCCTTGAAAGTTTAGAAAAGTTTAGGAGACAAATGTCATTAGAGTAATAATGTATCCTTTGGACCACCACCCCCTCCTACGTCCCTGCCCCTTCACTCTGTGACTTCATTTGACCTTGAGGGGACCCCGCCCACTTGACCTTGGGCCCACGTGACCTTGAGTTCATTTGACTTTGAAAATTTAAAGGTCAAGTTGATGCCTCGCCCAATTGACCCTGGGTCCATTTGACCTTGATATTTTGAAGGTCAAATTGTTTGACATTGAAATGACCTTGAGGATGTTTTGAAGGTCAAATTGTCTGACTTTGAAATAACCCTGAGATTTTTTTTGTGGGGGGTGTTATTCGAAATAACCTTGATAATTTTTTGAATGTCAAATTGTTTGACCTTAAGATGTCTCTGGTTGGTGGGGGGTGCTTGATATTAAGTGATGCATTTGTTATGTAAATGGGTAGGGGGTGTTCGACCTTGAAGTTTACCTCTATAAAATGACTTGGCTAGTATAGAAAACTTCATATTTGAGGCGCGACTCATTTGCAGTGAGAACTCGCTTTTGTACATTGGGAGACCGTAGGAATTTTAAACCTATTTAAAAAAATATTCAAAAGAACCTTAATATATATTTCGATTTATCAAGAATCATTACATACATTCCGAAAAAATTATTGGTAATATACGTATTTAATATATTTACTGATTTCCATTTAAAGTCACCCTCTTTAATTTTACACAAATTTGATATTCCTACTGGTAATAGTAATATTTTCTATTTTTTTATTTTTAAGTTACGTATCCCGGACGTACTAATTAATATATTTCATCATAAAACTTAAAAAAGCTTTATAATACACAAATATGCTAACATTAGGGCGGTATAATATGTGGTTGCATATTTGCCAAGAACATGAAATAAAAACTAACTAAATTTGTGTAAAATTAAGCATTAACAAAAATATATTTGGTTTTTAAAACCTACCTACGTAGATTTCTATACGGAGTATCCGTAACAAGTAATATTTTATAACCAAAGAGCCCTGGTTCTGCATATGTAAGTAATTCATTTTGGCTGTCGAAGCAAACCATTAAAAGAGTGTTATGTTTTAAATTATTAACTGTTTATAAATATTTCTAATTTAATGACAAATTTATTCTATTGTACTGGTAAAAGTCAATACTAGGCGTAGACGACTTGTTTCTTTTCTCTTTTCCACTTTGCGCCCTCTACTTTGCTTTTTCGTTACTAGAAAATGTACTTAAAAATTTTGGGCCCTGTACTCGAATAAGCTCGCCACAGGCAGAATATTTTGTCCGAATGGCCGTTAATTTCTCTTTTATTTATGTATCTACGGACGTTATAATTTTGTTTTTGTTTTTTATTAACACTTTGGCCTAAAAAAGCCGGTATCATGGATTTCATACCTTTGTATGCCGCCTTTTCGCCAATAAAATAATTGGTATCGCACAGTTTACACAAAAACAATGAAAGCCTGAGTATGTCGCGCTTAGTTAAATGTTTTTAAACATTACTAGAGGTATAAATTACAAACCTCGCATTTGTTCCCATAGATGGCATCTCTTACTCTATAGGTTATAATGCCTAATATTTACAAGCTAAAACAACATAACATTCCGAAACTCACAAGGCTGAAACGATTCGAAGATTTCGAGGGTAGGTAGGTACTAGGTCTCCGTCTGAGCTTGTCGCAGGCCCATGCGTTGCCAATTTTCATCATTTGAACAGTTCCACTGTTTGTTTCATCTATAATGTAAGAATTATTAGGTATCACTAACAATTAGAATTAAAGGAGAAAAAAACTTAATTTTTTATTGACACTTAATAATGGATTTCAAAAATGTTAGAATTTCCGTGTAGGATAAACATAATGTCTATATTATTCATTTGCTCTTTCGGCATAAATACGTAAAATCGGCAATACTGCTGTAACCCAAAGCCTTTGTATGCTACGTCGCCATCGCAATTATAACCCATAGAGTAAGAGGCACCATCTATGGGAGAAAATGCGAGACCAAAGCCGTTATATGCTACGTCGTACGTACTCATAAGTACCCTGGTTCAACTCTTTTATTGATTTTTTCTAATATAACGGCAAATATGGCGTCTAGAGGATTAAAACCGCATTCGACATTCATAAAATAACTTCTTTGAACTCTTGGTTAAAGGAGTAATAATTACATTTTTAAACGTTGAGCGAATACAAAAGATTTTCTGTCTGTAGTTTACAAAAAGAAGGCAAGAAACACTATACAGATATTGTCATAAAATTATATTTAAAGTTAAAAATTTTTCGAAATGTAGAGGAGAATATTATACAATTAAAATTGACGGCTGTAAGCGGTTATTTAAAAGAAATATACGTATTTAATATATTTACTGGTTTCCATTTAAAAAGTCTCCCTCTTTAATTTTACACAAATTTGATATTCCTACTGGTAATAGTAATATTTTCAATTTTTTTATTTTTAAGTTAGGTATCCCGGACGTACTAGTTAATCATAAAACTTAAAAAAGCTTTATATTACACAAATGTGCTAACATTAGGGCGTTATAATATGTGGTAGCATATTTGCAAAGAACATGAAATAAAAACTAAATAAATTTGTGCAAAATTAAACATTAACAAAGATGTATTTGGTTTTTAAAACCTACCTACGTAGATTTGTATTCGGAGTATCTGTAGCAAGTAATATTTTATAGCCAAAAAAGCCCTGGTTCCGCATATGTAAGTTATCGATTTTGGCTGTCGAAGGAAACCATTAAAAGAGTTTTACGTTTTAAATTATTAACTATTTATAAATATTTTTAATTAAATGACAAATTTATTCTATGCTACTAGTAAAAATCAATATTAGGCGTAGACGAGTTGTTTCTTTTCTTTTTTCCACATTGCGCCCTCTACTTTGCTTTTTCGTTACTAGAAAATGTACCTTAAAATTTTTTGGACCCTATACTTGAATAAGCTCACCACAGGCAGAATATTTTGTCCGAATGGCCGTTAATTTCTCTCTTATTTATGTATCTAAGGACGTTATAATTTTATTTTTGTTTTTTATTAACACTTTGGCCTAAAAAGAGCCGGTATCATGGATTTTATACCTTTGTGGGCCGTCTTTTCGCCAATAAAATAATTGGTATCGCACAGCTTACACAAAAACAATGAAAGCCCGAGTATGTCGCGCTTAGTTAGATGTTTTTAAACATTACTAGAGGTATAAATAACAAACCTCGCATTTGTTCCCATAGATGGCACCTCTTACTATATGGGTTATAATATCTCACTGCCTAATATTTTCATCGTTTATATTCAACATACCATTGAGTGTTTTTCATCATCTCTACCACATGGCTGCATTAGCCTGATGTGCCCCATATAGGGCGAAACGTCGTCAATTATGCCGGTAGAGATGATGGAAAGCGTTTAAAGGCTTGTCAGTATAATGGTCCATGATTTTTTGGACCCTATACTTGAAAAAGCTCACCACCGGCAGAATATTTTGTCCAAATGGCCGTTAATTTCTCTCTTATATATTTTATAAATTCGAATCTCAGCCAATTTATAATTTCATTCAAAATCGCAAGGTTTACATAATTTAGTTCATCCTTTTGGCTTCAGTAGTGAAGATAGGTATGTTCTGATACAGATTTTACCATGAGACCGATTTGATGTATGTAGATTTAAAAAAAAATAACCAACATTTGTGTGTAGTTTACATAAGAACAACACAAAACGTCAGTTTTATAATTTAAGCACCATGTACTTTAAAAACCGATTTTTGGGAGCTCACAAGAATTAAAAAAAAATACTTAATATATGCAGACAGACCAGTCAAAATGTAGGATTTTAGTTAATAATATAATTTTTTTTTTGAATTTATGTCTATAGTTACAGTTTTCTGCAATGAAATTAACTGAAAATGTAACTCACAGCATAAGACCTAACTTTTAAGGCTGTAACGAATTTAATAAATTGTTGGGGAAAGTATGCATCGATTCGCTATTCAACTCATCATAGTAAAAATATGTTTCTTTCTGGTAAATAATCAGAAAAATACGCCCGACTCGAAGAGCCTGACGACGCGCTTGCGCATTATTGAGTGGAAACCTGCATTTGCCTCGTAGCACCGTACTATTGTTCTTGGGAGAGTCCCAAATTCGGTTTTACACATTTTGAATATACCAATAATTTTTTCGGAATGTATGTAATGATTCTTGATATATCGAAATATATATTGAGGTTCTTTTGAGGGTTTAAGTAAATACATTAATTAATACAGATATAAGAGCGAGTTCTCACTGCAAATGAGTTGCCTCTCAATATGAAGTTTTCTATACTAGCCAAGCCTTCTTATAGAGATAAACTTCAAGGTCGAACACCCCTACCCATTTACATAACAAACGCATCACTTAATATCAAGCACCCACCAACCAGACACATCTCAAGGTCAAACAATATGGCATTCAAAAAATTATCAAGGTTATTTCGAATAACACCCCCTCTAATTTCCAAGTCAGACAATTTGACCTTTAAAACATCCTCAAGGTCATTTCAATATCAAACAATGTGACCTTCAAAATATCAAGGTCTAATAGTCCCAAAGTCAAGTGGGCGTGGCATTAACTTGACCTTCAAAATTTTAAAGTCAAATGAACTCAAGGTCAAGTGGGTGGGGGCACCATCAAGGTCAAATGACGTCGCCGGGCGAGGGGCAGTGACCTAAGAGGAGAGGGTGTTGACCTTCAAAATTCAAGGTCAAATGGACCTAAGGTCAAGTGGGCGGGGCTCCCTCAAGGGCAAATGACGTGACAGGGTGAGGGGGGGGGGTGGTCTAAATGATACATTATTACTCTACTAATGTCAAATTTGTATAAAAGAATCGATCTTATTTAAATAATAAATAATAAATCAGTTTTTTATGCAAACGTAGTAAACCATGGGGTCCAAAAAATTGCCCATTTTTTTCTAGGAAACGAAATTTATAAGCTATTAATTTTAATTAAAAGTTTAGTAAAAATGGAAAAATTAACGTTTGGGTAAAACCTTAAATTTTATATTTTATTTGGCTCCAGTACCATGACTCAATTAGTTCGAAAATTCATAGGTGGTTGTAGATGGTGAAAAGAAGGCCCAGTTCGCCCAGCAGCATCTGTCCGGGAAACTGTACACTAGTGTGATATTAGTCAGTATGGGGATGTTTCATTCTTAGGCATCAGTACCACCACGAGGAAGACAATGTAGAATGTAGAATGGAATATTGAAATTATTTTTTGGAACAATAACCTGGAGATCCAAGATTGCCTTTCAAAATTCTTGTAGCAGATTTCTGATAGAGGAATGTTCAATTGCAAGAATGAGGCATTGGACGTAAGAAAATTCTTATCTAATGCAGGAAGGAAAATTTCAACAACTTTTTGGTTTTAGCTATTGGCTCGGAATGCTAGAGGAAAGAACTGTGGGTCCAATATTTTTTGACAGTTTTCTTATTGGAGAATAATACTTGATTTTTTTAAACCTAGTGACCAGTGTTTGCATTTAAAAAGGCCGATTTATTTGAACAAAATTGATTTTTTCATACTGAAGCCCTCATAAAAATTTAAATAATAAATTAATATAGCCGTGCATTTAAATAACCTTAAATATACAGGTCGTTCCACTCAAAGTTCCTGATAAGATGGAATGTTACAGATGCAGTCAAAAAGTCATTTATACCTATTATTTAATAACCTCCATCTTGATTTTCTAATTTATAAACTAAAGATTTTACAGTAGTGACTCACTGCGTCAAGAATATAATATAAGCAAAGAATGTTTTTTAATATTAATTTTTCATACCTTTTATTATAATTATTTGATTGACGCCCGTATATTTGACTTTAATTCCTTTTGACATATCATTAAAATAATTTGGGGAATTTTAAGGAAGACTTACAGTTTAACAGCAAGAAAAAGTCAAAATCAATTTTACGTACAATTTTGGTAATTAGTTAGAATTAATTTTTTAAAAGCCGCAAATTTTCTTTACACAATATATGCTAATTAATCATTGAAATAATTATTAAGTGAGTAAAATACATGTGGTTACAGAAATTTTGGTAAAGACGCTGACTTACTCTGTTTTGTAACCTACTCAAAAACTGTACTTAAAAAGAAACATACACACACTAGGCAAGCTATTAAAAATAAAACCTTTTCAAATACCAAACACCTCTCATACCAGGTGTAAAATAAATTAAGTCTGAAAATACTTTATTCCCCTATACAGGGTATCTATTAATATTTTGAACTGGGTGTACAAGGTTTATTTTAAAACGAAGAAAAAATGTTAAATATAAGAGTTTTAAGATTTTATCTGAACTGAACTGGCAGGATTAAAAAAGTAAAAACTGTATATCGATTTTATTATAATAAATTGAACTCCCTCTAAAATGCTGTTTTAAAAAATTTTAATGGGTCTCTTCATCTTATATATTATATTCCCATACATTTATGTGTTTATAAGAATGTTATTTCCCTGTCTAACACATTATTGTCTCTTAGTCTTAAGACACGGTTATTATCAATTTCGGTGTATTTATAATCAGCAAGATAATGGAACAATATTAATACTATATAGCGTGTTTGCTATAATATTATTAGAAAAATCTATTGATTCCAATACGTAATCAAAAAAAAATACTGCTTTTATCGTCAGGGCCCGAAATAAGAGGGCCAAAGAACGTAAGCTGGGTAAAGAAAATGATTAGGAATCGTGCTTCTATCTACTTTTTTATCAGAGTTAAAACACTGGTTAATAGATATGTCCCTATAAAACATGAGAAGGCAGGATACGACAGGTCAACGTGAAAGGATCTTGAGTAGGAAATAAAAATAGCATAAAGCACTTCAACTGACATGCGTTCTTTCTCCCGTGTAGTAGTCATACTTTAAATATTTTTGTACATCTTTACTAGATTGCAGAAGTAGTTCAGAAAATAGATGTCAGCGATAGCTGGTATCAATAAGCACGGACCTTTTTTTATAAATACTTAAAGTACATACTATATATTTACTTAAAATACTTACCATTTCGCTCCATATTCGCTAAGAGCATACCTGTTACCGCTGTTTTGGCCATTGCTACTTCATTTACTAATTCTCCTGCGGTAACTCGTTGCTTAAATAATGGTTGTACTAATGGTGATTCTAATACAGGGTCAATAGGTTCTAACTGGCTCATAAGATGACATAAGACACATAGTTTGGGATCAGGTACTTCCATGACATGGAGATTTCCTTGAGCTTTCCTCTCTATCGAATTTCCATTGGACGGTGGTGGTTCCTATAGTATAAAATTTGATATTTGTTGACATTTTGTTTTCTAATCTGCAATACTCGTAGGGGATAAAAATGTGTGATTATGATTGGAATATATAAAATAAAAAATTACAAAAACAAATGAACTGTTATTGGATTCACACACTTAAAAAGCATATATAGGTATAATTTTGAATAGAAACTTGCAATTGTTTTAACTTTTTTATTCGAATTCCTGTTGTTTTATGCTTCAGATTGTACTTGTAACATTGTTTTGTCCATCCGACAAGATGACTTTATTGTTGATGATATTTTCAAATTCGAATTCAAATTCAAAAATCATTTACTGTGCACAAAATATAAAATAAAATTAAAAGCAGTACACAAAAGGACAGGGTATACTTAAAATCAGTGGTATCAAAACCAAGTCCCAATCAAAAATAAATAACACAGTAAGAGTAAATATTAGGCACTAAAACAAACTAAAATTAAAATTAAATTTGAGGGTGCTATGCAGAATCTCACGCTTAAGATTTCATTGAATCTTTAGATGTCCCTTTTGGTAACAAGCTTGAGATCTGATTGAAAACGTGAGGAGCTAAGTATGAGAAGCTTGAACGGAACGCTACACTCTGAGGCCGTGAAATGTCAAGATTAAGGTGTATTTGCCGGAAATGTCTGATGTGTACATCCCTTCTTCTCACTAGCTTATCAGCCAGATATTTAGGGGTCCTAGTATTAACGACATTAACTACAATGCAGGCAAAATGGATTAATCTCATTTCATTTGGTTTTAGCAGATTGAGTTGCCTATATAAAAAGAGGTGATGTTCGGAAACGAATGCAGTGGTTCTGCATTCTCTGTAGCCTCTTGCAGCTTTCAACCGTCAAGCAGGGCCCATAGACCACATCAGCATAGTGAAAATGGGAAAACACCAAGGAGTTTACAAGCATTTTTTAGTGGTTTCATCCAGGAAGTTTTTGAATAGAAATAAAGATTTAAGACTAATTTAAACTTTTTGGCGTACCTCCGAAACGTGTTTCTCGAATTTGAGATTAGCGTCAATGATTAGGTCCAGGTTTTTTATACTCTCACAGCACTAAACCTCCTGTTTATCGATGCTTCTTAGACCCAGGCCAGGATACTCGAGAAACGAGGTGAGCCAATTAATAACTGTTGACACTTTCCAGGATTTAGTGTCAAATCGTTGTTTTAGTCCATAATGCTATGGCAGCCAAGTCTCTATTAATCAGCTCTTCAGCTACAGCCATTGAAGAAGGTGAGAAAGCAAGAAGTAGTTGAACGTCATCAGCATAAAAGTGGATACCGCATGTATATATTAAGCGCTATAGTGGTCAAAATATACAAACAAATTCTACACATTAAAGTAAACTGTATGTTTTATCAATTCCATCTCTCTGTTCGCGGCATAGCTAAAAAACTACTCATTAAATTTACTTCAAATTTTAGTGAAAAATTAGGAGTGATAAAGGATGACCTGGTAACATTTTGATAAAAATTCGATATGGCGGAATAAAATGGCGACCTAGTGAAATGTTAAAAAATATCATTGCATTAAAATTTTGGTACGAATCCAAAATTCCAAAACAAAATGACGGTTTAATATAATATTTAAAAAATCAGCCTGAAATCCACCAATGAATGAAATCCAATTTTAGATTGATTTCAAATTGTGTGCAAGAATTAAATGTGATATAGATTAACTGGTAAAATTGTGGTACGAATTCAAAATGGCAGCCAAATGAAATGAAAAAAAAATGTTCTTTCAGGTTTTAGTGTCTTTCAGTTCTTCACGTTTTAGTATCCTTCTGTCAGTTCGCGGCAAAAACTTATTTCCCTATTGACTACAAATTTTATTCAAAAATCACATGAGGATGACCTGGTAACATTTTGGTGAAAATCCAATATGGTGGAACAAGATGGCAATCTAGTGAAATGTTAAAAAAACCTATTACTAAAAAACTAATAATCCAATTTACCTGAAATTTTGAATAAGAATTAAACGTTACAAAGGAACGAACTAGCAACATCTTGTTACAAAACAAAATGGCGGCCTAATAAAATATTTAAAAAATCAGCATAAAAAAACTACTTATTAGATTGATTTCAAACTTTATGCAAACATTAAGTGTGATATGTACATAAACTGTTAAAATTCTGGAACTAATTCGAGGTAGTGAAACAAAATGGGGGCCAAATAAAATATTTAACAAAAACAAAGTAAAAACCTTCTTATTTAGTTGAAAACTTTAGATGTGGTATGGGGATAAATTGATGACATTTTTGGTACGAATTAAACATGACGAAACAAAATAGCAGTCTAATGAAATTTTTCAAAAATCAGTGTTCAATTTATCTTAATAAAATGTTGGTACGAATACAATATGGTGGAACAAAATGGCGCACAATAAAAATGTTTGGAAAGAAAATAAAAAATATGGTCGAAACTACATTGGTTGATACGTCACTATTCCTAATAAAAAGAAAGATTTATAACGAGGGAAGTTCCGGGTTAAGGAAATCTACCGATTTTTTCTCGTTATCAGTATTATTCTGCCCCTGCCGGAATTTCATCTTTTAATGATAGTTCGCAAAACAGATGACTTTTTTCTTTTCAGGGAATCTTTTTATTCTTAATTAGGAATTTAAGTTTCAATTTGAACGACTTAATAATGTTTTTCTATAACATTTAATGTATTATTGCAAATGTTGAAAACTAGTTTTTAATTTTTTTTTTGTTATAGAAACAATTTTTAACGTTAATGATCGTTTAAATTTAAAAATAAAAATGTTTATACTTTTTCAATTAACCATTTAAAAAATACATGTTCTTTGGAAAGAAAATCTATATTTGTTAATAGATTAAATAAAAAACTTCCCTCGTTACGATTATTTTAAGTTTGTTAGCAATAGTGAAGTGTGACCCAATTTAGTTCAGTACATAATCGCAGTATATATACATATAGTGCCTTTTCAAATATTTTTATTAGGCGCCATTTTGTTGCATCATAATGGATTTCTACCAATATGTTACCTGTTTCTTTCTACTTATGCCTACTTGACTTTTGTGCATAATTTAAAATAAATTATTCAATAAGTAGTTTTTGCATTGATACATACCGTCATGTTGCATTTGTACCAGTTTATTTCCATTTTCACATTTAATTTTTCTGCAAAATTTAAAGTTCACTATTTCTAATAAAAGGAAAGGTTCATAACGAGGGAAGTTCCGGATACAGGAAATTTACCGATTTGGAAAAACACATAGTTGTGGATTCTCTCACAATATTATATTGGTATTAATATACCAGAATGAATAAAAAAACGAAAAACAAGTAATACCGTGTTAAAAAATTTGATTAAAAAAACCGCCGAGTTTTTTACTTCTTTGTCTTTTGTGCTAAAGTTAGGTGGCTAAATTTTGTATACCTAATATAATCTCTACTTACTGGCATAGGCACTCCGGCGGGAAGAAATCTATCTAAACTATGTATAGGTATAATGAAGCAGTCTTTTTCTACTCCCGATAGGGATCTTGCTACCTCTGTATTTCCATGGTTAAAACTAACCTGCAACATTAAAGAAACTAATTATGATTTGATTTATTGTTCTGTGACGATTTTTTTTATATGTAAACAACTATTTTCTAAATAATATTGTAAATATAAATGTAGGAGGGTAAAATAAAATACATTTTGCGATTTTTTAAATATTATCAAACTCCTAAATATAATGTTTATTACAGTTTGCAGGCAAAAATTGTACATTTGAATAATATTTTCCGCCAGGGTACTGCATAAAAATAATCAATGTTCTTAAAAAAACTTTATTAAATAAACCACTGACATAATTTAACAAAATATACAGTAGAAACCATTCTAATTTTAGTAGCATCGATATTATTCTCATTTCGTCAAGTGCACTGAAATTAAACTGGGCCTAGATTGAAGACTGACTCTTGTTTCTGATAAAAAATATCAGATTTTGAAAATTACCTAAAATGCAAAATATTCTAAAAAATTGTATGATCTCTTCTTGGAATGCTGGTCAAAAAGTATTTTTGTTACTTTGTTAATGTACAAATTAATATACAGATATTTAAAAGGTCTAGTAAATTTGCAAGCCTATTTAAATTTACTGCTAAAAGACCACGCTTTTTACCAAACTTTGAATTGGTAATTAGGTATATAATAGTGGCAATATATAACATCGACTTCGATAATGAAAATGGTTTAACCACATGGTTTAAGTTGTACCAATTGACCTAATCACTTATATATATATATATATATATATATATATATATATATATATATATATATATATATATATATATATATATATATATATATATATATATATATATATATATATATATATATATATATATATATATATATATATATATATATATATATATATATATATATATATATATATATATATATATATATATATATATATATATATATATATGCAGGCCTATTTAAATTTACTGCTAAAAGACCGCGCTTTTTACCAAACTTTGAGTTGGTAATTAGGTATATAATAGTGGCAATATATAACATCGACTGCGATAATGAAAATGGTTTAACCACCTGATTTAAGTCTTACCAATATATATATATATATATATATATATATATATATATATATATATATATATATATATATATATATATATATATATATATATATATATATATATATATATATATATATATATATATATATATATATATATATATATATATATATATATATATATACATATATATGTATATATACATTATATATACATATATGACAAAAGTTTTTATCGATGCTACTTGTGTTCAAAATTTTATCCAGAGGTGTAAGTTTAAAATATCGGTTTTCAGGAAATATTCCTAGGACTGTAGCCGTTGCCACAATATAGTTGTAGAATATGAAATTCTCTATAAAAAAGGTCGGTACACTTTTTTTTATACGAATGATTGTTGACATTTCGAGACGCGACCCCTCTTACGGTCGACATAAGTTAAAACCTAGAAAAAGTTTATCTGTGAAAACAAATTATATACACATGCTAATTTGGGGTAATATACTATTATGTACGTATAGTTGCGGCAATTGAAATCTGGAGACTAATATTACATTTTATATCATATATGTTAACCCTTTCGCTCCTGTAGGGACATATACGTCCCAGCGTATGTTCAAAAATTCTTAAAGTGGGTAAAGTCCGTTAAGAACATGTGTTGTGAACATGCCGTGGCGGAACGTTTCAGTAATTTGTGTGTTACCAGTAGCGAGAAAACATGCGGCAACCGTGCTGCTTCATTCAGTTAGTCAGTATTAACGGTCGAGAGCACGTGTGTTGGCCGGCGTGCTCATTTGAATGTTGTTTTTTAGTGTATTTGACTGAGTTTTTAATTGTAAATTGAATAAATAAATAGAAAAGGATCGTGATAAATTAAAAAAGGTAAGTTGGATCTGATAAATAAATGGTAATATATGGGAAATATAAAAAAAAATGCGTAGGGTTAGTTTTTGGGACAAATACGTCCCAACAGTATTTTATAGCGGGATGTATATGTTCCAGTAGGTATTTATTGATGTTTATGAATGCACGTTTTTTCTAGCATGGACGGCAAAAAAAACCTCTAAAGAACGACGAACTTCAACACCTGGCGAACAATCTTCATTTGATTGAATCTGAAGATGAGTCAGTGGATGACCCATTTGACAGTGACGACAGTATTGACGATAAGGATTATTCTCCTTCCCTTTCATCCAATACAAATGACGCGGATTCAAATTCTGATTCAGAATACCCGGCCTCCAATTCAACCTGTGCAACCTGACCGTCCGGTTCAACTTGTGCAGCCTGACAGTCCAGTTCAACCTATGCAGCCTGTTGATAAGACAAATACAGGTAATCAGTCAGGTAATGTCGTATGGTCGCAAGTTGACATAAGAAATTTTGAACCCAGAAAATCCATCCCTTCCGAAAATCACGTCATTGTTATAGCCAAACTCAATCGGGGAAGCTCAGAATTAGATTGTTTTTTTAGTTTATTTCCTAAGAGTTTGTTTTTATTCATGGCCCACTGCACAAACCAAAGATTGGATATTCTAGAATGTACGCGTAATAAAAAAAGACAAAAAATTGAAAGGACCTCGTCTAAGGAACTAATGATTGTTACTGGAGTTTCTCTTATTATGCATTATAACCGAGTTCCATCATTTGCAATGTATTGGTCTTCTAATCCATCTCTGGGGAATGAAGCAATCAAAAACGCTATATCTCGAGACAGATGTCAGCTGCTTCTCTCTAAATTATATTTTAATGACCCTAAGAAACCAGAAAATGCATCTAAGACCTATTACATAGATGAAGCTGTTTCGTGTTTCATAAACACATTTTCAGGTAGCAGATCGGCTAGCACCTATCAATCTATTGACGAATCAATGGCAAAGTTCAAGGGCAGGTCAAGCCTAAAACAATACATGCCACTCAAACCCATAAAAACGGGTGTGAAAATATGGAGTAGGTGTGATTCATTGACAGGTTATGTTTACGACATAAATATATATTGTGGTAAAGAAACCGATCAGCAAGATGGTACTCTTGGAGAGCGAGTAGTTAATAAACTGTCTTCTACTATTAGGGACAAACAGGTTACACTTTGTTTTGACCGATTTTTTACTAGTGTTCACCTTATAGATACCATTAAGTATGCTGCAGTAGGAACATGCACGAAAGGTCGGAAAAATGTACCAAAGTTTGAAGGAAAATTAGAGAGAGGAGAATCTCAAATGGTTGGAAATCAGCACGGTACTCTTGCTATTATGTGGCAAGATAAAAAAAGATTTTATTGTCTTATCCAACTTCCACAAGCCTATTATAAAAAAGAAAACAGGAAGATGAAGGATGGTTCGACGGTAGAGGTTGATTGTCCAGAAGCAATTAAATTTTATAATAAAAAAATGGGAGGTGTTGATTTAGCCGACCAAATGACATCATTATATGATATAAAGAGAAAGTCTCAAAAATGGTGGCGAAAAGTGTATTACAAACTTCTGATGATGGCAGTTTATAATTCATTTGTTGTATTCAAGGAAATAAGTCGCAAAAATATAACTTTTATACAATATTTAGTTCCACTGGCAGAAAGTTTGATAGCTGAAGGTAGGAAAGGGGTTCCGAGAAAACGTACAAGAAAGGTAGGGCGTCATTCTAAATCTTCCCATAATACATCGAACGTTGGAGATCATTTACCTATAGAAGTTGAGAAGAGAAGATGTTATAAGTGCTCACAGCAACAGAAAGAAAAACGTACTAAACTTATGTGCAAAATGTGCAATTTACCCCTATGTATAGATTTTTTTACACCTTTTCATACCTAGCCCAGTAGCATTATACAACACTATTGGGACATATATGTCCCAATATAAATTACTATAGGGACATATATGTCCCACTTGTTTTTTTGTAACTCTTATATAAAACATAAATAAATATTGATGATTTTGTATTCTAAACAGTATTTTCATTCATAGTTTTCACTGAAATTGAAAAAAATCGAAAGAAAAAAAACCCGGATTGAAAGGGTTAAATTTGGTAAACGAGGCGTGTACCTTTTATTAAAGGAATCACACCGGATAGGAACGTTAAGCTTTCGATGTGACTCACTGTGATGATTGGTTTCCACGTATGATGTAGCGCGTAACCCGTGTCTCTATTTGAATATTCAGGGTACTTGATGAGTTCAATAGATTCTCTAATTTTGTCATTTATAATAACCCTAGACTGATGCAAGAACCTTGGTATATTTAACATTAATCATGTGTTCTGTTGAGTGTTTGTTTCTTGCTTATACATATTTCATGTTTCTTAAGTCTAGTAGACATAGACCGCCCAGTTTCACCTATATACACTTTATCGCAGGAACAAAGAATTTTGTAAACTCCTTCTGATTATAATACCCAATCCAACCTAATATCTTCAATGCAATATCCGCTTGATTTTAAAGCTTCAGTCAGTTTTTTTGTTTCGTTCGGAATTCAAAACTTATGAATTGATGACAGATTCTTTTTGAGATGGATGATGGTGAGAACTAAAATTTAAATAACTAGTCTTATATCTTGGTTTCTTGTAAAGAGTACCTATGACTTGTTACCGTTGTGTTGCTTTTGTACTAGCACACAAGGAAGATAATAGCACCATCTGACTGGATTTCCATAGTGAATTTTATATTAGAATTTTGTTGGTTTAGATGATCTAAAAATATAGATACATTTTCATCTCCATGAAGCCATATTACAAAAGTACCATCAACATCGTTTTTTCTTTTAAATAAAAAATATGGAAAATTTTAAACTTTTTATTTGTATCATAGAAAGTACGTAAAATCAGAATGTGACGCAAGTATTCTGTTTAGCTAAAGAAATGGAATGCTTTTTTTTCCTTTAAAAGTGTATTCAATGTTTACTTCCGTCATAAAAGGAAAGTATTCTAATCGTGAAAAAATCACCGTCCGAGATTTTTTCAGATCATTACGTTTCAGGATCCCTAGATTCGAAAAAATTGTTTTTTCGATTCCATCGGTCTGTCTGTCTGTCGGTCTGTCTGTTCGCGGCATAGCTAAAAAACTACTTACCCGATTGACTTCAAATTTTAGTTAAAAATTAGGGGTCATATGGGGATGACCTGGTAACATTTTGGTAAAAATCCCATATGGTAAAACAAAATGGCGGCCTAATGAAATGTTAAAAAAATTATTACTAAGAAAGTGCTTATCCAGTTTATCTCAAATTTTGCACAAAAATCAAGTATTATGTCAACTAAATCAACTGGTAAAATTTTGGTACGAATCCAAGATAACGAAACAAAAGGGCAGCTTAATAAAATATTTAGAGATTCAACCTGAAAATAATACTTAATGAACTGATTTCAAAATATATGCCATAACTAATTGTAGTCTACTGTAGTACTAATTAAAGATGGCGGAACAAAATAGCGGCCAAATAAAATTTTTGTGGTCTGAAAAATCACTCTAGCAGGGTTTACATATCTTTGCGTTTTAGCGTCCCCAGATGCTAAAAAAGTATGTTTTAACAATTCCGTCGGTCAATGTATTTTAATGCTATTTTTTGTTGGTAGATCAGCTATTGCTGTAGAGAGAAAGTTATAAAATTGGTTAAAAAATTACGTAAAAAAATCTTCTTATTCAATTGACTGTAAATTTGTGAGAAAAATTAAATATGATATAAGGATAAACTGGTGTGAATTCAACATGACGTAACAAAATTGCGGTGTCTGTCAATGTAAAAACTACTTCTTGAATTCATTTTAAATTACTCTCAAAATCAAGTGTGGCATAGATAAAAACTGGTAGAATACTGGTAGGGATCCAATATATTTGGAACAAAATGGCGTCAAATAAAAATGTTTGAAAAGACAGTATATATGTGTTCCTAAATAAGTATGTACTGAACTAAATTCACTATTCATAATAAAAGGAAATATTCATAATGAGGGAACTTCCGGATAAAGGCAATTATTAATATTATTTTTTTTAGATTTAAATGTCGTGTTTTTAATGTTGAGCAAGTATTGAAAATGGATAAAATTATTTTAATTTATTATATTTTTTTACATTTTTTAGAGGCCGATTCTTGCACTTTTGTTTTCAATATACTGTGTTAGGAATCATAAAAAAATGCTTTCATTTTATAATGTCGACTTAAGGGTGGAGGAGGAGGACATTGCGAGGGCTTCTGTATTTTATGAGGGTGCCAAAAAGTTAAACATTTGACATTTTAATATTGGCAGTTTTATATTAATTTTATTTGAAACTTGGAACATAGAAGATGTAAGTAATTTCAATATAGAGGGTTTTATGACAATTAAAAGCAAAATAAAGAATGGTTTAATTATTTATGCTAAGAGTTCATTGGCAGCTAATGTTGAATGCATTAACTTCTCTGAAGCCGTGTTTTAAAATGCACTTTTGAAATAGAAAAAAAAAATATATATATATATATATATATATATATATATATATATATATATATATATATATCTGTTCAATAATATTGACGTAAATCAGTACAAAAATATTTTAGCTTTAAAATGATATGTTTCATGTATAAACAACTAAAATTGCCGAATAATGTCAAATTTTAATTGACCATATTTGTGTGAAACAACATTCTGAAAAATAAAATTCAGTCCTATTTTATTGCAAACTTTCCTTAAAAATCATTATGCAGTAGTTCCTTCTTTAAACCTAAATTGCAGCTGTAACACACAAAACACAAACTTTGTATAGTATTAATGAAAGTATTCGTGATAAGGAATGTAATATAAAAACATCTCAAAATGGAAAATCATTTTATTTAGACCACATCTTATTTTAAATATAAATTCTTTAAAAAGAATTCTGCAGCAGGTCCAGATTCAACAAGTGTAGAACTTATTAAAAAGACGCATACTTATATTTTCAAACCTGTGTTATACATTATGAACTTAGTCAATTCTACTACTAAAATTCTGTTAGGTTGGAAAAAAGTAATTGTGACACCATTGTTTAAAAGGGCGGATATTCTGTAATGTAACCAATTATCGACCTATGTCTGTTATAGTATTAGTAAGTTGCAAAAATTTTCGAAAAGTGTAGGGTGATGACTTTTTTGGATCGGTTTCAAAAAGAAAAAAGTACTGAAGATACCATATCTTATCTTACAAATCAAATTTTACATAACTTCAATGTTAATAAAAAATGTTAAACAATATTTCTGGACATTGCCAAAGGTTTTGATACTGTGTGTCATGAAAGTCTTATTGAAAGACCTGAAAATGTTGGAATAAGGGGTGCACCCTAAGTTTATTTAAAAATTATCTCTTAAATAAATACAAAACAAAAAGTGAAATTTAAAGAAAACAGTTGCGGCTCGCCAGGAGACGCAGGTGAAGCGCCGCTTCACCTACATTTTCCAATCAATTTACTTAAAAATAAAAATATTTTTTAAATATTAAGCATTTCTATTATAAAAGTGTTGACATTATTTACTTATTTATACCATTATTTTCTATCAGAACTAGTGTGTTATATACTCAAAAAATAATAATGACTTAAAAACGTAGCGCGCTGAACACCTTTTCATAACAGCGACCCGATGAGGAATCACAATCAGCAGTTAACAAATTCCTCAGACTCTCCCCGCACGCCGGCTTTCGCGCTTAGATTTACTTACGGCAGTTGCTATGGCAACGCAATGGTGAATATCCGTAAGTTAAATAGAGATGGGAGCGGCATAAAACTGCTGCTGTAGGCGCTCGTTCGCTTGTTATAGAATTAATGTAAATTAGTGCGTTCCGATCATCGGAGGCGGAAGCAGTTCTGCATCGTGTCGTATATCGTGGTATATAACTGTTTTCTAAGAACAAAAAAATATATTTAAAAGCTTCTAAATTCATATTATTTCCCCTAAGTATTAAAAAACGGTAAAAAACTAGCCATTTTGGGCGTAACACCTCAACAATTTTTCGCCTGCGGCGCTGTGCACCCAGCTACGCCGCGCTTCACCCGTTCTTAAATCCACGAGCCGCCACTGTATTAAAACCAATTTTATAACTTTCTCTACAACAATAGCTGATCAACCAACAAAAAACAGCATTAAAATACATTGCTCGAGTTGTATAAATCAAATTCAGTGTACTGATTGAATATAAATATTTAGAGTAGTAAACATAAAATATCTAGGTGTTTATCTTGATAAAAACCTAAAATGGACCGAATAACTTAATTATATCATCACAAAATCAAAATACAAGAGTTCTAACCACACTACACCACAACTTGTTACATTCTGAACGCGCGTTTCGCTAACCAAGTTAGCATCATCAGCAGATGATATAAACTAAAGTAACTTATCCTAACCGAGACTATTTATAGGTAAATGTGGTCACACTTGGTTGCACCCGACTGCACCGTTGTCAAGTAAACAATAGAGGAGGGGACTATAGGGAATAGGCCCTATGTCTTTATTTAGTGCTTTCTTACCAAATTTAACTATTTCTATACTCTCAAATGCATCCAATAATCTATTATTAGATACATTTTTAATCAACTTAAGATCTCCTCTCTCTCAAGTCGACTTTGTCTTTAGGGTTTCCAAGGAGATTTTTCAAACTGTTCACCGTTTTTTAGGCTACTCGAAAACCTACATTTTTAAATACTTTTTCTAGACCTCTCGTATGTCTGGGATCATATGGGATTACTATGAACTTATTGCAAACTGTCAGTATTAGTAAATTTCCTATTAATATCAAATTCTAATTTATCGTTGTTTCTAATAACGTGTCGAGAAAAGGTAATTGCACATTGTTCTCTTTTTCGTACGTAAAATTAATGGAAGGATATTTATTGTTTAATGTTTCTAAGAGTGTCCAAATTTTCTGTTTTAGTATCAGAAATAGCAAATATATCGTCTACGTATCTATACCACACTCTTGGGAAATACTTGAGTTCTTTTTTGAATTGGGTTTCTAATTTGCCTATAAACAAATTTGCAAGGAACGGGGATAAGCAATTGCCCATCGCAGTTCCCTCAAGTTGTTTATAATATTTATTGTTGAACTGAAAAAAATTCATACATAATTTTGTGAGAAGTAAATATTCATCGATAATTTCTTTTTTCAAATTATTGATTTCAAGTAGTTCTTTTAGGTACTCTAAAGCTAGTGGTATGGGTACACTAGGAAACAATTAGTTTACATCAAAAGATATTAAAATTTCTCCTTCTTTTAAGTGAACATTCTTAATTTAATCTAAGAATTCTAACGAGTTAGTAACCTCAAACCTTTTTATTTAAAAGCTGACAAAGGAAATAGGGTTGTTATACTAGACGAAACAGATTATTTTCAAAGAGTAGACAATTTGATGCAAACTGGTCCTTAAATGTTTGTAGTAGACTCGAAAGTTGTCAAAACAAAACCGCTACTTACATGGCTGTATCTACAAATTTGTTCCGGGAGGGGCCAAGATTTATTTAAAAAATATAAAAAAACTAATTCTTTGATTTTCTAATAACCAGATATACAAAAACAGACTCATTACAAATACATTATAAACTTTTAATAATCTGAAAAAGAAATATCATACACATATTTATTATTTTCTACAAAATAATGTTTAATCTTCTGGCTTTTCCCTTGCAAACTAATCTAGAACATCGTCAGGGTCATTATTAGAATGTCCTTATGAACCGAAAGTAATGACAAGCCCGTAAGTCGGTCATTAGTCATCGAATTTCTTAGCCAATTTTTTAGTCTTACTAAAGCTTCTTTCTGGTGGGGCCGTTGAGATCGGTAAAGTTATTAGGATTTTTAGTAAATAATACACATTGGGAAAAGATCCGGATTGCAATGGTCAATAACTTTTAGTGGAGTAGTTGGAATGAATTGATCAGATTCTTTTTTTGCGACCAAACAGTTTGCCAGATGTTGATCTCAGACAACAAGCTATCTTCATTTAACAAATGTTTCGTAAATGGTCACATTTTTAATTTTAAAATTTTTTGTGAATTTCATGTTCATGCACCTTTCTGCAGGCAGGCTACAAAGAGTTGAAATGAGATTTCTGTATTGTAGAAATGGTGAATTAAGTTGGTCCAAAAAATCGTCAAAGTAGGGAATCGCAATGGAAACACTATAATATATTTTCGGGAACTTGTAGGTATATTGACCTGGATTTTCTGCTTAGAGTTTATTCTCGGCATACTAATAGTACCAACCACAGACTCGAGTAATATTTTCGCTTCTGACAATATTTTTGCAAAGCAATTTTCTATGTCCTCTCTATGTTTTTGAATAATACTACCAATATTTTCCATATACATAGCTTGAAATAGATCAGAATTAACTTTCTGCAACAGCTTACAAATGTTTAACGTATATGAGAAGATAAATTCGGCGGTGCACAAACTAATAATGAAATCTGTAATTGTGATACTTCTGAGGAAGTCAGTAGGCTTTGAAGTCCGTCCATGTGTCAGTGCGCGACATAGAGTAAATACTACTTACCCGATTGACTTCAAATTTTGACCAAAAATTAAGAGTAATTTGGGGATGACCTGGTAATATTTTGGTAAAAATCCAATATGGCTAAACAATCTTACAAAAAATTGTTAGACTGGTGTATTATTTGGGGTTAAGATCCAATATAAAAAACAAGTTTTACAAGACGCTTCGGAACTTAATTTGTGCATCCTCAGGACACATATACAGATTCGCAACTTTATTGTTGCGTTCTCAGGACACATATATAGTTTCTATATCCTGTATGAAACCCATATTATCAGTCTTTACCTACTCCGTTGGTTCGCAGATATTTCCCAGATATTAAGTTTCTAAATTGTTTTGGTTAACGATCTTCTTGTTGTTAGAGTGGTGTATTATTTGGGGTTAGGAAATATCTGCAGACCAGTGGAGTAGGTTAAGAATAATAATATGGGTTTCATGTAGGATATAAAATCTATGTGTCCTGAGAATACAACAATAAAGTTGAGAAACGTCGACATTTTAAAAAAAGGCTTTTGTTTTTTTACTGGATCCTAACCCCAAATAACACTTTAACATAACAGCAAGAGGATCGTTAACGAAAACCAGTTAGAAACTTAATATCTGGGAAGTATCTGCGGACCAACGGAGTAGGTAAAGACTGATAATATGGGTTTCAATTTAATACGGCGAAACAAAATGGCGGCCAAATAAAATTTTTAAAAATCAATCTAGAAATATCTTGTTCAATTGACTTTAAATTTTGCAGAAAAATTAGATGTGAAAATGAGATGCAATAAAAGCAAAATGGCGGTATGTGTCAATGTAAAAACTATTTATTGAATTTATTTTAAATTATGCCCAAAAGTCAAGTATGGCATAGGTAGAAAGAAAATGGTAAAATATTGGTAGGAACCCAATATGATGGAACAAATAAAAATGAAAAGACAGTATATGTAACACATATATACTGTGAATATGTACTGAACTAAATTTTTGGTCACACTTCACTATTCCCAACAGATGGAAAAAAATCATAACCAGGGAAGTTCCGGGTAAAGAAATTCACCGATTTTAATATAAATGTAATATGTAATTAAAATTATTTTTTATTTCTGGCTAAAAGTGGTTATGTATATTTTGGAAGGACATTTTAATTAAAATTTATTTAAAATAAATTTTGGGGAGGGCCCGGCCACCCCTTAAATACGACCATAGCTTCTTGGTTTAAAACGAGCTATAATAACTGCAAAAAATAGCACAGTAGATGAAATAAATCTAGCTTTATTGAAAAAAATTACTGCTCCACAATTGACATATTACTCAATAGATGTAGGTATAGACCAAGACGATGCGGTTAATTATCCTGTCGAGTTTTTACACTCTCTAATCCCTTCAGGAATCCTTCCTCATGAGTTAACTTTAAAAATGCTGGCATTAGTGATGCTGATTCGAAATTTAAAACCACCAAAATTGTGTAATGGAACTCGGTTACAGGTTAAAACATTACAAAATAATGTAATAAAGTCAACTATTATTTCTGGCCCTGATCTGGGAGAAACAGTTTTTATACCAAATATCCCTTTAATTCCGTCAGACTATGCTTTTCAGTTTAAACGTGTGCAGTTTTCTTTAAAGCTTTTGTTTCGCCATGACATTTAACAAAACTCAAGGGCAATCCTTAAGTAGAGCTGGAGTAGACTTGCGCCACGATTGTTTTTCATATGGTCAACTCAATGTCGCATTCTCTAGAGTAAGTTCGCGTAATATTTTACAGCCAAAGGATGCAACAACAAACGTGGTTTATAAATAGATACTCAAATGAGGCGATTTAAGTACCTCTTTACATCCATTTCATTATAGTCATATACGCGAACGAAGTATATATATATATATATATATATATATATATATATATATATATATATATATATACTGACTTTTCAAACATTTGTATTGGGACCACTTTGTTGCATCATATTGGATTCGTACCAACCAGTTTTTACCTATGCCACACTTGATTTTTGGTCATAATTTAAAATAAATTCAACAAGTAATTTTTACATTGACAACCATCGCAATTTTGTTACGTCATATTGAATTTGTACCAGTTTACCCCGATATTACATTTAATTTTTCTGCAAACTTTAAAGTCAATTTTTTACGTTGATTTTTTAAACATTTTATTTGAACTTCATTTTGTTCCGCCATCTTGAATTCGTAACACAACTTTGCTAGTTTATCTCTTTATCACACTTAATGTTTGCACAAAATTTGAAATTAATCTAGTAGTAGTAATTTTGTTCAGGCTGATTTTTATAAATATTTTATTAGACCGCCATTTTGTTTTGTTATGTTATATTCATTACAAAATGTTACCAGTTCATTCTTTTGTAACACTTGATTGTTGTGCAATATTTGAAGTAAATTGGATAATTAGCTTTTTTAGTAATAATTTAACGTTTCACTAGCCCACCCTCTTGTCTTCTGTAGTTTTTAAACTATGCCGCGAATTGGCAGACAGACAAACCGACAGACGGACCCACGGAATTGATAAAACATATTTTTTTGGCATGTAGGGACGCTAAAACGATATGTAAAACCTGAGAGGGTGATTTTTTTTAGATTACAAAAATTTTATTTGGCCGCCATTTTGTTCCTCTATCTTGAATTAGTCCTACAGTTTTACTAATTCATCTCTATACCATATTTAGTTATGGCACACAATTTGAAATCTGTTCATTTAGTAGTTTTTTCAGGCTGAAATTTTAAATATTTTATTAATTATTATTAAGCCACGTTACCAGGTCATTCCCATATGACCCTTACTTTTTGACTAAAATGTGAAGTCAATCGCATTACTAGACATTTATTTCAGTAAGTGCAATACTGTCGTAACACATTTTTTTTTTGGCTTTTTCGCAAGTCATCAAAAATACCTAACTTTAAATTGACTTATTTTAACAAAGACCCAGAATTTTGAAAATGGGCGCGCGTTTTTTTTTTCAGGAGACCAAACTGTAAGTAGATTGACATGTGGCGTAACAAAATTATACATCACATGATACATTAAAAAGAACAGAGCCGTATGAAGAAAAAAATCTTGTACTGATTATGTTCTTCAAAGACGAGATTTCAAGATTTTAAATTTGATTCTGTCATTTTCTAAAGGACAAAAGTGCCAATACTGCCAGTGGCAAAGTGTAAATGTCATATATCAAATTTCGTTTTTTTCTTCGCATATTTCCTTAATTCCTAATTCAACCGATCTTTTGCGATTTCTGAGATGTCCATGCGTTTAGTTGAATTTAGGACTTCCTGAACATAAATATTTTGATTACAACGTTACTATTGTTTGAGAAATCTATTCTCAAACATTTAAAAATATCTAACGTATTTAATCTAATTACATGTACGCCGCTGTACATCAGGTTCCTATTTAAAATCAATTTAAATAAGAATTTAACCTCGGTGAAATTACCACGTTTACTTCAAAAACCATCAAAACTTATTTCTATACTCATATCATACAAGTTTTAACGCATCAAATAATCAAATCTATTTCGTCTGCCAAATAAATTCTCTATTAAAATCGCATTCAACAGCAAGTATAAAAAATATGTAATACTTAAAAGCCGACGTCAATGTCTCTCTGTTTGTATTTTCCAAGAAATTCCGCCACAATATAATCAAATATATCTTCTTCTAACATATTTATTGGTCAACACAATTCAAGCAAAAATTGAACTTTTTAATTCATCTCTGTTCTTTTTAACAAATCTGTGTAAACCCATCACGACAACATAACATTTTTCATCACCTTGGTAACCAGTTGGCCACACCAATAGAAACGAGAGGTTGGAAAATTCGGAAGTTTGAGTCATTGAACTCGTCGCTCGGCTATTTGTGCCTCCGCATCTTTCGCAAATACGAAATCGCTTATCACTGTAGTATATACATATATATATATATATATATATATATATATATATATATATATATATATATATATATATATATATATATATATATATATATATATATATATATATATATATATATATATATATATATAAGTGATGTTTTACTTGTTCAACAGTAAATAACTTAAAGAGATTTAGTGAAATCAAGTGCAAGCAGTGGCGGCTGGTGCATAAGAGCTGTGGAGCTGCAGAACACAAATAAATACTAGAATATATCTATAACATCCCTATATTTTTTTCTCTAACGGCAAAAAGAACACCGCAAGTTTCACGGCCTGAAGATCTCCAGAAAAACACAACTTTAAAAAAAAGATCCGCACACTAGTGTAGCTACCTAGTATCATTCATTCATATCAAAGTCTGGACCCTTCGGCTTTGAAGGAAATTAATTTGATTTAATTTCTTAAATGATTTATTGAAAAATTAAATAATTCCAACATAAAATAAGATTTTTCCTGAATTTTTTAGTATCATTTAAACCGATTATTTAAAGGAATTTATTGTTAATTAATCAATAGAATGATTTATTAAAATTAATTTACGATAGAACTAGTTGAGTGAAATAATGAGAGAGTGTTTTAGTTTTTAAGAATTTTATTTGTTTTCATGTATCAATTTACATTAAACTAATATAATATATCTTTAGTTTTCTGTAACGCTGAGTTTTATTGATAATATAACTATTTAATTAGTTTTACAAAGGCAAATTAGCTATACAGAATCGGCACATATTAAAATACCAACCTACGCGTTGATTTGTTTAATTTATTAATCTTAATAAAGAGAATTAAACTGATCCTTCGAAATTGGAAAAATGTTTATAAAAAATTTGTTTTCACTCTTATAGGTCTAAATCTAAGATTAAATAATCATTTACGCCCTAACTATATTATTAAGAACATCAAGGCCTTAGAGCAACATCGACTGATTATTAAAGCATCTTCATCTTCTGATGTCCTTTTTGATAGAATTATGATCGTTCTAATAAATTAACAGCATCTCTTTGCTCATACTAATAATAAATCTCACTTCATGTCAATGCTATGTGAAAAATTAACAGGTACTAATATTTTTATAAGACAACCTACAAGACAAAACAACTGAAACTGCTATGACTGCAGGAACTCTTTCTGATAAATTTATTTACGTCCTAAAAGTTCACTTTACCTGGACCATTCTCCTTATGTTATTCTAATTATTCATTATATTTCTTTTCTTTTAAAAAAGAGAACATTTTAATAAAAAAAGAGTACAGTTGGTAACCCTAGTAATAGTTATTGTGGTAGGTAACACTTAACGTTCAGAAAATATTTTGGAAAAATTATATTTAAATTATTTATATATTTTAACCTTTGACCGCTAAATAAATTTTTATAACAAGTAGGATTGATTGGGACTTTTGACAATTTACATCAGATGATATTTTAAAGGTCTGAACTAATTTTCAGTTCTGTAGGTGTCTGTAGTTTAAATTTTTATTAATCTATTTTTAATGGATAAAAAGAAGTTAGGCAGGTTCTCGTTTTCGCTGTATTGTCTTTTTTAAAAATCAATTACTTCATTTGATAATAAAGATGTTTGATATAAATTTTACTATTGCATATAGACGTAGGACAAAATCAATACACGATACTTAATAAACAGGTATACCTTTCTTTATAACTTACTGGTTATCTCCTGAATTGCAAAATGTTGGAAAATTGTTCTTACCTGTCTTAAAGGTGTATTTTTAGCAGGATTTCCATGCGATGGCCATTTAAGACTAACAGATGGGGTCCTCGTTATCAAAGGTTGTGGAAGGTCAGATTCCGTCATAGCTGGGGATATGGTCGTGCTGGGGGGTGGGGGTTCCCCACCAGCACCAGTCATGGGGCCACAGCGCGGCTCTATAAAGTAATTATCAAATACTGATATGGATAATTGATACATGTGTTTTAAAACACTCTAAAGGCTAGGGTAAGGAAACTAGTGTACGAAATAAATGCTGAGAGACTGAAATATTCAAACTGTATCATAAATCGAAGTTTTGAAAAAAGCATTTTTGGTACAAATTTTATATTTGTTAATATTTTATCTTTTGTTTAAAAAATATTTTTTTACAGTATTTATATCACTTCCTGGCAGTCATTTTTTATTTATCGAGGCATCAATAAACAACTTGGTAGAAGCGCAACATAAATGTAATTTTTGAAGCAAGACTTTTATTAACAAACTGAAATACCTTTACATATTTTTCCACAGACTATTTTGTATAAAAAGAAAATACCTACTAATTTTGTTAAACCTTTTAAAAATATTTTTAACATTTTCAGTCTCCCCAATTTAAAATATCTAATAGTTTAATGGATGAATAAAATATGAAAAAAATTGCTACTCATCTAAAGTTGACCAAAACCCATTTTAGTATCTAATGCGAAAATTTTAAATACAACCAGCTCATTGTCACCGCATAGTTGAGTGTTTTAGTTCAACACATATTTAGCGACCGTAAGTTCTAGTTAAACTATAAAAATTCTGAAAGAAGCGTTTGATCTACCTAAACAAATCTGCTGTTCAATTTAAGTAAATTTTGTTAAAACTATTGGAAAAGGCTTCTTTGTAGATCTGCTTTTTTGAGAAGTATTTTTTTACGAAAGTTGTCTCTTTACCAAAAGCAAGAAACTACAAATTTGAAATATGTTTTAACACTTTTTACCCAAATTAACAACCCTATTTAAAAATACTAACTTTTTATTTATTTCTTCTTTAAATATTGCTTTAAACTTGTCTAAAAGGAAGAGGATGAGAATGATAGAGGCGCTTTTAGATTTATAGAATTATCTAGTTTTTGTGCAATTTCCCTGGTTGGTACACAAAAGTACACTTATGGTGTACCTTCCGGCTGGTTTCATAATGATTGCCTGATAATATTAAAGATGGCCGACGAAAAGTCAGCACTTTGACAAAACTGGTATCTAAAAGTCACTTCGACTAGCATTTATTATGTTAAGTTGGAAATTATTCAACCGTCCAAAGACATTAAATTTTACATAAGAGGCAGACATTGGTTCATTTATTTTTCCTTAATTAATAAAACTTTATCTTATATTTTGTACTCTCCCCCGTACAAACTAGAAACAATCTGCAGCTACATTTACTTTGATTCTAGAAGTGAGGAAGTTAATTAAAAAAAATATTTAAAAAACAACTACTTCTACCGACGCTATAAGATATATTGACCTGCTGATTAAAAAGAACTATTCAAGACAATTTATTAACTATGTACCGATTTTCTTATTTTGGAGTTAATCACTGCAGGCAATGCTTTTTATTTTATTTGTCAATCCTCGCCTGCGGTGATTAAATTTGAAATAAGAAGATAATTTGATAAATTATAAACCTAATGCCAACAAATGGTTTTTATTTTTAACCGACTTCAAAAAAGGAGGAGGTTCTCAATTCGACTTGAATGGTTTTTTTTTGTTTGTTCGCGCATATTGTCTAAACGGCTTGGCCGATTTTGTTGAGTCGAACGCCAAATTGTAGAGGACGTTTCCCTGGTCATCCCATAAATTTTAATTTTATATCCGTTCACCCGTTTTTTATAATAATAATGTAAAAAAACACAGATATAAGGGCGATAAAGGCGGCGAGTTTTATAATTCAATTTACATTTTTTTAAATACCCTTTTCAAACTAAAGCATTGAGATGTGTAATAGACATAAAACCCCATTTACTAAAAGGTATCTTTTTTGCTATCTCATTATGTAATTTTATTAATTTGAAAGTCTTGAATTTTCAAATTAATAAATTAGTATTTGGTCAGTACGAGTTAAATTAGATATATATATTATTTTCATTATCATAATAGTTAATAAGAACTAAAATATCTCGAAAGTCTTAAATATGTTTAACTCAAAAAACGTAGCTTTATAATTTATAAATCTAATTTTAATAGTGTAACTACACTATTCGTAACTTCGTATTTTGTTATATACAATTGGATATACATATACTACAAATTATAATATTCTTAAAAATGTAAAAACATTAAGTAAGTAAAAAGCGAGAAATATAATAAATTTGAAAAAAAGAACCGACTTCAAAAAAAAATCGCTAAAAAGTAAATTGAGACAGCGGAAAATTTTGGGTACGCTCAATTTACTACACCACGTAATCAAATAAATTTATTTTTGTTCAGTTAATCGGTTAAATACACATACACGTATTACCTATACTCACTAGTAACCTTAAACTTACTAACCAAATATAGATTTTAATACGTTATTCAGAGAGAGTCACTTCACTATTTTGAAGTCGAACTAGTGAGTAAATTTGGTCGCTGCTAGGATTGGAGTTTTGTAGTTTACAGTTAGTTTACCTAGGTGTATCTTTTATAACACGGCCGACAATAAAATCTTCATGCACTAACCTACTCAACAGTTGCAAGGCCCCTAAAATATTTCTGCGCATTTCTCGATATGCGAATTCGTTATTGGTCGGATTGAACGTTTATATGTCCTATAGGAAGTCAATATTGCCATTTGACTTTGCTCGATTGGATGGAAATAGCAGTTTGCGGTTGTGCAGTTCCACAAATGGGTCCTGAGAGCAAATGATTCGGGCATTAGTTTTAAAAGATATAACGCTAGCTATATATTTGGTTTATATGTAATATAATATAAAATAAATCAACTATAATTTGTAATGGCTGGGTGAGGCTGCTTTGGGCTTCGGCTTCAAAATGTCTATGTTTAAGGAATCAATAAAATATTATTTCTTAGCGATTTTTTTTGAAGTCGGTTTTATTTTTTTCAAAAATATTTTTTTTGATAAGTTAATATATTGTCTCGCTTATTTCTATTTAGTCAGCTAGTGAGGACACAAATCTCTCCGCTTCGGTATATCTTTATAATTCAATTAATTTATTCTTTTTAGTTGTTTATTGAGATGCAATTAAAATGTAAAAGAGTTCTACGGAACAAATTGAAAAGAAAAATCTTAAGCGATAGAGTAGAAAAAGATGAAGGAAGTGCTTTATCTTCGAATTTCAGGTAAAAAGTATATCCTTCTTTGTTCCTCAATTTGGTAGCGTTTCTCATTTTTTAAATTAATTGCATTTATTAAGTATACACTATATGCGTTGCTGCATAATATGGGTAACTTGTTTATATGTGATTCTAGGTCCAAAAGTTATCCTTTATAAAAAGTTTTGCTTATTTTAAAAATATCTTATTTTTTATTTTATTTTTTATTTATTTTAAAAAATATGTGACTCTTGTGTACGAAAAAAATACAAAAATAGAAGTTTGCAAAGCAAAAAAAGACTTTTGAGTCAGCTAAATTAAGTTCTGTTCAATAAATTAAAGAGTAGGTATGCAAATTATTATATAATTTAAAAAGTTTTTTACGGGTTCTTGTAATAGACGCAATTCTTGAGAAAATTAATAGTGCATGGCAAAAAATGTATCATTTGAAATTTTCGACTTATATTATTTTAAAACTATACAAAAACTTTAAATGACTTTTTATTTCATATTTTTACGCTCTTTAATTCGGATATCTAAGAAAATTTTATTTGACTGATTTATTTTTTCCCCTCACTAGATATTCTTATTCATCAAAAAACATGCAAGATAGCTTGAGATATCCTAAGAGACAAGACATTTTTTATGATTTTCAATCAAAAATAAGAATTTAAATTGTACATGTGCAATAGGTAAAAACTCTGATTTTATAAATCAGTTGTTAGTTATTTACGTAAATATTCAAAAATTTGTTAGCAAAATGTATTAATAAATATTAGTGGAAAAAGCAAACAATACTTAAGGTTCAGGAGCACATATATCAAAAATAAACACACAACGTCAACCATTATTTGTCTACACGTTCGAATTTTTGGCACATCGAAAACTAGACATCAGCACAATATTTCGATACGTCCAAGAGTGGGGGAAAGTTTTTATATTATTGGATATCTGCAAGGATAAAAGCAAAAGACGAATGAACAGAAAAATAGTCCGTTTGTCTCAATTCAATACGCACATTACCTGAAGGAGAACGTATTTTGTCGTGTGCCGTGTTCAGTGCTAATACAAAACCGAGAAGTAAATTTCTAAAAATATGTGTTGGACGAATTTAAACAGCAAGCGAGACACTACTACTGAATAAGTATTGATAGATCGGCACGGTTACAGAGATTATTAAAAATATTGAAGGATATTTTTGTAAATGGATATGAATCTTGCCAACATATATTGGAGGCGTTATCTCGAGAAATAAACTCGGTTTGAAAATATTACTAGTAGGTAATCTTTTCAGTTTGTGTAAAAGTACCTGAATAATATTTTCATGAATCGTATATTCAATATTCTGGCTTGTATTGGATACGTCAAAATACTTAAAAAACATATTTTTATAATTTCTCTTTGAGGTAGTACTTCAACCCAAGTAGGGTTGAAGCAAATATACCTACGTTTTACAAGATAAGTATAGTACTTACAGAACTTTCGGATCAAAGATCAAATCCAATTAGTTAGGACTTTATAACTACAATTATCTTTTGCCATAATTAAATTTGAATTACATGTAAATTCAAATTACTCTTTTCGAATATAAGTACGGCTAATTACCTGCTAATATAAACTATGAGACAAATATTCAAATGACTTTTTCGTAACCAGCTCGAACCACAGAAAATATAGCTAAACGATTTTCTATGCTGGAGTAACCGTTTCATATACATATACATTTCATATATAAATTTGGTCTTCCGCCGAATTTCAGCCAGCCCTAGGCCTATAATATTTCCGCTTTTCTCGTGAATTTCACACATGAGCACGTATTATAATTCAATATGCTATGCTCCATAGGTTGCTTATATCGATAGGAAAAACAGTTTTATGAACTACAGAGGCGTGCAGTCCATGGGATCAAGGAAAGCAGTGCTTCCCCAAAAAAAAATACAAAACATCTTCTAAAATGTAATTTTTAAAATAGGAAACCGTTAATTTAGTTTATATTAAAAATGCTAAAATATTATCTTAATTATGAAGCCCATAATAAATGCGGCCTTGACTCCGACCCAGCCACAATAGAATATCGAATAGAACCTATGCGGGCCGCTAGCTTCTCTGCAACCAAGTCCTGTAGGCTTGATTTCCTGTGAATCGAGCCAGAGGTTATTGAGCTTTCCACCGGCTGTTTGCAATTTTTGCATTTCAGTCGCCTGCTTTAAGAGGTGGTGGAAGCTATCGTTGGAGTAGGTTCTTTGTTTGAACGGCTATCCGTGTGTTGTGTGATACGTACGTCGCGTCGTGCATGGTGCGATATAGAAGACAACAATACGGAGGTGGATATGCAAATACCGTCAACTTCGGCTGTCGGTAATAACGTTGGAAATGTTGGAGAATTTGTAAAGAAGAGTGTGTGTGTCTTAATAATAAAGGAATTTTCAACATTAAACTTCGCTGATAAGCTTCAAATAATTCCCAAAAGAAGGGCAAAACCGCCTATGAAAAATTTAACCACAAAAATGAAAAACTGTGTTAGACATTTTTATCCGGAAAAACAATACAAACAACAGGGTGTGAAAATATAAGTAAATTATTTTGTTGGTCATGTTTACTTTTTGAAAATGAAAAAGGTCTCTGGAATAAAACTGGTTTTTCCGATTTAAACAATTTCCATAAAGCTGTAAAAGGACACATTATGTCCAAAGCGCATTTGTAGGTCGTCATAAAAGAAAAAGTCTTCTGCAAAACCAGAATTGAACACGCCCTTAATAAACAGCTGGAAATTAGTCACCGCCAACACAACGAACTAGTCGATAAAAATAGGCAAATATTAAGAAGACTTATCGATGTTGTTGGTTTTCTCGGACAGCACGAATTGGGATTTAGAGGTCATGAGGAAACAAGGGTTTCTTCAAATAGAGGCAATTTTCAAGATTTACTTAGTTTAATGGCTAAATATGATGATTGCTTAAAAAATCATTTAGAGCAGTCTAGCGTTTTTCGCGGAACGTCGAATCGAATCCAGAATGATTTAATTTCCGCTGTTGCAACCCTTGTTCTAAAAAGAATTAAGCAAGAGATTGACGAGGCGCGGTTCATTGCTATTGTTCTGGACGAAACAACTGATATCACTAATTTTAGCCAATTATCTATAGTAATACGCAACGTTAATAGAGATGGAAGTATTCAAGAGCGATTTTTAGGTTTTAAGAATGTGTCCGAAAATCGTACAGTAGATGCATTATATACCGTAGTTTATAACGTTACTAAAGAAATTAATGGAGAGAAAAAATTAGTTGCTCAAAGCTATGATGGAGCTGCAGTGATGGCAGGACAATTAGGGGGTCTGCAAGCTAAAGTTCGAGAAACTTTCCCAAGTGCTGTGTTTGTCCATTGTTTTGCTCATAAATTAAATTTAGTTTTATCCCAGTCCATCAATCACATTAAAGAATGTAAGTATTTTTTGTTACTTTAAGTGGCATGGCTGCTTTTTTTTCCAAGTCAACAAAACGTACACAAGCTTTGGACTCCATTGTCCACAAACGATTGCCCAAAGAAGCTCCTACTAAATGGAACTATAATGGAAGACTTGTGTTAACAGTCATAAACATATTTTCAGAAATATTTCCATTCTCGGACAATGTTTTAAATATATTACAAACTAAAACAAATGATGTTGCTTTTTGCCTAAAAAAAGTAGATGATTTTAAGTCCATGTTAAGCCAAAAAATGACTTTGACCTATTTTGGGAGAAAACGATGACGTTAAATGTAGCCAAGCGTCTTCGAACAGACAAGGTGGGAGATGTTCAAACATCATACAGACGCCTTTTTTTTATTAAATAATCGATCAAATTCAGCAACAAATAAACTATAGATTTAACGGTTTAAATGATTTTAAATTCTTCGAGCTCTGCAATTTTGATGCATTTAAAGGAAAAACTTTTCCAGAAGATGCGTTTAAATCTCTTCTTCTTCATTATGACCAGTTCTTCGACCGAGTGTTACTGCCATCTGAACTAAAAGTGATTTACGAAACTGATGACATTAGCGTAAAAAATAACGCTAAGGAACTAATGCAATTTTTAAAAGACAAGGAGCTGGAAGATGCCTATACCGAAGTGTCGAAATTGTGTGAATTAGTATTGACAATACCTGCCACAAGTTCATCAGTAGAACGCAATTTTTTAACACTTAAACGTATAAAAAATTTCGTGAGGAATTCAACGGGACAAGAGAGACTTTCGCATACATCGCTGTTGTCCATTGAAAATAAATTTTTCCAAAATATGTCGGAGCATCGACGTTTTTATGATGACGTCATTGACGAATTTGCAAAAAATAATCGAAGAATCGAATTACATTACAAATAGGTAAGTTTCTAAAAATTGCTTCCCCTTCTTGAAATTTCACCGCACGCCCCTGATGGACTACTTGCCGCAACCCTTTAACAGGCCTGCTTAAAAAACGAAACGTGGAAACTAATAAGTCGTAATGGTCTGGGCGGCGGTAATTGGACAAAGGCGTAATAGTGGCTTAATTACCAATTACCACCCCCCCCCATATGCAACGGAATCGATGGACTTGAACAAAAATCAAAAGTTAAACAGGAAGAGACTAGTACATTTTTGGTGCGAATCCTATATGGCAAAACAAAGGGCGGCCTAGTAAAATGTTTAAATATTCTGTAAAATTCCATGTCCTGGAATAAAACCATCTTTTTATGAAGGAAAATAATAAAATACATTAATTGTAGACTACGTAAATATGTATATTGATCAAATGTATATAGTCTGTTTATTGTAAGTATAGAATTTTATACAAGTTAATTTACCGATTTTCATATTTGAATATATATTTGGTAATTGGAAGTTTGTTTTGTGCCTTCCTTGGGGACGTATTTCGATCTGTACAGTGTATGCCGCAATATATTTACTAAAATTAATGAAGTGTGAATTTTATTTCGTTAATTCAGGATAATTTGGATCTCTAACGTCGTAATTATATACTTCTCGCACAGCTCTGTTTCACCGTATGCCTCTTTGCGAGGAAGAAGACAATGAGCCCCCACGTGGATTTTTGAATAATGGCCCCTATAAGCCCACCTACAGTTTTCGACGCAGCACTATGAAAAGACATTTAATTTTTTTAGCGTCAAATGAAGATTGTTGTCACATGTGGCCAATTCGAGTCTTTTTATATGTAATTTTAAAAGTAAATATCTTATTAAATTTTGTAAACAGATACGCACTATTATACATCTTTGGAAAGCTTACCTCATGTAGATTTTACAACTGAAATTTTTAAGTCACGCTTTCGAATTTAGAAGTAAAATCCACACAAGATTAGTGTAAAACGTAATCTACATCTTGCTTCGCTTTATTTACACAGGTTAGAGGCCGGATATCTGATAGGATAGAATGAGGAAGTTGGTACAGTTACATACTTGCTAGTCGATGTGGGTCACGTTTAGAGACTAACATAAGCGATTATTACCTTTTTGTAGGAGAGTACTTGAATAAGCGCCGCAAGAAAGACATCGTTGTTGGATTTATTCCAACAATGCAAGTGGGGATGGTTAGTTTTTAATTTCAAAAACTAACCATCCCGACTTGTATTTACAAAAAGTGGTATAAGAATAACAGTTAGTGTGTGCTAATTTAAACGAAACGAAAAATAAAAATTAAATAATAATAGTGCCGCATATTATAGTGGAAAAGTGACTTTTACAAGAACTCCCTGTAGGAGTGTGTTAATATGATAATATGGTATACGGCACTTTTCAACAACTTTTTAAGAAAAATAATAAAGAAAAATAAGAATAAAATTTTGGGTTTATCAGAACTTGACTTCGAGTTGTGCAGATGCAAAGCTAGGGTTAGACATTTTGGCGCAACGATTCTGCAGAGGGATGAGGTTCAAAATCCCCTTTAGAGAAATATCCAGACCTACATGAATAGAATGATAGATGCTTGAGGTGATCTTTTGGGCAAGCCTCGAGGAAAAATTTGGCCACCGACTTCAGCCGCAACTACTATCTACTAGTACAATCAGTTCTAGATTAAGGAGTTACGGGGCTTGGAATTTTAAGTATTTAGGGACCCCTAAGGCGCGCTATAAGTTGCTGTTCTCTCTCTCGCCAATACCTCGCGGGGCTCCAGCCGCATGTGAGCGCTACCGCAATTCAATGGTAAATCCCCGCAAAACCTCGCGTTTTGTGCTGGGACCCCAGTCTACGACGAGGCCCCGGTGTCCTCATACCCCCCCCCCCTTAATCCTGGCCTGAGTACGACTCTCCAAAGGAACTAAGCGAGGATGCTTTTTAAGCAAAATGGCCGAGTGTCCTATATATTTTGTTAATACTATTCTTCAGCTTTATGTAACCTCGACAAGATAAGCGATGGATATGATTTTGCGTGACAGTGCTTGAATAAACATCGCAAAAAAGACGTCGTTGTTTGATTTTGATCTAACAACTTAGAATATTGTAAATAGTTTTATCTTGTATTTACTTAATAATAGAATTTTTTTATTATGGCAAAGGCCTTACCAATTTTTTAAAATTTGATTTTCGGTCCTCTTCTAAAGGAGAATAAAAAAGCGTTATATCTCCATTGTTGTAAGTTTAATATGAAAGTTACTCTTCGCATGTCCTACCACTATAAAAAAATATATGAACATTTACAAGCCTGACAAGCAGCTGAAAAGAATAAAATAAATATAAACAAATTTTCCGTCATGTAAATACATACTTATTTTCTTCAAATAGGTTTTTTTATCCTTAAAATTATATTTGCCGATATATTTCTATTGCAATTTGCAATATATCTTCTTCTTGTATATCTTCTATTTTCTTGGCGTTTGTAATATATTATATAGAGTAACAGTCTTTAATCTCTCTTCTAAGGAGCATTTGATTACAACATAATAATAAATATGTTAAATTTTTCTTGACTTTGAAATTAAAGGTGATCAGTGAGATTAACTTATTTTAAAAGCTTCTCACAGTGTTTATAATTTTTTAAGGTATGTAAAAAGGATAAGTGACAAGTAATAGTAGATATATCATCTGACAAGATTTTAAAATGAGTACTCACTGCAGGTTTATAAGACGACTCATATGACAATTTCAAATTATATCAGGGTGTCCCAAAAGGTCCTACCAATAATTTAGGAATACATAGATTTTATTAAAATATCGCGACTTAGCCATACTTGTCTTAGTCCAAAAGTTAATATTGAGAAAGATACAGGGTGATTAAGTTAAAATTTTATTTTCGATTTTTTAAAATAATATCCCTGGTTTTTGAGATATCAAAGTGAAAATTGGTGATAACGGATTTTTATACCCAGTAATAATAGTACACCTTCAATTTTGATGTAACTCGTACAGGGCGCTACGAGCGCTACTTTTCACTCTTAAAAATGTTGTAACTTTTTTAGATAGAAAATTATGGAACTTTGTATAGAAAAAAAAGGTTCTACTGTCTTTTCTCACAAAAAAAAGCTATACTTTATAAATCTATCTAAAGTTCACCATTTACGAGATTTTTGCTGTTTTATTACTTGATGATGCAGTTGTATTCATCATTTAGCATGTTACAAGTTTTATCATTTTTAAAATTTTTAATAAATCGTTCAGAAATAAAGCTAATATATTTCTTTGCGACAGATGCGGTAATTCCAATTGATTATTGTCTGATAAAAGCCTACTTTATAAAAATTATAAAACTCGAATATCCTAAATGGTTAGTACACGGGGCTGTTTCAAGTAATAAAACAGCAAATATCTCCAAAACGGTAAAATTTAGGTAGATTTATAAGCTATAGCTTTTTTGTGAAGAAAAGATAATAGAAATTTTTTTTCTATACAAAACTTCCTAATTTGACCACACAAATCTCAGAGGCCACAGCAAGAAACTCATTAAAGAAAAATGCTCCAAGCTCTGCCGCAGAAACTTTTTTACAAATCGCATAGTTTATGTTTGGAACAGACTTGATCAGAGAACAGTAGATGCCTCTACAGTCAACTCCTTCAAGAACCGCTTAGATGCTAATCTCAGAGGAATCGACCGGGAACTGGTGCACTACTTTTAATTTCGAATTAGGCAACAACAGTGCACAGTCTAACTTCAAAAGTAAAATAGACTCATAGCGGTTTCATCGGCACTTTGCCGCCTACCGCCTCTAATTAATAATAATAATAATAATAATAATAATTTTGTATTCAAAAAAGTTAGAATATTTTTAAACACAAAAAGTAGCGCTCCTAGCGCCCTCTACAAGTTACATCAAAATTGAAGGCGTATTATTATTACTGACTATAAAAAATCCGTTATCACCAAGTTTCACTTTAATATCTCAAAAACCAGGGATATTATTTTAAAAAATCGAAAATAATATTTTAACTTAATCACCCTGTATCTTTCTTAATATTAACTTTAGAACTAAGGCAAATATGTATAAATCGCGATATTTTAATCAAATCTATGTATTCCTAAATTATTGGTAGGACCTTTTGGGACACCCTATATATTGTGCCGCGCGTTCAATTTATCTTGATAACATTTTGAATAAGTTAGGTTAGGTAAGATGTAATTTTTTTTGTTTTTAAAGATATCAAGATAAATAAAAAACAAGTTTTTTTCTAAGTTGCATATAAAACAAAACACTAACAATTTTCTGACAAATAAGCCTATGCTATATTTTTTAAAATAAAATACACTGTATATTATATATGTATTTAATATAATACGTTATTCCGATTACAATGATATAAGACACTTTATATTTTAATCCACTCGTTTTGGACATATTGGCAAAAATAGAAAATGTTTATTTTATTGCAGTGTGCCATGGCTGTCTGTACCAACTTATAAACATATAACAAGAATACTCGCATATTTTCAACAATAAAAAGATATACAATTCTTTAACTGTTTTAAATACTGCTGTGTGTTTCCACCATTTTGCTGAACACATTCTTCATATACTATGTATTGTATGATTTTTGGCATTGGATATTGAATAACATTTCCGCATTGTCTTAACTGACTGATTGCCGCTGAAATTCTTTGCCGAAGTTCCACGACGTTATCACAAGGAACAGACGTGATTTTTGTATGTGCCCCCAAAAGAAAAAAATCATTAATGTCAAGTCCGGGCTATTGGGTGGCCAACCAATAGTTCCACCATTCCCTACCTAATCACTGGGATATTCTATGTTAAGAAAATGTTTGACTCGCATAACATTGTGAACAAGCTGCTTGCTGCATATTATTATTCGAAACAAAACTACATTCTCTTTTGGCATTGTTCTTCACTTAGTTTTTGGGTTTTACGAAATTTAAATGCATTATATTTATATTCCTTCAAAACTGAGTGGATTGAACCGCGAGAAATACCTGTCTTTTGATATACTGTGGTAATAGCAGAAACTGGATGTGCTTCAAATATGTTTGCCTTATTTTCTTCGTTTAAAACACTTTAATTCCGACATACCTTTTTAACATTTAACACGTTACCAATTTCTTCAAATGTCTGTGCCAGCCTTGCAAATATCTGTTTTGAAGGAGCTCGGCGCTATAAAGTTTATTTAATATACTGACCATGCGCAGCGGTTGAACTTTTATTATTCAGAAAGTACATTTGATGCATATCACTTCTTTCACGGATGCTAAATTAGCGTAATACCATTTCAATAATAACTGTCACAATTACTCAAAAACCAACGTCGTTTAGCAATATGTCAAATTCAAGAATTATCAGTCACGGCACTCTTCGAGATTATATAAAAATTTCATATTTTTGCCAATATGTCAAAAACGAGTGGATTAAAATATAAAGTGTGTTTAGATTATTGTAATCGGAATAACGTATTCTATTAAACACATATAATCATAAATAGGGTGTTTTATTTAAAAAGATATAAGATAGGCTTGTACGTCAGAAAATTATTAGTGTTTTGCTTTATATGTAACTTAGAAAAAAACTTGGCAACTAACCTTACATTTTGTTATCTTGATATCTGTAAAAATAAAAAAGTTGCACTTAACCTAGTATAACTTAACTTAATCAATAATAGAATCAGGAATAAAAAATATATAATAGGCTTATATGACAGAAAATTGTTAGTGTTTTGTTTTATATGTAACTTAGAAAAAAACTTGGCTACTAACCCTAAGTTTTGTTTTTTTTATTTATCTTGATATCTTTAAAAACAAAAAAGTTACAGCTAATGAAAATGTTATCAAAATAAATTGAACGAGCGGTAAAGTATATCTAAAGTAAATTGAAACAGCGGAAAATTTGGTGTACGCTCAATTTACTACACCACGTATATCAAATAAATTTATTTTTATTCAGGTAATTGCTTTACAAAAATAAGTTTATTTTCTATCACGCCGCCCATGCTTCACAAAGAAATCGCCGACTGTTGACGGATATTTAGTTTTTATGTTGTCTCAATTGACTTTAGATACACTATACATACCTACCGGATTTTTTCTTATTTTGTTATTTTTACTTCATTTTTAAATAAGAACTTGTTTTTAAAATTCTTCTTGTATTAATTAATTTTGATTTTGTCATCGAGTAAGTAGTTATTGAGCTAGGTCGCGAAGAGACAGATCGACTTTTTTATATGTAGGGTACGGACCTTAAACCCAAAGGTCTGCAAATCTTGGAGGGTGATTTTTCAAAAATAAAATATCTTATTAGGGAACCCTACAACATTGTTATTTATGATTTTTTTACAAACAAGTTATAGGGAGGTTATAGTGAACTCCGGGTACCTATATCTGCAAACAGGCTTTGATGTAACAATTTGTATTTTACTTATAATTTACAAATACATTGTTTTATTCATTTTAGAGAGTGAATAAGTACATCATCAGAAAAAAGTTGAAAATTATAATTAATACATTTGTGGGAGGATAAGCGCACAGCAACTGAAGCTGTCAACTTTTAAGTAAAAAAACTATTAGTAAAAATTAGTAAAAATGAGGATGTTAATTAAATATATATGTACATATATATATATATATATATATATATATATATATATATATATATATATATATATATATATATATATATATATATATATATATATATATATATATATATATATATATATATATATATATATATATATATATATATATATATATATATATATATATATATATATATATATATATATATATATATATATATATATATATATATATATATATATATATATATATATATATATATATATATATATATATATATATATATATGGATAAAACTTAATTTCAAGCATAAAACTTATAAGCTGCCAAACCTCTTCCCTGTGCAAATTTCCGAGATGTGTTACCTGAAGATCCAAGAGATCCTGTAAAGAAACAAGTTTGCAAAACCTGTGATGTAGATATTTTAAATGAGAAAACATTGGCTGTTATTCTTATGAATGAAGAAGTTAAATGGGTAATTGGGTTTTAGCACGATTTCAATAAGGGGCAACATTTCCGTACAGGAAGATTATTTTCAAGGAGGCTATGCTATTTGATGATAAATTTTTAATGTCAATAATCACTAACAAATGGTAGGTGTAAGCATTAAAAATTTATTTTTTCTACTTATGTATATTTATATAAGCACTATAGAATTTTTATAGTTCATATACATCGTTAATTTTTGTTTTCTTTAAGTTCATATTTTATTTGAAATACAATACAATATTTTGAAAATACTTCTGATTCACGTATTCATAGAATTAAATTAAGACCAGTCTACCTTGACAGCTACAGATGTAAAATGACGTTTGCAGTAATAGAACCAATAATTTTTCTAAATGTAACAATTAGAAAATAGGACAGTGACAGAAGCAAAACATAACTGGCGAACTGATAGTTTTAATTGTCAGGACACCTAGATAGTGAATCCGGGAGTAAATTATTTATCCGCTATAAAAAGTTTTTAGCTCACGTGTTTATTTTATGTTTGAGCAAAAATGATCTTTCTACGTCTAATACGAAAACATTAAAAATACTCTACCCGCAAGAACAATTTTATCAATTACATTTCTTTATTTTATCTGTTTTGTTTTCAGTCTGTCAAAAATATTAAGTTGAATGGCTTTAGGTTTATTTTAATATGCTTTTAAAAGACACCTAAGGGTATACGACGTTAAAAAACAATAATTAATGGCGATGGTTCCGAGTACTAAGTTAAGGATCCAGAAACGCACTCAAAACTATAAAAAAAATGCTTTAAAACACGATAACTGCCGAAAAAATCAATTTACCTTCATAAAACTTCTTTGAGAGTTTGTCGAGTTTATCGACTATTGGAAACCTTCCAAAGAAATGGAGAAGAGGGTCAGTTAGAGACTTTATGGAGTCTTAACGGTACGCGATACGGAGCTAGAATGGCGTTTATTTGTAAAATATCTCGGTACTTTTAAATTATGTTTGTTTTTTTTGAAAGACGAAACTTCTTCTGAAAATTTAGGGGTCGTTGCGACCAATCCAAAGTGAAAATTTTACATTCAAAAACTGAATAGTCAGTGCTGTATTTTGTAGTAAAGCACCAACGTGTTGCCATATTAAATTATTAAAATAAACTTCAACTGGTAGCCCTTCTAGTATTTCCTTAATATAAATATTTAGCTATTCTAAATAATGATCAGCATTTAAATAATACAGGTAACATATAGTGTCAAATTTTCGACCCCACACAATGCCATACCAGTCTCCAAGAATCTGCAGGCCTTGCTTTTCGACTTCCTTATTTGCAAAAGGGCTGTTTTTGGACCAATATAAACAGGGTGTCCCAATAGTGCGTTCTCGGTTGATCTTGATAACGGATAGCGATATAAAAAAAGTTCAAATGCAAAAGTTGTAGAACAATACGGGGTACATAACCTAAAATTATTTTCATTTATACAGGGTGTCTCAAAAATCTGTAGCGAAGCTAAGTTGTGTTTTTTATTATGGGACACCCTGTATATTTTTGCATATTTAGATTCTGCTCGTGATTCTACACATTTTTTGTATAACATGTCCTATGTCTAAATATGATAGTTTTTCTAATATCCGCCATTTTGTAAAAAATTATGAATTGCAGTGCCTTTTTTCAAACGACGTTGGCCGTTGGCTTTTTGATATAGGATTATGATTTTTGGCAGGAACATTAACAAAAGTATGGGTTGACTTTCAACGTGAACAAAATTTGTCGGCGTTGTACAGGGGTCCTAGATAAGTAGGAGAAATTAAAAAAATTAAAAACATCATATCTTCATTTTTTTAAATGGAATGTGTAGTATTTTAATATTTTAGACTATTCGTGACCCAAAACCCTATCTTTCGTTATAAATACGTCCTATACCTATTTGTCATAGTTTCCGAGATTTTGACATTTTTGTATTTATTATTTGGTTTTCAATGGCAATCGCCTTAGAATTTGCTTTATTATCGAATTTATAGAATGTTCCGAGGAATCCAAAAATGTAATAATATATAGGGTGTTCCATTTAAAATAACAAAGTTGATATCTGAGAGACACTTTTGTATTTCAACTTTTTCTCTGTTATTAAAAATAAAGGAATTAAGGGGGGTGGCAAATCTCGGTGAATCACCCTGTACATTAATACACAGTAAAAAATGCAAAATTAAAAATTCAGTCTACTATTTTTCTTTATGTAAAAAGGCAAATAAATATTTTAATTAAAGAGACACAACAGAAAAAGAAGTCCTACAATCACTTGATTAAATGTTCAATATGACCACCAGTTCTTTCAACACATACTTGTAGCCGATTCACAAAGGAATTGTTAACTCTATTCAACATCGCGGCATTACTATTTGTACGTACATGCATTTCTATGCATCTCTATGGTAGTGGGTGGCGTTTGGTAAACTTGCTTTTTAACAAAACCCCACAAGAAAAAATCTAGTTTTGTGAGGTCCGGAGACCTTGCCTTGATACTGGACCTCCCCTACCAATCCATTTATTTTCATAATTCGCTTCTAAAAATTGCCTCACCTGCCTGCTAAAATGTGCCGGAGCGCCATCTAGTTGGAACCACATCCGCCTCACTAGATTCAAAGGTAATTCGTCAATCCACTCCTGCAAACTGTTTTGCAGTTAATTTAGGAAAGTGTCTCTGTATATATACACATATATACATATATATATATATATATATATATATATATATATATATATATATACATATATATATATATATATATATATATATATATATATATATACAGGGATTCACTAAATAAGTGTCCGAAATATCGGGAGCGTATAGTACTATAAAAAAATTAAAAAAAGTTCTATGAACATAGGTCCGGAAATGCTTCGAGTTATAAAAAAAAAACATATATTTTTAATTAAGTAGGCCATGATTATTGTTCTGTTTCCGAAGTGATTTTGTCATGGCAACTATCTTTCGTTAAAGTTAACGTTCTCGCGGGACTCGCGACTTTTAATTATTTGCTTTTAATTTCTTGCTTCAAATTGTGTTTGATTTATATGCTTCTATTATCAATGAAAATTAATTAATCAAAAACTGAATAAGCTGATATATATTTCATGTAGGGGTTGGCAGATGGAACTAGTCAGGAACTATATCAGGATCGTTACCCAAACCAAAGGTCCTTCTCGAGACATTTTTCATAGGACCCATCAACGCCGTAGGAATACCGGTTCGTTTAAGCCAAGGAGAAACGATTGTGGGAGTAAGACAACTATTTGCACTCCAGAAGTTGAAGAACGAATATTAAGAATTGTCGAAAATTAGCCTTCTGTTTTTGTAAGGAGGATAAGTGTATATGAAGGTGTAAATCGTCAAGCCGTTTGGCATACCTCGCATGAGCAATTAATATACCCCTACATCATGTACAAATGGTACAAGCTTTAATGCTAAATGATTTTCTTCCAAGAATTAATTTTAGTCAGTGGCACTTAGACAACCAGTTTTTCTGCGAAATAGGTGAGGCACTATTTTTTTGTATTCTTGATAATGGCACTTTAAAATTATCTTAAGTTGAGGGGGGAAGATTATTTAATTTTTTTAAATGATGAGGTGCCTGCTTTATTGGAAAATATTACATTACCACCCGGGAATAGAATATGGTTTCTACAATATGATGGGGAACTGCACCACTTTATAGTTGATGTTCGGGCGCACTGTAATAGAAATTTTGGACCAAGGCGGATCGGACGTGGTGGTCTAGTGGCTTGGCGACCTCGTTCACCAAATTTAAACCCCCTGGTCTTTTAAGTTTGCCGACATTTTTCTACGTGTTCGTTTTACTGGAACAGAAGCGCTTGGACATATTTACATATGGTTGGTGGACACATCCAACATCTCTTATGATGCTGAGCACTAATTTAATTTCAGCTTTTTGAATCATGTTTAGTTTAATTTTCATTTTACACTTTAGTTAGTTTTAATTTAATAAAATTGATAAAAAAAAGATCTTCATCTCCGCCATTTAAGCTAATTTAATTTCATATTAAAAATGCTGTTAGCGAAGGTCACTTAGCTGTAACTGTTAGAAAGTTTAAATTTTCTTTAAGCTTCAAGTTAGGGAAAAATAAAATTGTTGTGTTAAATGCATTTTGACTGTAAAGTTTCCTGTGCACGAATGGACATTCTGCTAAATAACTTGTGAATGGTATAAAACATCGAATTAAAGCAAGATACTAAAAAGTTAGAGAACAGAACGAAGAGTCTGATTTTCTGATTGGAAATAGTGAATGACTTAGAAATAAAAAGTTTGGGGGGTCAAAAGAGTCACGACCCGGAAAAAAATAACATATTCTAGATTTTTCGAAAACTTATTATTTTTTTCGTAGATCTTGGTCACCGTATACCTTGTGCCAAATTTAAATAAATTATTTCTAGAAATGTTCACGATGAGTAAAAAAAAATAGAATAGTATACGCCCCTTTCGGACACTTATTTAGTAACATCCTGTAGTATCCTTCTACTAAATGTTCCTTAATAGTTTCTTGCAAAATGTAGACTATAGTTTCTTTTTCTTTCTTCAGTTCTTAAAAACAATTCAAATTGGTCTCAATTTGTATTGTTTTTAAGAACCCTTAGTATAGTGCTTCGACTGTTATTTTGATTCAGATCACGTTGGGCATCACTTACAGAGTGTTTACTACATATAAGCTATATATTCCTTCGCCTCTTTCAGTTATTCCTTGTTTTTTCTCTTTTTTGTTTTGTTCGAGGATTCCAGTTCACCTCCTCTGTCTATCCTAACAAAAAAGTTCTACGGGGCACATTAGGTCGCTCCGAATATTTTTCTGCATACCTTTGAATGGTCCCGGCACTATTTTTTTTTAATTGTCAATATATATTTCTGACATACCGCATCTTTCTTTGTTTTTTTGTTTGTAACCTATTAATAACGGAATAAAATGAAATGAGCCACTTATGTAAAACACCCTCTACATTAGCACATATACGAGAGAGTTTTATGTAAGCACATATTTTTAAATTCTTCATTTATATATTACCTATATAGTAAATTTTGGAAGTTTTAAGTGATCAGGAAGTTCCAACCCACGCCATAAATTCGCATATATTTGGCATACCAGGTTTACATTTCAAGGTCATCATGATCTTTCTTTAATTTAAGATGGTCATAGTTGTATCTTAACTATCTCCATAAGTATGATCAGAAACAACTCATTTCAACTCAAGCATTCAAAAAAAATCCTATTCCTCCGTATGTTTGTCACAAACTGCCATATTGTGTATACTAAATTAAATTTGGTAATTTTGGGATTTAATCGAATTAAATTTAAGGATCAAAAACTGCATGTAACCAGTTTTAATTTTTTTAAAACCAGTTAAGGTTAAGTTCCATGATCACTAAAGAAGTCATATTTAAACAAAAAATCTTTTGATCGTTTCTCTAAATATGCCGCACATTGACTTAAATCCATAAATTGTTTTGCTTGTCCTCTAAATTTTGCTACCTTACCCACCGCTAGTACCAATTTTTGTAGTTTTGAAATATTTCTTTCTCATCAAACTTACTTGCTAGGGAATGTCTCTCTATATCGGCATCAGTTGAAGCTCGTGTATTATTTCTCATATAGGAAAATAATATACAGCATGTGGGTGCCTACAATTTGGAAGAAAATAACCAACAAATGAAATGAACAAAACGTATCGTAAGAATTAGCTAATTAATAAATTAAAATTTTTGAAGTTAAATGCAGTACACTGTTGAAAAAGTCTTCTCTCGTGTGGAAGTCGAACACAAAATCTCCGGGTTACTACTACAAAAATTTAAATTTCGTTCTAGTGCTGGTGTCACGGGAAATTTTTTTAATAACGGAAAGAATATCTTTTTTATTAAAATTCTCATACTCTACATATACTTATATTACTGTTTTGTGGAAATTGATAAAAATCATACACATATATCTGGAATTTAAAGAGTTTCTAAAATACATTTAGTTTGACTTAGGACACAAAAATTCAAACTTTTCTATAGTACTATAAAAATATTGACACATAAAATAACATAATCTATCAAGAAAATAACCTCCTGTATGTGCATAGGTATTACGTGAAAAAATCCTCTGTATCACACTTGAAACCACATGAGCTGGTGTTTAGCTCATTTGTTTGTCTCAACATGTTAAAAACATCACGGAAATCAAAAAAATTGTACATTATTTACTTACATTATTAAAGTATGATGAATCACCCACATTGTGCAAACAAATATGAAACAAAAGTCTATCATTAAAAATGTAGGTAATGTTACTAAATGTTTAGAAATGAATTGACTTACTAATTAAGCAAAAATTGAATATATTGTATATACCGGGTGTCATAATTGAATGCTAATAATCAGAAAGGGGTTTATTCACTAATTTTAGGTATAAAATATATCCAAAAACGGACATTTTTCAAAATACAGGGTTTGTTTTTAGTTTCTTTTTTAAATTTATATTACACATTTTTTACTTTTTTAATATCTTTAAAATAGTATCGCTACAGGGTGATATTATTTTTAAGGACACAAACCCCTTTTTATGTGATAACACTGACCCAACTTAGTAGCTTCGTCAAATTTCTCGCACTATTTAGAAGCGTTTTTATTAGTGACGCCTCTCGCTCGAGAGATACCCTCTCTATTCTGGTCTCGTTTCTCTCGTGATATAAAAATCAAAAAATCTATTCCTAATTTTTGAACAAACGATATAATTTTAACATTAAAATCTTAATATTATTTTTTTTAATTGGGGAGTAATTGTTTATTGTCTAAAATCTAAAAACTAGACGAAAAAACTGTATATAAAAAGTAATTTGTCAATTAAGAAATCATGATTGTGTCAACTTGGAATTACTATCCGATGTTTCGTCTTCGATTGCACGAGTCATCTTAAGTAATCTTTTCTCCACGAGATCTGAACACTGAATTTAGGCGGGCTTTTAAAATCCGAATTGTTCACACTTTGTGCTAAGGTTCTAGCACAGAGTAATATTGCCGACGAAATTATTCGTTATGAAAATTTGTTAGTAGGCAATTTCGCCAATGACTTTTTAACAAAATCAACACCTGTTGGGCGAGTGGTTTTGGTAAAAATATCATGAGCAAAATTGCCTAAAGGCAACAAACGTGATTATTACAAGAGAACAATTTTCCCTGCAAAATGTTTCCTCGAGTGTTATTTAGCATGATTATCTCACGAAAGAAACGTACGAGAAAAAGCAAAATATTTATTCAACAATTTTAAATTGCAAAATATATGATCACGCAAAATTTTGTTGCTGGAATCACATCATGTTGATTTTGTCAAGGTGAGTCGTTTGATTACCAATCCTTTACGAATGGAAAAATACGATATTTTTGCATTCCGAGAATACATCTTTTACATGTTCCCTCTCTTGTTCTAAAAGAATAATTTTTCTGAGATTTTCCAAAATCGCATTTGTCATTTTCAAGTCTGTCTATTCCGCGTTCGAATGGAGAAAAAGGAAGTAAATATATAGTAAATTAATAAATAACTCATTCTATAATATTCTACATTAAATTGTGAAAATTCGATAAACTTTACATCAAGTTGGATGCATTTTCCTTCTCATATAACAGCTAAATATTGCATAACATATATTAAATAGGGGAAGTATTAGAATCGCAAGAATTTTCGACGTTTTAAAGTCCGTAGAATACGAAAAAACATGTTTTTAGAAAAGAAAAAATTATGATGTCTGTACCGATGGGTGTATGTGTGTGTGTGTGTGTGAACAAAATTTGAGGCGACGATAACGAGAACGATCTAACCCATAAATTTGCATCAAACATAGGTCAATGTCTCGCCGTGATTAGGTTTTGGGTTTCAGGGGCATAGATCTTCTATATTTGTATGGGGTATAAAAACGTAAAAAAAAACATATTTTGAGATCTCGTAAGCCGTTGACAGTCAAATTTAAATCAGAAATAGTTGGCAAAAATTTGCAATTTTTTGAAATTTGCTCCATGGCGATCGGCTATTAAATTAAAGAGGTCGCTAAGTGCATATGTACTATACCTACAGGGTGCCTGGAATAAACGAACCTTTAAAACTTTAAACCCTAAAAGCATATCTATAACGAACCGAAAACGTCATGGCCTTGTAGCTTTCTTAAAATAAAACTTATTTTATGATAGCCGGCTTTTGATCAGATGTCATTAATAATAATTATTTGGTATAACTAAGTATTACCTTTACGAAGCTAAATGGAAAATGGTCTTTAACATTTGTATATAAACTTTTTTTGTAATTTTTGATTTTATTACGAGATATATTTAGGGACACATTCAAAATCAAGTTTAATTTTAGATGTTTAACAGGTAGATGTTATTTTTGTCACTATATTATAGAGGATGTCTGTAATAATAAATACAAAATTCTGCAAAGATTTGGATTAACTAGGGAAAGAATAGTATTATATGATATTTTCTGATGAGATTGTTACTAGTCTGCGGAGGCCTCGGAATACTAGAGATATGTATATATATTCAAGAAGTTCATGCGTAATGGATTGGTGGAATATTTTTTTGGAGGTAGTGCTGGACACTACATATAGCGACAATTTCTCTTGAACCGCCGACATAGAATAGTTGCCTTTGCCGCCGCTACCTCCTGACCAGAACTTCATTGACTTAATTAACTGACTAATTAATTTAGTTATTGAGAGTTAACCTCCAGTTCTGATCCCCAATGGGTTCTTCCGGAATTATATCAGGATAAAATTGACAATTTAGTCCAAAGCATGCCATGCCAACTAGTTTGTTTAGTTTTCTGTTTTGTTATGTTATTAGTAATGTTTTAATTATTTTTTTGAGAAATGTAGAGTATATATTTCTCTATACTTTCACAAAAATGTTTAAACGTATTTCACAAAAAATATTTTATAGATTTCTGTATTTATATTGTTATTACACCCTGTATAATAAATTAACAAAAATAACGTTCAACCTATTAAATATTAGATCTAAAATTAAACTCGATTTTGAAAGTATCTCCAAATAGATCTCAGTAATAAGAACAAAATTTGCAAAAAAAATTAAAGATCAAGGCAGTTTTTTCCTCTAAACTAGGTACGTAAATGTGATACCTTGGTTTACCAAATAATACAACAAAAATTTGATTGTTTTCTATTATTCACAAATTTTGTTATATGTACAAAGATATATTCACATACCCTGTATATTGACATTTGGTCAATCTAAAACCTTTGTCAATGGTTACCATAAAATACAAAGAAACGCCAATTTTATTCCAGTATTTTTGTTTTAATAAAGATACAAAACCTTGAAGTTTCGGATTCGTTAAAAATATTGTTTATTTTTTGGCATTAGTTTACCTACGCAGAGAGGTATTTTGTTTTTTAATAAATTTCTTTTTTATTAATTTCTCTTAAGTTAAAAACATAGATACATTTACTTACAGATTTTTTATGATCGAGAGACGAGAGAGCTCGAGGGTAATGAGAAATCATCGGCGAGAGATGAGCACTGTCTCGTCTCGTGCGGCGAGAGAAACTTGCTCTCTCGTCTCGTAGATAAGACTAGTCGAGTTTTTGTCTCTTGCATTTTTTGGATTCTCAGAACATTTGATAGCTATTTAAAGTAATCAGTCTTTCATTTTATTCATATTTTAGAGAATATCGGTGTACCTCTAAAACGCGTCGGCTTTACAACGCAATTAACCGACGAAGGACAAAATGTCTATGTAAAAGTTTTCCTTTTTTTTTTCGTTAAGATTATCAGTAAGTTTAGTACTTAGTAAGTACTTTTTTAAATTTAATTTTTTTCTGATTCAAAAAAGGGTATCTTCTTACTTATTGAAAAGCGATATTTTGTTATAAAATTTAGATAGATTTAGACCAGATGTCATTAATAATAATTACTACCTTTTTTTGAGAAGACACAAACAGTCTTTTTACTAATTTTTTAAGTTCAACCGCCATATTTTGTATTTGGCTAAGCATCCGGCTCGTTCACTAGATAATTAGGTTTCTGTTGGTGACCCTTATCGACCTCTGACTCTGCAGATATTATTAGGTTTATGTGCATCAGCAAAATCGAAAATTTAAATTCACTTCGATATCTTCTTAAAGACATGCAAGCGACAAAAAAGTTCGCTAATAGGAGAATTGGACGAAGCTACCAAGTAAGCCACACAAAAAACTTTAAGACGTTAAAAGAGGTCGTGAGCCAAAAAAAATATCACCCTTTGTTGTTCCAAATGACGGTACTCCTATTTTATAGGTCTTATAAAAACTAATATGTCTACCACTTTTCATTGAATTATCTCTAAAAATGCAAAATATAAATAAAAAAAGCTAAAAACAAAATACAATTTTACCCCCAAAAGTAAATACACAGCGTGTGCGTGGATTTGGGTAACATGGACAACTTTTTTATTTGTAATTTTAGGCGAAAAAGTTATTCTTCATACAACTTTTTGTTTATCTGAAAAATAAGTAAAATAAAAATGTCATATACAGGGTACGAAATAAATACAAAAATACAAATTCTATCTTTTGAGAAAACTAAAATAAAGACCCTGAAAATACAAGTAAAAAAGTTTTTAGAAGTTTTTTAATAAGAGAGTTTTTGAGAAAATTAATGGTGAATATGTAAAAATTATCCATTTTTACATATTTATTTTCTGAAAAGTCTATTATCACAAAACTTCTAAAAGCTTTCTGACTCTTTAATTTAATTGTGTCAAAAGTTGGAATATATATATATATATATATATATATATATATATATATATATATATATATATATATATATATATATATATATATATATATATATATATATATATATATATATATATATATATATATATATATATATATATATATATATATATATATATATATACATATATATATATATATATATATATATATATATATATATATATATATATATATATCAACAAAAAGATCGGCAAGTCTATTTTTTGACACCATGTTCACCTGTTGTACAAAAACAAATGCGAAAATCAAAAACTGATTGACAATTCGTCCATAAATTTCTCCGCGTCGCTCACTACTCGAAATTGAAAGACTAAGGTAGTATCTGGGAATACTTTGAGAGGTTTTTCAATAAAAGCCCTCTAGCTTGAAAAACCCTTTTTTTTTTTCAAAAAACTGTTTAGCCTTCTTCGGAAAATGTGCCAATGGATAAGGAATTTACTGACTTACAGTGATACATTTGTGTCGATATTAAAAAACACATAAATTGGAGTATTCAAATTACATACAGGTTGTCCCAAAAAGGCTGGATAAATTTAATAAACTACCCAACAATTTTTTGAAATTACGTGTATCTGATTTTCAAAAATTAATTTTCACGGTATTTTTCACAAGAATTTTAAAACTTAGGATAATATATCTGGACGTTTTCGGCTGTTTTTCAACAAAATCCCTCTGTCTTGAAAAATCTTTTTTTTTAAGCCATTTGTTTAGTCTTCTTCGGAAAATGTACCAATTTGGTAAGAAATAAAATACTCCTTTTAACTTATAGCGATACATTTGTGCCGATATTAAAAAAACATAATTTGGAATATCCAGATTTCATACAGGATGCCCCAACCTAAAAAGGCTAAATAAACTTATTAAACTACCTAGTAGATTTTATTCACAAGAATTTTAAATTTTAGGGTACTATCTCGGAACGTTATTGCGGCTGTTTTCAATAAAAGCCCTCTGGCCTGAAAAGCACTTTTTTTCCAAAAAAAAAACCAATTGTTGTGACTTCTTCGGGATGTTGGCAATTTGGTAAGGAGTAAAATGCTTCTTCTGCGTTACATTTGTGTCCATATTAAAGAAAACATAATTTGGAGTACCCAGATTACATACGCGTTGTCTCAAAAACTGAATACACTTAATAAAAGGCACAATAGATTTTTAAAAATTACGGGTTTATCAGATTCTCAAAATTCTTGATTTTAGGGTTCGTCTAGGCAGCTTTTTGTATAACGCCTTGTGGAACATATGAATTAAAAGAACACAAAAATGATTCTAGACAAACATGAATGATTTTTTTAACACAGACGTGAATTATTTATTTCGTTTCAAAAATACCAAATTTTAGTAGAAAGAAAATAATTTTATATTTAAAAAAATACAAAAACATGTAAATAAATAATTAATTAGAGAGCCGGTACTTACATACGCAACCCTTCGTGGCATGCTGTCCATCAAGGTTACAATAAATTCTTGAGAAATAGCTCCCCACTCTTCCCGTATTACATTCACCAATTCACCCAAATTATTAAACTGTTGCTGATTTGATTCAACCTTAATTTCATTCTACTCACCTACTCTATGAGATTCATATCCGGAGATCTATCAGACTAATGCATTCTTTCAATATGAGATGAAATCATCCCCGAAGTTTTGTGCAAAGGGATTCATTTACACACCTAGCCCGGTACCTTAGAGCATTCATGGTTTCCCCTACGAAAAAAACTCAATATGTCTTACCATTTCTTATAACACCACACCAAACAGTCACATCTCTCCTCCAAATGGTTCTCTAGCATCCATATTTTCCTCACGATACCTTTCATTCCGTTCTTTCCAAACCAATATTCGCCCATCTGATTGAAACAAATTAAAGCGACATTAATTCGTGAAAGAGCTTTTAGCCCTCATTGATGCAACCTTCTTTTGACGATCTGTGCCGATATTATTACACCAGTGGCTGCACGAAGTGAAACATTTATTTGGGTGGCATTGAGTGTCCGACGACATTTAGTGTAATGTAACGATCATTTCGACTGGTCGTTTTTCTCTGGCGACTACAGCGTTTTCGGAATCTGTAATGGGGATCACTATTAGCTTGGCATCTAATACACTTTTTACCGTTGATATAGTGGACCCCATCGAATCAGCTATATCGCCCATAGTTCGGCCTTGTTGGCGTAGCCTGCAATTAGTAATTTGACGTTTTTATTATAATTTATTTTAATAAAATTTCTTAAGTTACCGCAAAACGTTTTGTAATTTATTTTTGCTAAATCTGGTAATTTTCAAGCATATATCCTAGATCCCTGGACATAAATGTTGTAGATCACGAATGGAGCAGAATTTCGGTGAATGGGAGAATGCATTACAGGCAGAGTGGGACGCTATTTCTCAAAAGTTTATTGTAACCTTGGTAGATAGCACGCTAAGAAATTTTACGGATATGTAGCATGTACGCGATGAACCCACCAAGTACAAGTAATTACTTACAGATTTGTATATTTTTTAAGATAAAATCTTAATTCAAAATAGAATTACTCTTTTCAGACATTTTTATTGGGCGCTATTTTGTTCTACCATATTGAATTCTAACCAATATTTTACCAGTTTCTACCTATGCCAAATTTGATTTTTTTTTAATTTAAAATAAATGAAATATGCCGTTTTATACTGATTTTTTAGAAATTTTATTAGACCGCCATTTTTGTCAATCATGTTGAATTCGTACTAAAATGTCATTAGTTTATCCCTAGATCACATCTAATTTTTGTGCAAAAATTGGAAGTCCACTGCATACAAAAAATTGCGTTGAATGGATATTCATTTTATCTGGCCGCCATTTTTGTTCCGCCATCTTGAATTAGTACCAGAAATTTACCAGTTTTCTCTATATCATACTTAATTCTTGCATAAAATATAAAATCAATCTAATAAATAGTTTTTTAAGCTGCTTTTTTAAATATTTTGATTTTTTTAACATTTCACTAGGCCGCCATATTTTCATTTTCATTTCCATATGACTCTTAATTTTTTAACTATAATTTGAAGTCAATCAGGTAAATAGTTCTTTAGCTATGCCGCGAAATAGGGGAACAAAATGGCGACCTATTAAAATGTTAAAAATATAATTACTAAAAAACTATTTATCCAATTTACCTCAAATTTTGTACAAAAAACAAGTATTACGTAGGAATCAAATGGTAAAAGGTTGATACGAATCCAAGATAGTGAAACAAAATGGCGGCATAGTAAATATTTAAAAATTTAGCCTGAAAAAAAATCGGTAAATTTCCTTTACCCGAAACTTCCCTCATTATGAATCTTTTCTTTAATTAGGAATAGTGATGTGACGACGTTTGTACGAATCATCTAAGGACCAATCATCTAGCAAAAAAAACTCTACTATAAACAACGAGTAAATAAGCGCACTTCAACTTTAAGCAACACGAGGACATTACTCTAATGGAGCATCCAATATCAAAATTTGTTATAAATTTTCCATGTGGGAGAGGAGCCGTGCCTGTTTAATTGTTGTATAATTTGAATATAAACAATAAGAAAACATTAAAAACTTTTTAGACTGACCTGCGGGTCTGAATTTGCTGATAGAAAATGCGTGGCATGTGTTAATGTATGCCAATCAAGCTAATGCACAAGCAGAAAGTCCAAACCTTACACAAACTACCATAGAAATTCTAAACATAAGCAAAGTTTACAAAATATTTATTTCGTAAACTTTGACACAAGCTAACACAGCATGGTTCTAGGAGGATTGACCCAAATATTACAGCGGGTGCAGAACGAAAGTTACTAAAATTTCAACACAAAATTAGACCAGAAGATCTCCAAAAAAAACTTTTTATGCGTGACCATATTTAAAAACTTCTAAAGATATCACTTTAACATAGGACAATGACATCAAACATGTATGACTATTGATTGACATTCAAAACACACACATTACACTAAGGCGAAGTAAGTAACTCTAAGTTCTAAGTGTAATGTACGTGTTTTGAATGTTGCTCGTATGTTTGATTTAATTGTCTTATATGTTAAACTGATATATTTACAAGCTCTTGGAAATGGTTGTAGAACCGAAACGCGTCGAGTATAAATAAATATTTTTTCTTTGTGAAGATTTGGTCTACTGTTTATTAGTATGTAATAATAAATTGCGTTTCTATATTATATATTTCATGTTCAAAATAAATTTGACAAAAAAACTGCAAATAAATTTAATTTTTTTAAATATCATGTCAGCTTATGCATTCTTTAATATTCACAGACTTGAAGTATTCTCAGGCTATCGAACAATAAATCATTTCTTATTCACCCCGGACTGTCCTACTTGCGATGTCGTTTAATAGACCTCCATTTATTTAAAATACACAAATAAAAAAATTGTCGATTTGTTAGGTTTTCAAAGAAGCTTATTTTTTAAATAGCAGTTTCTCCTACTATATAGCATCAAAGACAGGTAATTCTTTGAATAGAAGATCTATCCAATGTTAAATAAATTGCCCCCTGAATGGATCTCATCTTTGTTTTGTATTCCCTTTAGTAGGGATCTATCGAGAGAATCGGCAGAACGCCCATAGTTGTTAATCCGCGTCGTACTGCATCCGATCGGCTGTTAAGTTCGTTTATAGATAACCATAATTACTTCCCTCGCAAAAGGAAAGTATTGTAATCATGAAAAAATCACCCTCCGATATTTTTTCAGATCTTTACATTTCAGGGTCCGTAGATGCCGATGTCTGTCTGTCTGTTCGCGGCATAGCTAAAAAACTACTTACCAGACTGACTTCAAAAAATCCTGTATGGCAAAACAAAATGGCGGTCTAGTTAAAAAAAATATTACTAAAAAACTACTTATCTAATTGATCTAAAATTTTGCATAAAAATCAAGTATTATGTAGGGATCAACTGGTAAAATTTTGGTACGAATCCAAGATGGCGGAACAAAATGGCGGCTTGATAAAATAATTAAAAATTCTGCCTGGAAAAACTACTTAATGGACTGATTTCAAATTGTCTGCCATAGCTAATTAGAATAGAGAGAAGAACTAGTAAAATTGTAGTACAAATTCAAGATGGCGGGACAAAATGGTAGCCAAATAAAATATTTATAATCGTGAAAAAAATCACCCTCTCAGGTTTTACATATTTTCAAGTTTTAGCGTCCCTAGATGTCAAAAAATGTGTTTTATCATATCTGTCGGTCCGTCTGTCGGTTTGTCTGTCAGTTCGCGGCATAGCTTAAAAACTACTTTTCAGATTGACTTCAAATTTTAGTAAAAAAATAAGGGTCATACTTCCTTAAATCTTGCACAAAAATTAAGTCTTACATAGGAATGAACTGGTAACATTTTGGTATGATAGAAAAACAAAGTGCCGGCCTATTAAAATATATAAAAATCGGCCTGAAAAAATTACATATTAGATTAACTTCAAATTTTGTGCAAACGTTAAGTATAATATAGAGATAAACTCGTAAAATTGTGGTACGAATTCAAGATTGCGGAACAAAATAGCGGCCAAATAATTTTACTGCCCTCGTAAAAGGGAAGTATTGTAACTTACGAGATCTTTTCAGCTCTTTACGTTTCAGGGTGCCTAGATGCCGAAAAACACGATTTCCCAATTCTGTCGGTCTGACGGTCGGTCCGTCTGTTCGCGGCATAGTTAAAAAATTACTTACCCGACTGACTTCAAATTATGGTAAAAAATTAAGGCTAATATGGAAATGACCTAATAACATTTTGGTAAAAACGTAATATGTCAAAACAAAATGGCGGGCGGCCTAGTGAAATGTTATAAAAAAATTATTACTAAAAAACTACTTATCCAATTTATCTCAAATTTTACACAAAAATCAAGTATTATGTAAAAATCAAGTGGTAAAATTTTGGTACGAATCCAAAATGGCGGCTAAATTTGTTTTAAATTATGCTCAAAAAACACGTGTGGCATAGGTAGAATCTGGTAAAATATTGGTAGGAATCCAATATGATGGAACAAAATGGCGCCCAATAAAAATGTTTGAAAAGATAGTATACATGTGTTATTAAATGACTATATACTGAACTAAATTGGTTTCACATTTCACTATTTCTAATAAAAGGAAAGATTCGTAAAGAGGGAAGTTCCGGGTAAAGGAATTTTAACGATGTTTTTTGTATTGTGTTTCCAAACACGTAGACGCTTTTGACAATAACGAACTGCAACACGATTAGTAGATGTGATTAATTTATTTGTATTTAATGGACCATCTCTTCGAAGTATGTCGATCTTTGATAGTATAGGCTTAGATGGAGAGTGCCAAAGAAGCTGAAATGAAATATCATTCAGACGAGAGACGTTTCATCAATTATGAAATTAAGTTCCCGCGTGAATTAGTTCTACGGGAATTTTTACATTCACTAAATTTTATATTTAATTCGGATATTTCCAAATTATGCCATTTTTTTGTGACATTCTACAAATTCCCTTAATATTTTTTCTTGGGAAGAAAAAAGAAATTTAATTCTCAAGCAATCTAATTAGGTACATCACTCTCTTAATGCAGCGCATGATTGCAGTGTTTCATAAAAAGTTGTTTTTGTCGACATTTTTAATTTATAAGATAAACATATTGTTACTGCAAGCAGTGTGGCCAGATTGGGCGATTTATCGTAATTTGGACGATTTTGAAAACCAAATTGCTCCAAGTTTTTTGCCAAAATCGCAAAACCGCACGTTTGACCATTTTCGCTATCTTATATTTGTTATTTTTCTTTATTTATTATAGTGTCTACTATCTACTGTTCGTGCGTTGAGTTTGCGTTTGCGTGTTTTGATAAGTATTTTAATTTTAAATATTTTGGTGGGTACAATGGAACAACTATGGGCAAAATACCAGAAGAAACATAAGAAGGAATGGGAAGGTGAGAACTAATTTAAAGGTAAAACGTTCTTAATGTAGTAGATGCATAGGGGATACTGATACATGTAAAATTATAGTAGGTATTAAATGGTTTATGTGCATGTATCGTAATTTAATTAGTTTAGTAGAATAAAAAGGTAATGATGTATTTTCTTAATAGGATGGTCAACAAGTAAGTCAGGTGGCTCAAGTTTTTTTAAATTGTGTAATGCAGATTTGAGAGCGCAATGAGCAGATCTTATCAGACATTTAAATACTTCAAAACAGATTACAGCAACTAAAGTAAGTAATTGAGTTTAAAAACTTATGGTATATGTATAATATTCACTGATTTTTTATTTAATTACTTCTAAGAAATTCTAATTTTAAAACAATATTTGTTACTCGTTTATATTTTCAAATTGCGCTGTGTTTTATTTCTATTGATCTGCTGTTAGGAAAGTCAAGTTAGGCTTGTTGTAAAAAAGGCGCGCGTTAGCGTGCCAATTACATTCGCTTTTTGTATATTGATTCTCATTTTGCATTTGCTGCACAACGTGTCCTTTTTAGATAAAAAAATAGCAGATAGTCCGCCCCTAGAGCGGGCGCTACTCAATATGCCTATTTGACCAAATTTATTATCTGTATTGCTTTCTTCGTTCGGACTAAATATTATTAGTAACATTATTCTATTATTAGGTTATTATTTTTTTTATGTTCACCAGGAATGTCACCCAATCTAAAAATATAAATAATTTAGAACAAGTTCTGTTCAAGTTTTTAATATAGATCTACATGATTTAGGAAAACGTATATAAAAAAGATGAAAAATAATTACATTCTTACAAAACATAATTTTTTCTATTTTACAATCGTAAAGACGTCTTTTTATATGCAAATTAGTGTCGTATTGACCCTCTTTTTGACACTACTTTTTTTGGTCTACAAAATTGGCTGAGTTGCGCTGGTGCGCATGCAATTGCCACTTGAATGCGTTGCGTTGCCACCAACATGAAAATGTTTTCTAAAGATGCTGCTTTTTAAAAATACAGAGCCCAAAATAGTATAAAATACTGGTTTCATAAGACAACTAATCTCACTCGTCCTTTAAAAAACTCGTCTGCAGCTCGTTTTCTAACCTAGGGCTCGTGCTATAAAATCATGTCTTATAAAACTAGTGTTTTAATATACTATTTAGCAGTTTGGTAAAAGGGAAAATTTTACGGAAACGCAAATCGTGCTACTAGTTTTTAACTTCGGAGTTAAATTGATGTTTAATAAATTAATAAATAGAAAGTCGTTTGAATTACCAGAATGAAGCAATTTTTTTAAATCATAAATTATAATTTTAAAAATTATTAGTTATACTTACCGTCCGAATCATCCTGATTGTAACTGCACCTAGGAGGGCTAAAAAATAAATGAGTTCTGTAATGATGTTCTTCCATGGGCGTATATCCTTGCTCTCTTGTACATCTTTTGCTTGTATGTCTTCCAACACTACCCTTAGCTCCTTTCCCGCTTATCTGCCCCACCTTTTGTTCTCTAAAGTTTTTTCTAAACATCAAATTCATTTTGATTCTGATTGAATATCGTTTCTAAAATATAGAAAAGGCTGAAATAACATTATGAAATTGAAATGACGAAAGTCATTATACCTAAAGTCGGAAATGGATTAGAACACGCAATACTCTTTACAGGGATTTATTACCGAGTATTTCCCTTATACATTTGATACTGAAATTTTCCATATTTTCAGCAGAAAAAATGTAATAATATTTTTCGCCGAAATTACACTTGCATTTTTCACTTCTGAAAGTTAAACTGAAGAAAAATAATTTATAAAAAGATTCATGCTTTGTGAAGAACATACCAACTTCATTTAATCACTTCTATACATTTTATGAGGGAACTTTCCTTATTTTTCCTTCTAGTTGAATTTGCTACCAAATTGACGATATCAACCCGTTTTATATTGTAGCCATCAAGTATGTATATCCATCCCTAGTCGACAACCTTCTACACAAAATACACGTCACCCTTTGCTTTTCATTTCAAATGAGAATCATTGAGATTTAACAATTAATTCTCTAAAATAACTGCTACTTGCTCTAAATTACGTATCGCACAGGATTTTGGTCATTTTTATTAAAAAACATATTTTATTTATTTTTAATGATTCGAAAAAGCCGAAACTATAAACGATCTAAAATAAGTAGTACAAACATATAAGCAATTTAAGAGGTATTGTCAAGATTTCCTTGGTTTAAAAATTCTCTTATATTTTTTCTATGGAGAATACCATACCAAACAGAGCTCACAGCCATTTCTAGAAATAGCGCCCACCCTCATCAAATCCTTAAACACAAAAAAAAACAAACGAATATAAAGTAATTATTATGAAAAAATGTAACTTTTAACCGCAATAAGTACCAATGAATGCAAAAAAGAACAGAGAAATGTTTATCAAATATAAAATTATATTTTTTTGGTATTTGATTTAAATACCATGCTGACATATAAGTTCCTTATATGTCAGCCGTAAAATCTAGAATGACAATATTTACAGTAGCAGAACTACTATACAGCGGGGTAAGGAGTGTTCCCGTTTTTTGCTTAGTCATCAGTTATTTTTCGGCCCTGTTTTCTATTTTTTTTTTGGGTCTAAAAGGATTATGCAAAACAATAAATGTGGTCGAAACCTGCAGGGGGCCCCGAAATTTTTAGTTTCGACACTATATACGTATAGGTAAATTTACGTTATATTGGCACCTTAAGAGATTTGCTGGGTTTAAATAAAATATGATTCCATTTTTAATGGCTGTCTTACGAGCTTATTTATGGAAATTCATTTGTATCCTATTGACTATAATTATAAATATAAGCAGTTTTGTAGTAGCTTCACAAACTTTTTTCTATAAAAATATTTATCCAGAAATGTCCAAATGTACGCTATACCAACACTTTTAAGACGGGTTGTCCCTGTCATCGACATGATATTTGACCTGGTTATCGACAGTTACTAGTCTGATTAAATAACAGAGCTCTTCCTAATTTTGAGGAGACACAGACTAACAAACAAAAAGTTTTATTTTGGAAAGCAGAAATAAGACTGTAATAAGTTACTATCACTTTTTTAATAGTTAGAAATAGCTTATATATTATTATAAAAATTAAAGTATTTTATTTCTTGTCTCTGGTTCTTTAATTTTTTTCACAACTTCAGTTTTTTCATATGATCTGGTTTTTCCGACCATATCCAATTTAGTCCTTTTTTTCCATGTATTCGTATGCAACATTTATACCTGTCCTCCCTGTAGCTTAAATTTTTCCTGACAATAGTTGATCGTTGTAATCAACAACCTAGAAAGAAATAGTTTTATCATTCTGAAATCATACAGTTTTTTTACTTACCTATGGTATAGTCTTTTTTTTTAAGATAAAGTTTTCATAACTTGAGGCTTTTCCCTTTGTTCTACAGTATTGTCTCCACTATCTTCCATTTTGCTATTGTTTTTTTCTTTTTTGCAGGCAAATCTTTTTTTAAATTTTTAAGTTATCGCTTCTCTCGTAACTGTTTTGGATTTCATTTTTCTTTTTTTCTTTCTTCCGTCTATAATATTCCTATTAACGGCTTGAAGATGCCACTGATGGCGTTTTTTCCCGAAATTTTACTAAAGCAGGTTTTTTAATTTCTGGCCAAAATAATAAATTTTTAAAAGGAGAAGGTATTGTCGGATCTGGAATATTTGATGACACAGTTTTGTTTTCATGAGCTGTGTTTTCTATATTAGGATTATTTTTGGATTTATCGTTAGCGTCGTTATCAGTTTTGTCGGCATTAGTCTTTATCGGTACATTAGAACGAGCTCTCTGATCTAAAACATTTAATAACATAGTTTCCTTTTCTTAGGCTGTGTTTTCTAGATTATGATTAGATTTCAGTTTTGTCGGCACTAGTTATTATAGGTACACTATCTTACGTTTAAAAAGCTTACTAATTACGTCAATATCAGTGTAAGAGCTCAAATTTTGTAAAGGTAAGATGTCTAACATTAGACTGTCCGATGAATCAAAAATTTTTTGATGTGTTTAAAGTTTCTGTTATATCAATCACTCCGCTTATTCCATCGTCCTTGTTTTCGATTATATCAAAAACAAGTTTTCAGAGGAAGCACTTTCAGCAGTAATATGCGTATTTTCACAACGCAGCTTTAGCGACTTCCATAAATAAAAAAGGCTCATATCTCCTTTTGGTCCTGTCCATGTTTCTGCAATCTTTTTAAAAGCGTTTAATTTCTCATTGATTTCAATTTCCATAAATTCTAAAAATTCCAGTTTGTCCACCAGAGGGAACTGAAGTTGAAGATGATGAAAGTAACGCCAATTTATCGAGTTTAAAATATATTGAGTAACTGATATTAATGGCACTAAGACGGAGGTACGGAAACCAATTTTTATGACATCTGGGACATTTCTCATTCTGTTTGGTGTTTTTTCTAATAATGAAGCAATCATCTCCCGACCTAATTTACACCCCTTGTTCTCTATTCGCCATTGGAGCGTAAATTTCTTCCACTCCAATTTTACGGGCCGAAATACAGCTACGTCTAACGGCTATAGTATGTGAGTTGAGTTTGCTAATAAATAAATTAAAAGCAGCACCGCCAGTGTTAGGTGGGTTGAATGTCCATTGTAAAATATAATTACTGGCAGGGGAATGTCATTGCGAAACACATTGGTCACACACTCGAAGAAGGTTTCACCTGTCATCCAACCGTCTTCTAAACGACCGATTCCCCATTCCCTATCGACAATATTTTTGGACACCTTTTTATATGAATAAACTATCATTGGCGGGGAAGACATCCAGCTGCACTGCAGGTTATTAGTGTGTGAGGCACTCTTTACCGTCGTTATTAATAAAATTATAAGTTGTTCTGTCTCCTTTTTTCACTAGACCTCAATTTTTAGGCTTAGGTAAAAAGAGCTTTCATCGCAATTAAAAACTCTTGCAAGAATATTTGTAATATCAAAATAGTTATCATCTTTTAGAAGAATCTCAATTTCTTTAAACCAATTTGGAACTTTTTCTTAAGTAACATCACTCCTTCCTTTTGAAAGATTTTGGGGAATTCTAGCATTCTAGCTCAGAATGGCGTCGCATAAAAGCTTCAAACCAATGCCTTCCTAGTCTTCCATTTTTAAAATTATTTTCTCTTTTGATATTTTTTACCAATAACTCCACACTATCCAGTAGTTGGCTATATGAAACATCCAGTTCACCAGAGTAGTTTCTTCTTCCTTGGTAAGAATTATCCATTTTTTCTTTCTTTTCATTTGGTCAATGACCCCCCAAAAATATTTTAGAAAATAAATCTTAGAAAAAATAAAGACTAATGGAAATGGTATTCTGGAGTATCGAAGCAGTGATTTTATGTGATAAGTAAGTATGAACGTATATGTATGTATATATATATATATATATATTAGGTCTGGCCCAAAAAGATTGTAGATATAAAAATATATTTGTTTCAATCAGTTTGTCCCCGGATGGACTTAATTATACCTGTAAACGTTATTATTTTGCATTTTAGGAGCAAAATGTATTCTTCATAAAATGTTTTGTTTACCTTGAAACTAATGTGAAATCTGACTTAATTATGCAGGTTGTCCAAAAATTATAAAATAATCAAATGTAAAATGTTTTATTAACTAAAGTGACTGGCCATTCGAAGTGTCCCAAACTTTTTTTGGCCAATATTTGAAAGTTCGTTATTCGAAAATTCGCGAATCGAATTTGAAAAACTTTGCAAGTTCTGAAGACTCTTATATAGTCGTAATAACCGTCCCTATTAACAAGCAATTCCTTTCGAGGTTTTGTGAATATCTTGGCCAATTACGATTATTGCAGTTTTTAGTTTTGCAATTTAGTTCCAGAAATGAACAAAGTACGAAAGATATTGTAGTATATATAGTTTACGTATATAAGGTGATTCGTTAAAACTAAGAATTTAAATTAAGGGATGTTTTACACCAAAGTAATTTTTTTTTGTGAAATTCAAAATAAAGATGCGAAACAAAGAAAAATATCCTTGTTACTATGGATTATTAGGAACAGGGTGTTTGCTCGAAACGGTTTCTTGGTTTTGGTGATATCTCTGTCAGTTGTCAAAATATGCTAAAATATTATGCCATTATGAACCGAATCGCTTCCAAATTAGCTGAATTACGATTTGATTATACAAACGAGTTTTCGTCTTTTAAAACCGTTCAAATTTCACCTTCGGATATACAGGCTGGTCGAAAAAGTAGAACGTTTAAAAATATCAATTTTTTGTAATGGAATACCCTGTATATCATTGCAGTTCTGAAATATACGGACGATCCTAAGAATATTTGTTACAGCACAGATACTCTGTACTTAAGTTCAACTGTTTCCGATTTTTGAAAATTGACTTTTTGGGCACTAAGTGCCAAATGGTTTGGACTTTCCCCTCTTAGTTTTCCAAGAGCTTTCTCATTGTACTATCTGCTGTATGAAATGAGTGGCACCAAAATAGCACCTTCCATTTTGCTATTGTTTTTTTCTTTTTTGCAGGCAAATCTTTTTTTAAATTTATTAAGTTATCGCTTCTCTCGTAACTGTTCTGGATTTCATTTTTCTTTTTTTCTTTCTTCCGTCTATAATATTCCTATTAACGGCTTGAAGATGCCACTGATGGCGTTTTTTCCCGAAATTTTACTAAAGCAGGTTTTTTAATTTCTGGCCAAAATAATAAATTTTTAAAAGGAGAAGGTATTGTCGGATCTGGAATATTTGATGACACAGTTTTGTTTTCATGAGCTGTGTTTTCTATATTAGGATTATTTTTGGATTTATCGTTAGCGTCGTTATCAGTTTTGTCGGCATTAGTCTTTATCGGTACATTAGAACGAGCTCTCTGATCTAAAACATTTAATAACATAGTTTCCTTTTCTTAGGCTGTGTTTTCTAGATTATGATTAGTTTTCAGTTTTGTCGGCACTAGTTATTATAGGTACACTATCTTACGTTTAAAAAGCTTACTAATTACGTCAATATCAGTGTAAGAGCTCAAATTTTGTAAAGGTAAGATGTCTAACATTAGACTGTCCGATGAATCAAAAATTTTTTGATGTGTTTAAAGTTTCTGTTATATCAATCACTCCGCTTATTCCATCGTCCTTGTTTTCGATTATATCAAAAACAAGTTTTCAGAGGAAGCACTTTCAGCAGTAATATGCGTATTTTCACAACGCAGCTTTAGCGACTTCCATAAATAAAAAAGGCTCATATCTCCTTTTGGTCCTGTCCATATTTCTGCAATCTTTTTAAAAGCGTTTAATTTCTCATTGATTTCAATTTCCATAAATTCTAAAAATTCCAGTTTGTCCACCAGAGGGAACTGAAGTTGAAGATGATGAAAGTAACGCCAATTTATCGAGTTTAAAATATATTGAGTAACTGATATTAATGGCACTAAGACGGAGGTACGGAAACCAATTTTTATGACATCTGGGACATTTCTCATTCTGTTTGGTGTTTTTTCTAATAATGAAGCAATCATCTCCCGACCTAATTTACACCCCTTGTTCTCTATTCGCCATTGGAGCGTAAATTTCTTCCACTCCAATTTTACGGGCCGAAATACAGCTACGTCTAACGGCTATAGTATGTGAGTTGAGTTTGCTAATAAATAAATTAAAAGCAGCACCGCCAGTGTTAGGTGGGTTGAATGTCCATTGTAAAATATAATTACTGGCAGGGGAATGTCATTGCGAAACACATTGGTCACACACTCGAAGAAGGTTTCACCTGTCATCCAACCGTCTTCTAAACGACCGATTCCCCATTCCCTATCGACAATATTTTTGGACACCTTTTTATATGAATAAACTATCATTGGCGGGGAAGACATCCAGCTGCACTGCAGGTTATTAGTGTGTGAGGCACTCTTTATCGTCGTTATTAATAAAATTATAAGTTGTTCTGTCTCCTTTTTTCACTAGACCTCAATTTTTAGGCTTAGGTAAAAAGAGCTTTCATCGCAATTAAAAACTCTTGCAAGAATATTTGTAATATCAAAATAGTTATCATCTTTTAGAAGTATCTCAATTTCTTTAAACCAATTTGGAACTTTTTCTTAAGTAACATCACTCCTTCCTTTTGAAAGATTTTGGGGAATTCTAGCATTCTAGCTCAGAATGGCGTCGCATAAAAGCTTCAAACCAATGCCTTCCTAGTCTTCCATTTTTAAAATTATTTTCTCTTTTGATATTTTTTACCAATAACTCCACACTATCCAGTAGTTGGCTATATGAAACATCCAGTTCACCAGAGTAGTTTCTTCTTCCTTGGTAAGAATTATCCATTTTTTCTTTCTTTTCATTTGGTCAATGACCCCCCAAAAATATTTTAGAAAAAAATTATTCGTTTGACCGTCCTAATAGTTGTAAAACGCTACATGTGTGAGTTGGAAATATACAGTAAATAAAATGTGGGTAGTGACTAGTGCAAAAATAAACAACTAAAAAGTACTTACGAACTTAATTTTGCAATTTCAAGGTGGTCTATGTTTGAGTTGTGAATATAGATGAAATAAAATGTCGGTAGTGCAAAAAAATAAACAACTAACAAGTGCTAACGAACTTAATTTTGAGAAAATAAACGAATTCAAGGTAAGTGGTCGCAATTTGCCAGAACTCAGTATACGACAAACTAGTAAAGACAAAAATAAGGAGAAACTTTCGCAAAAGTATGTACGATTTAGCTGACTGGATATGTGGTTGTGAAGTCTCTAACTCATTTTACTGTTGTTTGTTTGTTGTTTTCTAAGGACTTGTCGGACTCATTATAGTGCAAAACCGGTGTTAAAGACTTAAAACACTTAAAAGAAAAAATAAAAAAACATGCGTTTTCTGCAGATCACATGAAATGTTCGATGAACTAGGTTACAATCGGAAGTGCTGATATTCGCACTCAGCCAGACACAGCTTATAGAAAATTCCTTAGAGATTTTAATGAAAATGTATCCAAAAAACATTATATTTTAACCAAATTATAGCTTGAAACGGCTTTGTCTGAAAATCCAGGGGTTTTTCGAGAACTTATCAATTTTGTTAAGGAGTTGGGCCAAGATAGACTATCCGCTTTAGCAATGTTAAGTATCGAGAAATGGTTTATAAAAGGAATGTGCGTGCAATTTTAACGAATGTGTCATTCTGCATTTTTCCAATTCTAAAGAACGAAGAGTAGACCTGAACTTCAAGAGAATTTAAAGCTCAATTTAAAGATAAGATATTTATATTTATTTTTAGTATGTCTTTTTTTAAATTTGTTATTGACCTTCTAATATAATTCACCACGAGCCGCCACTATATACAGGCACTTTCATATTTGTAATATTCTAAATACGTAGGTTGAATTTTAAAAAAAACCTGACTATTTCTGTGCGAACGAAAGAGAAAAAACAATTCAGTTCTATGTCCGTCGTATCGACATCAATGTCGGTTTTTGGTATGTAGTACATAATTAAATGTTCCTTGTACCGACAGTATAAAAATCAGCATAAATACATTATTTTTACCTTATTTTCATTATTTTTATCAAAATTTAAACACTAGGTACCTCAAAAAAAATTTTGTAAGTACTTCACGAAGTGGTATTTAATTTAATAAATTAAACTTACCCGGTGTAATCCCTAACACTGATGATAGCAAACCATGCGCGCGGACGTTTGCTCAAAAATGGCATTTATTGCTGGTGCTGCCAATAATGCACACCGTGACTTTTAAAATAATTAAAATGTTAACAACCGAGAGAAAAGTGTATACTGTCAACTGAAATTTACAAGTAACTGCTAATACTCACTTAATCCTTATTAAATGGAAATAATTATAGGGATGTTATGAAATTGTCAGTAATTATGGAGCATACTTTAACACCTGTTCAGTAAACATCCAGCATTCTTTAAAATTGTAGTTAATAACATACACAAATAAAACATTATGTTATATTCAGCTTTGTTTTAAATTTATTTTAAGTACTTATTATTATTATTATTTGTTTTTCAAACTTTTAGTAGTGACCATGGGCAGTTTATTTTCCTTCTTATTGGAAATATTCTTTTTAATAGCTGTTTTCAGTCTTCATATTCTAATATTTTTAATTTATTATCATTAACTAAGCTTATTTATGTTATTTGTTTTATTTTATTTTTAGTTTGTAACTATAATATCTTCAAATATAAAAGTATTTTTTTCAAGAATTATGTACTTTTCCCCCAGTTTCAAATTTCAATGTGTACAGGATTCGTCCATACCTCCCAATTATTTCACCTTGTACAACATTTGTTTCAAAGAAATCTGGCCACCCTGCCCTTAATTAATCAGAACTAATTCATATATTTTTAGATGGGCAACTCCTTGCTCTCTTCTTTAAGTAAAACTAACTAAATTATTAGGACCATTTTTGATAAGGATATCCTGACTTCATTTCTTATATTTACATAACTGCTCAATATTTTTGCAGATATTGCCAAAACCAATGTTTGCTACTTCTTTAAAATTTTTTACTTCCTTCGTAAACTGGAAGTACTGTAATCGTGAAAAAATCACCCCCCGATTCAGATCTTTACTTTTCAGGGTCGCTAGTGTCCGAAAAACACGTTTTCTCAATTCCGTAGATCTGTCTTCTGTCTGTCGGCGTGTTTGTTCGCGGCACAGCTAAAAAACTGCTTGTGCGATTTACTTCAAGATTTGGTGAAAAATTAAGGGTCATATAACCTGGTAACATTTTGGTAAAAATCGAATATGGCAAAAGCAGATGGCAGCCTAATAAAATGTTAAAAAAATCAAGTATTATGTAGGAATCTACTGGTAAAACTCGAATCCAAGATGGCCAAACAAGATCGCGGCTTAAAACTCAAATTCAAGATGGCGGAACAAAATGGTATATACTGTCTTTTCAAACATTTATTGTGTGCATCTGTTATAGTAAGTTGTTAAGTAGTTCATTCCTATGTAACACTTGATTTTTGAGCAAAATTTGAGATAAATTGTATAATTAGAATTTTAGTAATAGTTTTTTTAACATTCTACCCTATAGATCGTTATTTTTGTTCCGCCTTACTGCATTTTTACCAAAATATTACCAAGTCATCCCCATATGATCCTTAATGTTCGACTAAAATGTTCAGTCAATTGAATTGCAGTTTTTAAGCTATGCGGCGAACTGACAGACATATATCTAGGGACGCTAAAACTTGAAGAAATGTAAAACCTGGTAATTTTTTCACGATTACAAATATTTTATTTGGACGCCATCTTGTTCCGCTATTTTTAATTCGTACCAAATTTTTACCAGTTCATCTTTATATCACAATTAAGTTTTGCACAAAATTTTAAATCAATCCATTAAGTAGTTTTTTCAGGCTGAATTTTAAATATTTTAAATGCCACCATTTTGTTTCGCCATCTTGAATTCGTACCAAAATGTTACCAATTGATTTCCTTTTACTTGAAGTTTGTGCACAATTTGAGGTAAATTGGTTAAATACTTTTTTAGTATGGTTGGTTGTGTGACTTGATAATTTGGTCAAAAAATCCAACAAAATGGAGGCCTAATAAAATGTTATTATTAACTATTACCAAAAAACTACTTATCCATTTTAACTCAAATTTTGCACAGTCATTAAGTCTGACATGAGATAAACTGGTAAAATTTTGGTGACAGGCCATTATATAGAAACAAAATGTCGACCTAAGTAAATTTTTAAGAAATTAGTATCAAAAAACTACTTATGCAATTAAGTTGAAATTTTGCAAAAAGTCATGTGTGAGACAGGGATGAACTGGTAAAATTAAAAACCTTCTTTTTAGGGACGAGAATAATAAATGTCATAATTGACTTTTTTATAGATTATATAAACAATCTTAGAAAAAATAAAGACTAATGGAAATGGTATTCTGGAGTATCGAAGCAGTGATTTTATGTGATAAGTAAGTATGAACGTATATGTATGTATATATATATATATATTAGGTCTGGCCCAAAAAGATTGTAGATATAAAAATATATTTGTTTCAATCAGTTTGTCCCCGGATGGACTTAATTATACCTGTAAACGTTATTATTTTGCATTTTAGGAGCAAAATGTATTCTTCATAAAATGTTTTGTTTACCTTGAAACTAATGTGAAATCTGACTTAATTATGCAGGTTGTCCAAAAATTATAAAATAATCAAATGTAAAATGTTTTATTAACTAAAGTGACTGGCCATTCGAAGTGTCCCAAACTTTTTTTGGCCAATATTTGAAAGTTCGTTATTCGAAAATTCGCGAATCGAATTTGAAAAACTTTGCAAGTTCTGAAGACTCTTATATAGTCGTAATAACCGTCCCTATTAACAAGCAATTCCTTTCGAGGTTTTGTGAATATCTTGGCCAATTACGATTATTGCAGTTTTTAGTTTTGCAATTTAGTTCCAGAAATGAACAAAGTACGAAAGATATTGTAGTATATATAGTTTACGTATATAAGGTGATTCGTTAAAACTAAGAATTTAAATTAAGGGATGTTTTACACCAAAGTAATTTTTTTTTGTGAAATTCAAAATAAAGATGCGAAACAAAGAAAAATATCCTTGTTACTATGGATTATTAGGAACAGGGTGTTTGCTCGAAACGGTTTCTTGGTTTTGGTGATATCTCTGTCAGTTGTCAAAATATGCTAAAATATTATGCCATTATGAACCGAATCGCTTCCAAATTAGCTGAATTACGATTTGATTATACAAACGAGTTTTCGTCTTTTAAAACCGTTCAAATTTCACCTTCGGATATACAGGCTGGTCGAAAAAGTAGAACGTTTAAAAATATCAATTTTTTGTAATGGAATACCCTGTATATCATTGCAGTTCTGAAATATACGGACGATCCTAAGAATATTTGTTACAGCACAGATACTCTGTACTTAAGTTCAACTGTTTCCGATTTTTGAAAATTGACTTTTTGGGCACTAAGTGCCAAATGATTTGGACTTTCCCCTCTTAGTTTTCCAAGAGCTTTCTCATTGTACTATCTGCTGTATGAAATGAGTGGCACCAAAATAGCACCCCAGGTACCACCTGTCGATCATTTTAATTATTGTTGTTATTATTTTTTGCGATATGAAAAATTATCAAGCAGCAAAATGTGTTTAAAAAGATAAAATTACTAATGAAGAAAACATGCAAAGTCGATTTGTTTTCAATACCTTCCTCAACTGGGACAGACACTAACATTAAACATAAAAAATAAATAATAATAACGAATGAAATGAACCAACAAATTTTATGAAATCCACGTATCTTTACAACAAAATAGATAATTATAAAAATAATAGAAAGATTATCCAGAAATACAACAAATATTAACCTCATAAACTGACAACAATAGGTGCGTAAATAAAAAATTAAATATTAGATTGGCTCATTTATGCACATATCTCTATTTCTATTCGAATTCATACTTTCTCCTAACAAAACTGCCAACTTAGTCGTACCGTTCTGCATAACACTGCTCCATACAGTAACCCCACCACCCTCAAACCCTACTCTAGCTTCCATATTTTCTTCTACGTACCGGCTGTTCCTTTCTCTCCATACTAAAATGCATACATCTCTTGCATGCAGTTAAATCTACATTTATCAGTAAACATGCACCTATTACATTCTGCTATTCTCCAATTCGAATGTTCCAGAATCTCCTTCTGGCCGCTCGATAAAAAGGCAGCAAAACAGCTGACATGTTGTCTGTTCAGTCCTTCATCTAGTATGTAGGCTGTAGTGATGCAATCTTCTACGAACGGTTGACGAGCTTACCGAAGTGCCTTGTTGATTTAGGTTGTATTTAGGGTAGAACGACGGCCGCACAGACATCCTCATATGGCTATTTTGGCGTAAATTTGTTGCTCTGCCACGACCGCTGCGCCCTCTGTTACATACATTTACATTTCAAAGAAATAAACGCCTGCCGCGTAGATTACCCCCTTTCAGTTTGCCATTTTGAAGGTTAGTTGTATAATGTAGTTCAAGGGAGTGTGTCTTTATTCGTTTTGTTTTTTTTATGTTCAAATGCTATGGATGCAGGTTCAAACGTCAAACCTCAAGAAAATTATACATTAAGTTTCGGGGGGAGGGGGGTTCCAGACCCCAGGAAAGGCTGTATGTTTAAAAAGTTCTTAAGAAAAAGAAAGTAAGAAAAAGAAAGTACATACATATTCCAAGAGTATTTTTAACTATTAACATATACATAATACAAGAACATCCCTGTTGTTACTCAGTGAACCTCAAAGTAGCGGAGTCAAAAAATAAAAATAATAAATAAAAAAGTTAAAATAATTAATTATTAATTACAGAAACAGCTGTTTCAAAATTAACAAAGCAAGTGGTTGAAGAAAATATGCTGATACATATTACTGGAAATCAAAGATAGTAAAAAAAAGATAGTCAGATTAAAGCTAATTTTAACACATAAAAAACGTAGCTAATGCACCGACAATTTTTTTAAGTTCTAATACAATGACAGACACAGCCCCGCAACAAACAAAAGCCATAACCTTTTTCTAGTCATCTATTTTTAATAGTTGCTCAGCAAAGTACAAGAGGACATTTTTTTATTTTATGTTTTTAGTCGTCAGTTATTTCTATTTAGTACCCTGGGGTCCCACAAGACCTAAATCCCGTCCTGACCAAACACGTGTGGCACAAGTAGTGCAGCGGACTCCAAAAAAATTCATTTTTAATGTTTTCTACTGCTATTCATTTTAATTGTTCATTCATTTATGTAGGTAATGTAATTTTAACGCACTATTATTTAAATAAAATTTTCATATTTATCTTTATTTCTTCTACCGAATTACACTCGTTCATTAAAACGAACCTGATTATTTTTCATTCACGCATAGTTGTCAGTAAAAAACTGCATGTGGTTATTTTAATATTTTGTTAAAAGTATTCTGCTCTTTTGAATTCGAGGTATTTGAGCCCAAATATGAAATTAGTTTTTAAACAAGCTTTCGTTAAAAATTATAGTCAATTTTGTTGCACTTATTTTGTAATTACCTAACATGTGTAAAGTAATATTTCGGATTAGAATAATATTTCTTAGATTTTTCGAAAGATTTAAGATATTTTACAGAACAATCGGCTAAAATATCAGGCAGTTGTCACAAATTTCGACAACCCCGTTAGGCGGTATTTTTAGAATAGTATATTTGGCTAATCTTTTTACGCTGGTATATCTATCTATTAATTAATGAAATTAGTTTTAAAAATAATTTTAATTAACACTTATTTTTGCTAAAAAATATTTTATATTTTATATAAACTTTTACATATTCATAATAACACACAGCTAATGTAAATTTTAACATAAACTAACTTGTACACACGCGATTGTAACCAAAAGAACTAAAAAAATAAATATATTTTATTAAATTCTTTATATTAGTAAAATAAAGCAGAGCTTAAGTAACTTACCTTCAATATTTAAATCAGTATCATTCGTTAACATAAACAGTGGAAAAACTGTAGTTGCGCAAACAAAAACCAGTAGCAACTCAAATAAAACATACCCACGAAAATCAAGGTCTATGTCACAATCGCGTTGTGCGATCTAAATCGATGAAATGGTCAGCAGCAACTTTCTTATCCACTACAGACTAACTGATCGCGCGAAATTAGGGTGATAAACTAAAAGGCCTCTAACGTCGCTAAATAAATTAAATAAGCGAAGGTTATTACGATACGGCATATTCAAGGCGACGACGCTGGCCGAACGTTTAATGGCCGCGTCGTGACGCTTTCTGGCTTCGCCCTGCGCTCCCGTTCGACGGACCATCTATTTTTGAGATTTGCTATAGTCTGCTGCCTGCCTCCACCAACATGAAACTGCACTGTTTGGTGGGGTAGTAGGCGTCTACAGGATGGATTCCTAAATATCTAAAGTTTTATTTTATGTATAAAAATTCATAATGCCAATGATTTTTACATCAGCAACGCATGTCTTTCAGTCCCATATTGCACACTGTCGATTTGGCTATTGATTGTACTGTTATTACAATACGAGTATAAACTAGGAAGAAAGGTAAGACCAAATGTTCAGAGACAATGTAGCTAAAAAATACGGCGCGGTTAGAAATCAGGTACCGGATCTGTCCTCATAATTCGTCATCCAAAATATGTACTTAATTATTTTAGGGGAGAGAAAAACCGTTAAAGGTAAAAGTTTATAGAAAATTAATACTTATGTATACGGGATGCCTCAGAAATCTGTAGCAGCAGACCCAACATATTTTTTTAATGGAAAATCCTGTATATTGTATGCCCATAAAATGGTTCATAAGAAGCAATGCTTTCTAACTGAGTCCGTTATGTAGCAAATCGTTTTCTGTCTCTCTCTAAGATATTATCTGTAATGGGAAGATTTTTGTCAAATTTCTCAAGTGTCTTTAAAGAAAAAAGTATGGAACCTGGTTCGGAAATAATCGCAAAGAGACCCATTTTCTGGTGAACATATAATATACTAGGTGTTCTGTTTTAGAACTGCATGTGGATCTATTACAAATTTTTGCGATATCCTGTAGATATAAATAATAATTTTCTATAAACTACGTTAAACCTAAAACTTTTATATTTTAAATGTTTTCTACCTCCTAAAATTAAACCAAAACTGCCAATACGTTTATTTTGTACCATGTTATAGTTATAAATATAATTTCGATATTTTTTTATTTTGTAAACATATTTTACCAGGTAATATAAGCAGTTCAGGCAGGTTCAATATATCTGTAAGAAAGACACATAGCGTAGATATGTACAAATATATATATATATAATATATATATATATATATATATATATATATATATATATATATATATATATATATATATATATATATATATATATATATATATATATATATATATATATATATATATATATATATATATATATATATATATATATATATATATATATATATATATATATATATATATATATATATATATATATATATATATATATATATATATATATATATATATATATATATATATATATATATATATATATATATATATATATATATATATATATATATATATATATATATATTATATATGTATATATATATATATATATCAAAATATATTTTCTTATTATATTACTCCACTAAAAGTTAAATGACACTGTGAAAACCGTATTTAAAATATTTAAGCAGTTCAAGTTACGGGGGCAAAATAATTTTTTGACAGCCGTCAAAATATTTTTTTTCAATGAATTACGGCACTAAAAGTTACATGGAACTGTGAAAACTCTTATTTAAAATTTTTAAGCAGTTCAACAAAAGTCACAGGAAGAACAATTTGGTGATGTCAAAATATTAAAAATATTATTTTCTGGTGTCAAAATATTAAAAACAAAACACACATCACTAGAGGTCACATAAATCTGTGAAAAGAGTATTTACAAATCTTTAAGTAGTTGAAAAGTCACGGCACAATTTCTTTGCAGCTGTAAATTTTTTTTTAATAAATTACGCCCCTAAAAGTTACATGAAATAACCTATTACCGAAAATCCCAAATCGATACCCTAAATCCTAGAACATTTTCAGAAAACAAAAAAAAATTGACGGATGCAAAAACTAAATTTCGGCTATTTATTATCCAGGCCTCCTAAATCGATGTCTTATACCGGAATGTCCTAGACAAAAAATTATAGGTCTTAAACCAGAGTTTGTAAAGATAAAAATACCTATTTGCTTTGTATAACATAATATATGTTTTAGCTTTATATTGAAATCCTGCCGAAATCTCATCAAATAGTGAAACCGATTTTTTGTTTTTTTTCTTTTCGCTGCCTCATCCACTTTGACTTACCCTTTATAATGCACAAATATAGGTATCCAAAAAATTAAATAAATTTGGCATGTTTTATTTTAAATATGTATAATCGAAAAAAAATAAGTATCTACGCCAATAACATAAAAAATTTGAGCCCGTATATTTTAAATCTGCCAAAGTGTCAAAAAATCCCGGCCTATATATTGATCGTGGTAAGGACATAATAAGTGATGAATTGAGAGTTTATAACAATGTTCTTAAAAAAGTTAATTCGAGACTTAGGAGTGATCGTGAGCTCGAAGATGATTTTTAGTTCTCAATTTGAGAAAGTTATTAATGCATGTAATCGTATCGTTTTGTTTTCTGAAGTAGTGAAAGGTTAATATTCTCACCACTTTACTAACACTGTACTATGCATTTGTTCACATTAATTTCGCCTTTGTAGTTTGGAATCTACAATACCTAGGTTACTTATGGAAGAAGATTAGAAAGTATACAAAATACATTTTTACAGAATCTGGCGCAGAGAGCACATATCTTCATAATCGATAAAAACTATATTCCAGTTTTAAGGTTTTTCTCTGTAATATCTCTCGGAAACAAAAGAAAATTATCACATTTAATTATGTTTTTTAAAATAATAACGAATTGATTTTATTTGACGACATACCAACAAAAACTGCTTTCAGTAAACCTATAAGAAATCTTCCACGTAATGAGACTTACATAATACCCCTTCATAACACCAATTCTGGTAAAAATTCTCAAACATATAGAATGATAACAACGTTTAACATGACGTATTATGATAACAGTTACCGGCTTTTAAAAGATATGCCAAAAATTTACTTTGTATTTATTTTTTTTTTCAAGCTCATCACTTTTTAGAACTTTGTTATAAAGAATTCATTTATTTCACTGTTTTTTTTACTACTTAAACCGTAGATACTATTTTGGATAGTGTATCTGTTTGTATCTCTAAGTGTTCGGTGGAGCGAAGGTGAGGGCGGAGTATAGTAAAAGTACTCGAGTTTCATGTCTTTTTTTTATTTTTTTGGGTCAAGAACTTCAATTTTACTGATTATTTTAATATTTGACAATTTGTACTGCTGATTTTACTATGCATATGTATAGATGGCCAGGACGCCCCCCAATATCATGAGTAGTTGCTATTACGTGTTTTAGTTGGCAAATTCCGAGACACATTCACCACCAAGTAGAACCGGTATCCTTACCGAAATGACTGTAATACTCATAATCAACAACACAGAACGATTATACCGAGTATTAGACACGGATTATTTCCAGAAGATTTGACCAACTTTGAGGCATTTTTCAAGGAATATTTAAGGTAATGCTGGGGTTATCCTATAGCTAGTGCGAGTATATTAAAGAAAAAATTAAAATTGGGTAATGGCTCCATTTTTGAATCTTTTTCTCATAGAGAGTTTCCCCATTAACTTTAGAATGTTTTATACATATTAACTTTGAAATGCTTTATATTTCCTTAAAATTTGGTGCATAACTTGTAATTAACCAAAAAAGTCATTTGGGCATATCTGTACATCCATCCCATAGCTGTAAAAATTACATTCCGAAATAGGTAACTAGTTTCTCGAAATGAATAGTTATTTTTATAGAAAAGAACAGAATTGCGAACAATTAAAATACTCTCCAAATACTCGCTGTGTTTTAATAATGTTTCTTTGATCACGGTTTTCAAATCGGATATATTATATAGGAATTGAATAAAGTCGCTGTGGTGACTAAGTTAAGATTAAAACTAATGCATTTAGTGCTTGATTAATTGTAAAATAAAAAAAATTATCTTATATTTTTTTTGAGACTTTCGGTTCATCTCGTGCAATTTAATAAACCCGAGGCTTTTTCTTTTATTAAATTATTAAGTTCTTGATTTTCATAAATGCTTAGCAAAGCGTCGTATACTTCTCCCACGTGAAACCTTAAAGACTTTTCTAGGCTTCTATCCCACTCTTCCATCTAGTGTCACTCAATGGCTTTAAAGTTATTCTTTGAACATGTTTTAATAGTATTGTCCATCGAAAAGTAGATGCCGAAAAAAATAAATATATTTTTTGAACCATATTGAAGAAATTAGCAGCTTGCAATGATGCTTTTGCCATATCATTGAACACTAGATTGAAAGAGTGGCTAGTACACGGAACGTAGAATGCTTGCGAATTTAAATTTTTAATTCTAGATTGAACTCCTGCTTTATCGCCTCCCGTATTGGACCTCCCGTTGTCATATCCCTGCCCTCTATATCTTGCAAATTTTAACTCATATCAATTTTTTAATTAAAATTTCAAACATTTGTTTTCTTGTGAATACTTTGACAAGAAGAAAGTCCAGAAAGACTTCATTATTTTTTTATTTCAAACTCATTGAAATCCTATTTATTGATTGTCGTTGATTGAAACATATCTGATTACAAGAGTCATTAGCTCTACCTTGCTAATGTCAGGAGTGCAATCTAAAATTATGGAATAATATTTAGCTTTCTTTATTTCATTAATAATATGGACTTTTAAACTTTGTTTTTTATATTTTTTTCGATATAGTTAGCTTTAGTCTTCACTTTTTTAAGCACTCTACGTACGTGTTCATCTATTATTGGATCAAATTGAGATAACAGCTCAACTATTTTTAAAAAGTTGCCGAGATTATACTCACACAACTTATCGTTTGTACGTTGAAACGCAATTCAACTTTTAACAAGTATTTTAATGATTGCTACAATTCTTAAAATCACCTGGTACCAATGGTTTGTTTCAGCATTAATAATTTAATTCTTGGAGCAGCCGCATATATAGTCGTACAACACTTTAGCCTTTAACTTAGTTCTAACAACGATTTTTGAGCTTGGAAACTTCATGTCTTTTAAAGTGTTATTAAGGTGTTTCCAACCTTTAGAACCAACCCTCTTTTGAAAGAAAACTGATTTACACAGCCGAAAATATACCGGCAAAAATACTATACATTGTTTTTTGAAATCGAGTATACTAGCCAGTCTCTCACAACTTGTTATTCATTGCTTAATATTCTTTTATAGTGCTTTACCCTTCTTTTCGGTCAGTGTCATCAGAAGGAAATTTAATTTTAATTGTTCGTTGGTCTAGTTGGAGCTTGCTTTATCAAAAACTTCTTTCAGCATCTCCTAAAATTGTTGGCCATAATGCGGGATCTGTATTTGAAGTTTGAAGAGCGTCTATGTCGGTTTCCATAAGGTTGGTACTTTCATCTGGTGGCGGAGTGGTGCCAATTTCCGTTGATTCAGGAATATCGTCCATTTTTTAATCATCATCACTCTCTCACGATTCTGTATTCTTGTTTGTAACCGAAGTTAATAGTGGATCAGCCGAGTCGTCATTTTTTTTGGTACTAGCAGTAGCAGACGTATCCTGTAAATATTTTTTCAAAGTACCAGCTTGTTTGTGCCTCCTTTTTCTGCCTTTTGTACTGATAACCACCTAGTTTTCTTTGTCCGCCAGCGTCCACAATGCGGGATCTGTATTTGAAGTTTGAAGAGCGTCTACGTCGGTTTCCATAAGGTTGGTACTTTCATCTGGTGGCGGAGTGGTGCCAATTTCCGTTGATTCAGGAATATCGTCCATTTGTTGATCATCATCACTCTCTCACGATTCTGTATTCTTGTTTGTAACCGAAGTTAATGGTGGATCAGCCGAGTCGTCATTTTTTTTGGTACTAGCAGTAGCAGACGTATCCTGTAAATATTTTTTCAAAGTACCAGCTTGTTTGTGCCTCCTTTTTCTGCCTTTTGTACTGATAACCACCTAGTTTTCTTTGTCCGCCAGCGTCAGACATTCTGAACAGAGATATATCTCCAATTAAACAATGTAAAATAATAGTTATTTATGTAACAAGTGTGTAAAGAATGGTTTTCTGATATGAGTTCGGGAGTTTCGTGCTGTGCAAAGAGATGCGAGAAAAAATCTGAATGAATGTCAAAAAACCGATTTTACTCACAAGTTGCATATAATTTTTTTCTGCGACGGCATTTTAATTTAAAAAAACCATGCCCGGCTTTTCTTTTTAATCTTGTATCACAACATAAATAGAAAATCTGATTTATTCTGTTTATTATAAACTTAAGACAAAAAAGATTAAAAGCGCGAACTGACTAATTTGATTTTTTAGTTATTTTATTCCGTCTGTGCGTAAAAAATGCATTAAGCCATCGATACGACGCCGCCGCGCCGGTGTCAAAGACATAACAAAAAGTTGATACATGCTGTAAACGCCCACTTTAGACATTCTGTACCGGGTGTTCAATTTATACTTTTGCGGGGTAACTTCGATAATAATGAAGATAGAAAAATGCGGTTTGCGCAATACTGTGCTACTTTTTTGTAAAACGAAAGATGCTATAAACAAAATATGTGCAGCTCTTTCAGGTTTTGATATACAGGGGATATTGTAAAAATAGCCCAAATCTATTTTCTTACATAACTCAAAAATGTTTAATTTTATACAAAAATGTGTCGTTTTTTTCTTCGATACACGATGACAAACTCAGATTATGAGTACGAAGTTTCGTCTCTGGGGCACCCTCATTAACTTTATTTGATTAAATACGGACCCGGATTTTTTACTTCATTTTTTTGAAGTTTGTAATTTTCTAAATACAATAATATATCACACCTCTAAAGCGGGCGCTGTAGGTCCAGGAGGTGTTAGTTCTGCATTTTCTTTAAAACAACATTGGTAGTGGGCTTGGCTTGCGTTACAAAGGTCTTTTAGTTAGCTCTGGTTAGATATTTTTTTGGATTGACAGAAAAAAGGGTATCTATAATAAAACAATACGCCTCATTGTTATTTTGAGACTAATATTCCCGTCAATAAGAAACTAGTATTTGATTGAGAGTGTAGGTTTGTACGGAATTCTTGTATGTGTGCCGGATACGCTTCTGTTGACTGATTTTAAAATATTCTTTAAAAAGTAACTAGTGACTTTAGAAGTATCTAGTTACTAGCAAAAAATTACCATTACAAGTTTCTTTAGACTTTAGAATAATATCCAAATAAAAGTTACTGCTCCTCAAGTTGAAAAAGTTAGTAAGGAACTAGTTACATAAGTTACTCCTAGTTACTTTAAAGTTACGATACTCGGTTGAAATTCATAATAAAATTATGTAAAATGTAAAAACAAAACTATTTTTCGCAAACACTTCCACTATACTTTATAAAAAACATGTAACATGTTTCGCTATACCGTAGCTTCTTCGGAAGTTACATTTCGAATGAATACACTTAAGAGTCAAAGATTATTAATATAACTAGGTGTAATACAACGATTCGGAAATTTTAAAGATATAAAAGTCTGGGAATTTTTAAGAACCAGCCATAACTTAAAGTAGCTAAAATTATTGCAATATATTTAACAGAGGTGAACGTTTCAGTTTGAGTGAAACATTATTTAATCATATACAGAGTTTTCACCAAACTATCAAATTAAAAAATCGTTAGATTAAGTTAATAATAAAATTAAAAATATTCATTTACCAAATAACACAAAACTAATCTCGTTTGACGTCACTAATTTGTTTCCTAGTATTCCTGCTAAAGATACCATCAAATTAGTAGAAAATCTTTTGAACAAAAATCAGTTAATTGTGTTAAAAAACAAAAAATATTACTCGTACTTATCGAAGGTTTAGAACAAAACTACTTCGAATTTAATAAACTATATACTAGTAGAGAAGGTTTAATTATGAGAATTCCTTTACTTGCTGAAATATTTTTGGACACTCTAAAAAGCCAAATCAACAAACGTCCTTTTTTTAAACATTTCATGTACAGGCATAGATATGTTGATGTTTTAGCATGTTTTACAGGAACTGAACGACAATTAAATATTTTTCTGGAATATATTAATAACCTTCATCCTAATATAAAATTTACAATTGAGCTAGAATCTAACAACAGTATACATTTCTTAGATTTAACCAAAAAGATTAAATAATAAACATGATTTTTCTGTATATCATAAACCTTCAAATACGGATATTACGATACACAATTCCTCATGTCATCCAATTTAACATAAACTAGCCGCTTTTCAAAGTATCATTCACAGACTAATCTCCCTACCTCCAAGTAAAAATCATTTTTAGACCAAGTTAAACATAATCAAACAGATTGCAATAAATAATGTATATTCAATTAATATCATTGATAAAATTCTACAAAAAAAGTTATATAAAAAAACTATAAATATAATTTACCCTAACATCAATGTAAATACAACTGCATACAAAGTTATATCATATATAGGCAATTTTCTACACGGTTTAGCTATATAAATAATAAAACAAAACTGATAAACGTGAACAATCAGGTGTATACCAACTTAATTGTGAAGATTGTGACAAAACGTATATAGGTCAAACAGGCAGATATTTTTGTAAAAGAATAGACGATAGTAGTAAAAGTATGTCGGTTGTAATTCACCCCCCACCACTACTCCTGACCTTGAGAGCCCAGGTGTGCTGTGTAGTTTGACCTTGAGGCGATGTGACGTCATATGCGACCTTGAGCGCGCATCACGCTTTTTCGATATTTGTCCATGACCTTGAGAGGCCAGGTTTGCTGTGTACTTTGGCAAAGAAAATTTTCATCATTAACAATTGGGAAAGTTTCTATAGTTCAAAATATTGCTTTAAAGATGACACGGTTTGGCAAAGCTTTTCATGCAACATTGTACGACAAAACGCAAGATAAAACATTTCAATCTTTTTTACCAAAACGTGTTGTCGAAACCATTTCTAAAGATGTTATCGAAATAATTAGTGTTTGAAAGATGTGTGACAGCAATAGTACCATCACACCAAGTGAAGACCTTGATTCTCACATTATGTGTTTGTCGCATAAGTTAAGAAATGCGGCACAAGAGATATTACATTTTGCAACGTATGATGGGTCGGCGGTTGAATCAACAGTCAGTCAATATAAAAAGTACATGAAAGATGTAATTAATTTCATGTCAGGCGCTCATTTGTGTGAAAGATACCTGTATGGTTCCATCAACTTAGACGAGTTTTGTGTGGAAATGATCGACGAAGGTCTCCAAAGCTATGTTGTCGAAATACCAAATTTACCCAAGGAATTGTTATCAAAGTATGGTTTGATCTCAGCGGAAGACATCAATGAAGTTGTGGAAAATGGTGCAGATAGTTTGGACCGTGTAGACAATACCGCAGATGCTACTGAAAAATGGGAATTTTGTAAATAAATAATTATTTTATTAACGTATTTGTGTTATTTGTTTATTCTTAAATTTATCAATATAAATATAGAGTATTTTGAGAATCAATTAGTTCTAATTAAAGATGGACCTTGAAATAAATTTAGTCTTGTTTGAAAAAAAAAGTCTCCGAGGTAATAACACTCAAATCCTATTCACATGCATTCTGTGTGTCCTTGTAAACACCACCTTGAAAATTCACATGCATTCTGTGTGTCCTTGTAAACGCAACCTTGAAAAAATCTATATGTACACGCCTACAAACGCAACCTTAGGCTATTCCCCAAATATATAGAAAAATGTTTATTTGAAGAAAGTTTTTTGTTTTTCCAAACACTATATTGTGTAATTTTTTCAACGAAATTTATTAAAGTATGAGGAAATGCATATATAAACAATTATAAAACTTTCAATATTTTTTTTAGACTATTTCCCGAATATATAGAAAAATGTTTATTTGAAGAAAGTTTCTTGTATTCTCAGACACTATTGTGTAATTTTTTCAAGGAAATTAATGAAATTTTGAAAAAAGGGTTATAAATAGTTAGATGTTTGCCAACTTTGACCCGTAATAACTCGGAAACTATGAGAGATAGAAAAATATTTTTCAAATGAAATCTGAATGATTTTCATCCAACATTGAATTGCAACAGACATTTTTCGAAAAAAATTGTTAGTTTAGAAACTATCGGAAAAAAAATGATGAATTTTCATATACGGGGTGGAAAAAATGACCCGAAAAGGGGCGCAATGAATTTCGAATCCGGGTAGGGGCTGGGGTGCGGGAGGTGAAAACAAAGTCGATGAGAAAAACATGTTAGGAAAATTTTTTTTTTGTTTTCTAAGTGTTTTAGGGTATTTCGTCAATGCGTAGATAAAAAAAAAATTTTTTGGGTGTTAACTATACGATACGAAAAAAAGTTTCAAATAAAAAAGTTTCCTATTTTCAAGTACTATCACTTTAGTTATTGGGAAAAAGTGTGAAAAATTGATAGTTTTTTATATGGTGGTTTTGAGTTGATGAGCAGACAAAAATTTTTTTTCTGGTTGTTTACTATACAATACGAAAAAAAAAATTTCAAATAAAAAAGTTTCCTATTTTCGAGGTACTTTGGTTATTAGGAAAAAGTGTGAAAAATTGATAGTTTTCGAGAAAATCGAAAAAATATGGTGGTTTTGAATTTATGAGCAGACAAAAAATACAATACGAAAAAAAGTTTCAAATAAAAAAGTTTCCTATTTTCGAGTACTATCACTTTGGTTATTAGGAAAAGTGTGAAAAATCAATAGTTTTCGAGAAAATCGAAAAAATATGGTGGATTTGAGTTTATGAGCAGACAAAAAATTTTTTTCTGGTTGTTTACTATACAATACGAAAAAAAGTTTCAAATAAAAAAGTTTCCTATTTTCGAGTACTATCACTTTGGTTATTAGGAAGAAGTGTGAAAAATCAAGTTTTCGAGAAAATCGAAAAAATATGGTGGTTTTGAGTTGGAGCTCGATGAGAAAAAATGTTAGGAAAAATTTTTTTTTTGTTTTCTAAGTGTTTTAGAGTATTTCGACAATGCGTAGATAAAAAAAAATTTTTTTGGTGTTTACTATACGATACGAAAAAAAGTTTCAAATAAAAAAGTTTCCTATTTTCGAGTACTATCACTATGGTTATTAGGAAAAAGTGTGAAAAATCAATAGTTTTCGAGAAAATCGAAAAAATATGGTGGTTTTGAGTTTATGAGCAGACAAAAATTTTTTTCTGGTTGTTTACTATACAATACGAAAAAAAGTTTTAAATAAAAAAGTTTCCTATTTTCGAGTACTATCACTTTGGTTATTAGGAAAAAGTGTGAAAAATCAATAGTTTTCGAAAAAATCGAAAAAATATTGTGGTTTTGAGCTGATGAGCGGACAAAAAATTTTTTTCTGGTTGTTTACTATACGATACGAAAAGAAGTTTGAAAAAGTCTGAAAAATCGATAGTTTTCGAGAAAATCGAAAAAAATCAATGTTTAATTTTTTTTTCTTTAAAATACTTTACACTTATAATGATAAATTTAAAAACTAGGCAAATAACACAAACACATTAATAAAATCAGTATTTATTTATAAAATTATGTATGTTGACATTCTATACATCGTCACCACCCATTTTGCACCATTCTGTAGTAGCATCGGCGGTATTGCCTATGCAATCCAAAACTATCAACACGTAGTGGAGTCGGCATTCCCTTCCTGTGTATCATCTGAAACATCAGGCACTACCAACCAACTACTGTCTGCTGGGCCATCAAACTCACCACGTGGTGATGGAGGACTCCACCAACTTGATGAGTCAGGCAGACTAGCTTTAGCCGACTCCTCTTCATCAGACGAAGATTCATTTTACACAAGTCTCTGATCCAATTCAACTGTTTCGTCGTCGGAATCATGTGAATCAGACGAATCTGATCGGTTATTTAACCGCACTGTTTCAGCATCAAATACCCAAGAATTAGAAGACATGTTCGTTTTGTAAACTGATTTGGAATATAACAGAAATCTTAAACGTCAACCTTATATATATACTCTATGTATCTTATTATGTATTCCATCGCGCACCCAAGGTCCTATGACGTTACATATCGTCAAGGTTGGGGAATATAGCAACGCTCTCAGGGTCGAATCTTAATTCAAGGACGAGTAGAAAAGTCCTATGACGTCACACACCCTCAAGGTCGGGGAATTAGCAATGCTCTCAGGGTCAGATCTTAATTCAAGGACGGGTGGAAACGAAATTTTTATATTAATTTACCTTTTAGAACTTAGACTTAAAATAAAATTCAAAATAACTGGTCCAATATGTTTTATTATTTAATTGTTGACATTAGTTACTAAACTATCTATTACACATATATTAAGTTTTATATCAAAACACTAAACTGTATAACATTATATGGATATACTAAGATATACTTTAACATATATGCCAAATATAAAGTATAATTATAAATAACTAAACGACTAAACAAGCTTATTTGATGCAGTACCATTTAACATATTATAACCAAAAATAGAATCGTGAATTATTAATGCGAAAACTTTAGTGTCTTTAGGAAACCGACTGTTACGTGTTTCAAATTCAATCATGACATCCACAGTTGACGATTTTACAGCTACCATCTGATGCGAGCAGTCAATAACAAACAGCGGATTTTTCATGTATTCGCCAAAATCCATCATTGGGTCGTTAAATTCTCGACCATAATAACTTCTTTGGAAGTTTTCATAGTTATAATAGGCCGCTGCATACAATTTCTTTGAAAAATCCAAATTCCATCTTTCATAGGGGAATACTGTTGAATTAAGATAAACTCGAATGTCACTTATATTTGCATTTGTAAATTCAGTCGCATCTTCTTTATAGCTATCCGCTTTTCCAATATTCTGAAATCCGATAATTCAATAACGAGGTTTCTCTAGACTTGTACTCGTTCATATAGCCCAAACAACAGATGAAGTTTGTCGGAGAGCGGGAAGCTCGTAAAGATCCCACATACGGTAAGCCATTCGGATATTTGCATTACTACCACCTTCATTAATGAAACTTTCTTCAAATAAACATTTTTCTATATATTCGGGAAACAGTCTAAAAAAAATATTGAAAGTTTTATAATTGTTTATATATGCATTTCCTTATACTTTAATAAATTTCGTTGAAAAAATTACACAATATAGTGTTTGGAAAACCAAAAAACGTTCTTCAAATAAACATTTTTCTATATATTTGGGAAATAGCCTTAAAAAATTATTGAAAGTTCTATAATTGTTTATATATGCATTTCCTCATACTTTAATAAATTTCGTTGAAAAAATTACACAATATAGTGTTTGGAAAAACAAAAAACTTTCTTTAAATAAACATTTTTCTATATATTTGGGGAATAGCCTAAGGTTGCGTTTGTGGGCGTGTACATATAGATTTTTTCAAGGTTGCGTTTACAAGGACACACAGAATGCATGTGAATTTTCAAGGTTGTGTTTACAAGGACACACATAATGCATGTGAATAGGATTTGAGTGTTATTTTCTCGGAGACTTAAACAAGACTAAATTTATTTCAAGGTCCATCTTTAATTAGAATAATTGATTCTCAAAATACTCTATATTTATATTGATAAATTTAAGAATAAACAAATAACACAAATACATTAATAAAATGATTATTTATTTACAAAATTATGTTTGCATGATACATATAATTGTTTACATTCCTATTTGTTTTTCACAGTTTTCATTCTCTATATCAACATCCATTTTCTCCCATTCTTCAGTAGCATCTGCGGTATTGTCTACACGGTCCAAACTATCTGCACCATTTTCCACAACTTCATTGATGTCTTGCGCTGAGATCAAACCATACTTTGATAACAATTCCTTAGGTAAATTTGGTATTTCGACAGCATAGCTTTGGAGACCTTCGTCGATCATTTCCACACAAAACTCGTCTAAGTTGATGGAACCATACAAGTATCTTTCACACAAATGAGCGCCTGACATGACATTAATTATATCTTTCATGTACTTTCTATATTGACTGACTGTTGATTCAACCGCCGACCCATCATACGTTGCAAAATGTAATATCTCTTGTGCCGCATTTCTTAACTTACGCGACAAACACATCATGTGAGAATCAAAGTTTTCACTTGGTGTGATGGTACTATTGCTGTCACACATCTTTCAAACACTAATTATTTCGATAACATCTTCAGAAATGGTTTCGACAACACGTTTTGGTAAAAAAGATTGAAATGTTTTATCATGCGTTTTGTCGTACAATGTTGCATGAAAAGCTTTGCCAAACCGTGTCATCTTTAAAGCAATATTTTGAACTATAAAAACTTTCCCAATTGTTAATGATGAAAATTTTCTATGTTCAATAAAATCTATATCCTTATTAAGAATTTCATTAATTTCACCCAAGTTTAATTTTGCACTCATTGTTGAAAAAATGTAAAAGATTTAATACAAAAAGACAGTATTACCGTAAATTTAAAAAATTGAATCAGAATACACCGCACAATAACTTTTAATGATGAAATCACTTGTGACCGCACAGTGTACCTCTTTTTAGCTTTGAATGGCGTCAGCTTTGGTTTTAATAGCTATCACTCAAGGTCGCATATGACGACACATCGCCTCAAGGCCAAACTACACAGTACAACTGGGCTCTCAAGGTCATGGACAAATATCGAAAAAGCGTGATGCGCGCTCAAGGTCGCATATGACGTCACATCGGCTCAAGGTCAAACTACACAGCACACCTGGGCTCTCAAGGTCAGGAGTAGTGGTGGGGGTTGAATTACAACCGACATACTTTTACTACTGACGATCACTATAAACGTTTTATCAAGGGAAAAACCGATTTAGAATTATACAAAACTTTTAATTGAGACCTATCATACCTTTGATGATAAACATTTTAAAATTTTACACAGACAAAATAAGGGTCATAAATTGAATATACTGGAGTCTCTAGAAATACATAAACTCAATCGTTCAAATTGTTTGTTAAACGAGAACTGAATAATTCACCTCTGTTAAATATATTTCAATTATTTTAGGTAGTTTAAGTTTATAGATAGTTCTTATTTATGTTATTGATAGTATCTCGTTATTACCTCACATTTCTATAAATAAATCACTATAGTAAATTTAGCAGTGCTATGTATTTGACGTTTAAAGGTTCAAATAGCTGTCTTGTTTTAGCGTTTTTTTACTGGAAAACCCCTATCGGAGTTGACTGTACAACTCAACGTGTAGTTCACGTTTGGCTCAATTAAATCGGTATTGCATGGATCCCAAGTGTTATTATAATTTTTCCTAAGGATGATTCATATTCATCCTTACGATATTTTAAATCTTTAAACGACAAAAACGTGTGCAAATGACATTGTCACATACTATCGAGTTTCCAAGGTTACGACAACCGTCAGCGTCAATTAAAAAGTAAATATTTTTCAATTTCAAACCAGTCATGCTGGATAATGCGTGGTTCATGCTATGTGACTGTTGATTACAATTATCAATTTAAAACAATCTTCATATAATTTGCTTTCTAGTCGGTGGTAGACGATCACAGACGCTTGTACATGGTGGATTTGTTTGACTGCAACCTAACAATCTACTAGAAGAAATCAAATCTTGTTAGCCAGATCATAACTGACAAAAGATCTGATCCAGTAATATGATTTCATCATTTTTTTCTATAATTTCACAAGGTCTTTTAATGTAATTATTCTATATATATATATATATATATATATATATATATATATATATATATATATATATATATATATATATATATATGTGTTTTCATTCCGGGTGTACATCCGTTCACTACTGTCGTTCTGAAAAGAACAGTTTTGCTGACGTTTCGCCAAAATCACATTTGGCATTTTCGAAGCTTTCTTTCTCGCGTCCGAATGGAGACTGAAGTGTTGGTGACTGCGACGCTTCCTTTTATACCCCCACTCGGGGCCGAAGGTTATATCTGCGCAGGCGTTGGTCGTTATTTATGTTTTCCGGATGGTGCTGTTGTTGCGCTAACTGCGCCTTGAGTTTTTGCGATTTTAGATTTGTCGATTATTGTCTTCCATACTGTTGGTAGTTTTAATGATTCGTCCCTTTTATTCAAATCACCTTGTTTTTCAATTATTATGGCTTCTCGGATTATTCTGGTCTTATAATGTTCTATATTGGCAATCTCCCTACACCCATCGAAATTTATTTTATGGCCGGTTTCCTGATGATGTAGGAATAAAGCTGAGGTTGTTTGTTTATTTCTGATGCTGAGTTTATGCTCTTCCACTCTTGCTGATATTCGCCTGTTAGTTTGCCCTACGTACAACTTCTCACAGTTCTGGCACGGAATGCTGTACACTCCGTGGTTTTCCAGTTTGATTTTATCTTTTGGGTTTCCGAGTAGTTTACCTATAGTTGTTTGTGGCTTGTGTATTGTTTGTATGTTGTGTTTCCTCAGAATTCTTCCGATTCTGTCTGTTGTGCCTTTTACATATGGTAAGACTACTCGTTGCTTTCCCGGCTCATATTTTTTGTTGTTCGTTGTTCGGGAAACCTGTGCATTAATAGCTTTCTCTATGGTGCGATTTGTGTAGCCATTTTTCTTTAAAGCACTAGATACTACCTTAAGTTCGTTTTGTCTCATCTGTGTTTCAGTTAGTCGCACGGATCTAGATATTAGAGTATTTGCCACAGCTTGAATTTGTGCTGGGTGATGATGTGATTTTGAATTTAAATATCTGTCTGTATGTGTCGGTTTTCTATACACGGTGTATTCGAAATGTCCGTTATGTAGTTTTGTGACCAAAACATCTAAAAATGGTAGTTTGTTGTTTTCCTCTAGCTCTAGAGTAAATTGTATTCTGGGGTGGATTGAATTTACGTGAGTCAGAAATTTTTCGAGCTCTGCATGACCATGTTGCCATATATATATATATATATATATATATATATATATATATATATATATATATATATATATATATATATATATATATATATATATATATATATATATATATATATATATATATATATATATATATATATATATATATATATATATATATATATATATATATATATATATATATATATATATATATATATATATATATAGGGTGTCCGTTTTAAGTGATACCACTATCGCTATCTCAAAAACGGTAAGAGGTCGGTTAAATTAGAAAAAAGTTGCAGTTTTTGATGCACATTCAAGATCTTTTTACTGTGTTGACAAACTCCTGATAGTTTCTGAGATACAGGACGATTTGTAAAAAACACCTAAATTAATTTGGTTGAATATTTCAAAAACTATTGATTTTCGAGACGCAGTTTAAATGTAAAAGTTTTATAAATTTTTCCGCTTTACAATATGATATTTTCAAATTTCATTTCTGACGTTTTTTGTTTTCGAGCCACCACTATCAACTTAAATTTTTTTAAACACGGACCTGGATTTTTAATTACATATTTTAAAAGAACTTTTAATTCCCTTGCGAAACCTGCTCTCGTCAGACCAGAATATTTTCTTACTTATATTTGGATCACTCCTATAATTTCGTAAAATCCATCTGCAAAATATTCTTCTTTTTTGAAAATCTGTTAACCTCAAATGGTGAAATTTTCTGATGTTTTGGCTACACTCAATTCCTTCTCAATTTCTCATAATGATACATCTTTTATTATTCGTGCCCTACAAGTTATATTTTTTAGTACCCTAAAATTTCAACGTGAATAAAAATATCATACCTAACACATTTATTTCATTTTCACCCTCTTCAAATGTTGCTTTTCGAGTTTTGTTTTGGGCCTACTGGAAGATCCATTTTCTTGCATATTTCTTTCTAGGTTGGAAAAATATCTAGCATGGGGCACTCTCCTTTCGGGACACAAATTTCCGAAAACCTGAATTTGCGTAGCTTATACGAGATATATGCGTAACGCTAAAAATCATAATAACCATTTTATAATAAAACGTTTAAACAAAGTCAAGATTGTCACACCAATCCACTGAAATAATTTGACATTTTGTACACGCCATATTTAATTATTTAGTTGTATCAGAGCTACCTTGGGTAAATTCATAACAAAACGAATTGGCGATTCAAATTAAAATCGTTGTGGCAGTGTGACATTAAATATCTGAACATTGCATTTCTTCAAATTCATCATACTTTCAAAAAGTCATATTCGTTGCGTTTTCTTACTAATCCCCAAAATGTTGAAATGTAAGATTCAAGTGGCTTATAATAAAATTTCGCCCAAAATGGTACAAATATAAAAAATGCGAGATTCTGTTAAGAAATAATGAATAATGATGAACATTTTCAACATTTACAATAATAATGTAATATGTGTTTTCTGTTGTTGATTGTTAAGTATTCGAGTTCGAAGTTCAAATAAGCAGATACATAAATAAATATGTTTCTGTTTTGTTTAAAACAATCGGCATTTAAATATTTGTTATTATTAATAAATATTTACGTATTTAGTGTTTTACAGCAATTTTCTTTAAAAAAGAAACAAAAAAATATTTTGCTGCCAAAAAATGCCAATTTTACCCTTGTAAAAGCAAATCAGGTCCGTATTAGGAAAAAAATCTGAGGACGGCTTATTTTGTACTGAAACGTAGGGAATCATATTTGATTCGTATATTAATTTAAAAAGAATTAAAAGCTATTTTAAAATATTAAATAAAAAAATCCATATTCGGTCCGTATTTAAAAAATTAAGTCGGTACTGGCGGTCCGAAAATAAAAAGTCAAAAATAAAATTTGAACATACTGTGTTGTAGAGCGGAAAAAATTATAGAGATCATCAAAACTGCATCTTTTCTCTAATTTAACCGACATTGTAATACTTACCGTTTCTGAAATAGGAGTATATATATATATATATATATATATATATATATATATATATATATATATATATATATATATATATATATATATATATATATAGTACCTCAGAGCAAAAGTGTAATAAGTCCAATAAATAAATTTGTCAGGAGAGCGAAAATAAAAATCAATAAATCAGTTTATGAATGTTATGCAAAGAGTTTGAACTTGATTTAAATGAGTTTTGGAAATATAAATATGCCGTCCATGCTTGCTTCTAACTTAAACAAGAAAAACAAAAACTTTTTTTTTAAGAAATTGGTAGTTACCCACATACAAAATCGAAATCAAGTAGTTTACCAAAGAACATAAGTAATATTTTAAACATGCACTTAAACAAAGGAAATGTATTCCATTTAAATACTTAATGAAATACCCAAACAAAGTTAAATAAAGTGACCTTATTCGTAATTATTTTCTTGCACTGATTCCTTATGCACCAAGGCCTGAAAAAAATGGTGAAATCTTACTGGAATCCATTTTAGTAACTTTTGAAGATCATTAAATTTCTTTGTACTTATAGGATTTAAAGTATCTCGCAAGCAAACCACTAATTCTTCAACAGATTGACGTTTCCTTCCCCCTCTTCTGTTAAAGTCTACCCTTTCAAATGACTCTTGATCGAAATCAGTTTTAAAGTACAAAATCCCAGGACTATCTTGCCTGACCTGCATAAATACAGTTTTCGAGATTAAAAAGTTTTCATTATTCTGAGTTTTCTTCATTTTTTGAAATGGTGAATCAGAGGAGTTACACAATTTATTAAAGTCTTTAAAATCAGGAGTTGTCATTTCATAAACTTTAAAGTCTTTGTTTTTGCCGGATATCCTGGCCAACTGCACCCAATCCCATGGGGTGACAATTTGAAAATTAGGACATTTCTTAGCCTCCCGTTCAATAACTGAATGTATGCTATCGACCTCCATGTGTGTGTGCCCGCGAAGGAGAAATTTGTGGCTTATTTCTTTGATGTGAGGATGTAGTGTCAACAGATAAAAGTAGCACATTAATTGTATATTGCGGTTCTGCGATGGGCAGTCATCTGTCCAAATGACTACAGATGTTATGTTTTGAGGTAGAAATTACATGTAATGTACCAAACATGAAGCCATTTCATTTCCACCTCTGCCAGCAATCGATTCGTCCCACATTAGACAGTTAGCCTGCTTAGAATCATAAATCGTATAGTTAAAATATCAAAGTTTTAGACTGTAGAAACTTTGCGCATTAGTAAGCTTAGGACACGGAAGGCATTTCTGCAAATCTATCATTAACACTTTTTGTCCGGGATTATTCAACGACATTTCTTTGTCTTCTTTTTTAAGATTGTACCGTTTATCGGACTCTAGTAGATGAGAGTTATACTGAGCTTGTAAATTTTCACGCTCAGCCATGGTATTTGACTGTCTCAGATTTATTAAAAACTCATCGCACGCATCACAGGCATCTTTCGAAGGAGGTGCGAATGATAAGTTGAATTCTGTCTTGAAAATTTCGCTGCAAAGCCATTCTCTACCAACCTCCTCAGGAGGAATGTTTTTCAAGTCACAGTCTTCCTTATACATTTGGTACATTAAAGAAATATTCAAATGACTTCCTAAATATTTCTTGGCAGTCCTTCGTCTACTATAATGTGATTCCTGACATGGATAACCCATGATGTGTTCACGAATTCAATTTTTTACTTCCTCGCTAATTTTATTTACAGATTGCTGCTTCCCTCTTCTGTCACACTCGACAACTCCACTAGATTGCCGTTTTTGGAGTGCGCATTTAACAATGTTTGGGAGATATCCAAAGTTCGCAAGAAAAACTTTTTGCATACCTGTGTTTTAGTTCCTTCTGTTGTAAATAAATATTTTAAGTTATACTGGCGTTTCCCAACTCGACTACCTGTTCGTTCTCTATTTCTTTTTACAGGTGTTTCTTCAAGCAAAGAACATAAAAATTGCCGCTTTTGATCTATTTTTGTCTCATAATTCCAAAATTCACGGTGAATTTGTGTTCTTTGAAGACCTGAGATTTTTTCGTTGCATTTCATACGGCAGTCCCTACATGGCTCCTGTACTTTTTTTTCTTTTATGATCTTTTCCGTTTTAGAAGATTTATACTTTTCGCCAGCCATCTTCTTTCTTTTACGTATATTTCTATTCCACATATTTTCGTTCCTTACCCGTTTCTTTCCTTTCCTTGGTCTTTCTGTTCCTTCTTCTTCTTCTTCTTGATTTGGGTCATTCTCCATTGCTTCAGAATGGCTATCGCTACTTGAGGAGTAACTGGTAGGAATAAAGGAACTTCCAGAATCTTCGAATGGGTCTACTTCGCATTCGGGAATAAAACTAGTAGGTGGAATGGGTTCAATCACTGGTCTCGTTTGATCTTTTCTAACCATGGAGGTACCACCCACTTCGTCGACGTCTTCCGATTCTTCAACATAAACAGGAGCATCGATATTTGTTGGATTCGCTCGCATATCAACAAAGTTGTAGGATATATCCAATAAGTGCGGTGAAGTAATCCTTACGGTTCTAGTTTTGTCCAAACTTTGAATCTGAAGTTGTTCATCTAAAAAATTAAAAATGGACAGATCAAAATCCAGATTCATTAAATAGTGTTAAAATCTATGGTAAAACTTTCGTTTTGTCAAAATCGGTTATAAAAAAGAAAAATGTTTTTTTGCCTTCTAGAAGCATCTCCGAGTACAAAAAAATATAAATTTTCCTGCCGAAATGCATCATTTCCATTTTTCCGACTTTAGAATCCCCAAAATCAGTTACATGGAAACTTTGTTTTCTGTTGAATTCCAAATATATTTTTAACATAAAAAAAAAATGTTTCTGCGGAAATCCTTCATTTCGATTTTCCTAGGAAAATTAGTAGACTTTAACGAAAACCAGTAAAAAGAACCTGTGCGAAACTGCAACCGCAACACCTCATTTTAAATTATTGAAAAAAAAAAATAAAAAAAACCCACACTATATTTTTTTTATTTAAAAAACGAAAAATTTGATTTTGGCGATTCTAAAGTCTACAAATTTTTCTCGGAAAATCGAAATGAAAGATTTCCGCAGAAACATTTTTGTATTTTTATGTTAAGAAAAATGTTTGGAATGCTACAGAAAACAAAGTTTCCATGTAACTGATTTTGACGATTCTCGGAAAAATGGAAATGATGCATTTTCGCAGGAAAATTTATATTTTTTTGTACTCAGAGATGCTTCTAACAAGCAAAAAAACATTTCTTTTTTTATAACTGATTTTGACGAAACGAAAGTTGGGCCAAATCTATATTGCTGTCTAAAAAATCATCTATATTTGCAAGAATCTCGACAGAATTTTTATTGCGTTTACCTTGATCTATTAGATTGTCATCCGACATAACTTCTTTTTGGTCATTTTTTACCTTGCTTTCCATATTTTTGAGCCTAGCAGACTATTTCCCTCGATTAAAGCAGCTTTGCCTAAAAAATAGATAAAAACAATACCATTCGCTAAAATGAAAAAAAATTGTGTGTGATAAAGAAACCACTTTGCGACAGCGGCTGATAAAAAATGCAAGACTTACATACTAACTGACAAGATTGACATAAAAATACCCTTGAATATAAATTAACGTAAAGTAGTCACCAAAATAGTGTTAATAACAATAAAAAAATATCAAAGTTGATGATGGTTAGGTTACAGTAAAAGTTTGTGTGGGAAACGACTTTACGAAAACTAACTTTTTTTCATAATAAGAAAGTTGAAGAGAATTATTAAGAGAAACCTACTGAAGTCGGGAAACGCCCTCTAGCGCCAAACCGAATTGATTGCAAAAATTTTGAAGGGTATTTTTATTATTACAAAGGTCCAGACACGTTAGCTCATATTTTGCTATCTCCTTAAATACAAGATATAAATGTGCCTACTTTGTACCGCCCTGTTTAATATTTTTGTAGATTCACGTAACTTTTGATAATGGAGAACCAATCACAATGTATTACAAAATATATTAATAGATACGTAACATGACTTACCTTGACTCGAATGACATTCCAATGAATGGCCTATATTTTCGGCGGTCTTTATTTCCATTGCACGCTGAAGAATTTTACGAGTTCTGTCTCCCATTTCTAACTAGTATAGGTTTACTTCAGTATTTAAAAATCTTTTCTAAATAAGTATGCAGCAATAGGTTTAAAAAAGCTGTAAGGCTTAGAACCAATAACACGTGCTTCTCAACTCATCAGTCTAATAACTAAATAAACAAAACATGTGCCGACTCACATTGTTTTGTCTAAACGGCGGCGTAAATTGTAACTAGGTTGCAATAGATAGTGGACATAACACTCTTTCCAAATTTAATTATGTTGGACATAATACTTTTTCTGGACATGACATTATTTTGCTCCAGGTGATTTGTCTCCTATTGTGGACTTAATACATATAAAATATAGATAATATTGTTTTGCTCCAGAAGTAATATGGACTTAATACTGTTTATAAAGCGCTATTTCCGACAGTTTTAGTTCAATCTCTTTATGAAGTATATCATTCGATAGGGCATAAAATTTAAGTCCGGATGATGTGAAAATCCGAAAAACTCAAATTTTGGACTTAATACACTTTTGCTCTGAGGTACGGATATATATATATATATATATATATATATATATATATATATATATATACACATATATATAAAATACGGACGGAATATGGATTTTTTATTTCATATTTTAAAATAACTTTTAATTCTTTTTAAATTGATATACGAATCAAATATGATTCCCTACGTTTCAGTACAAAATAAGCCATCATCAGATTTTTTTTCCTAATACGGACCTGATTTGCTTTTACATGGGTAAAATATGGCATTTTTTGGCAGCAAAATATTTTTTTGTTTCTTTTTTAAAGAAAATTGCTGTAAAACACTAAATACGTAAATGTTTATTATTAATAATAATAACTATTTAAATGCCGATTGTTTTAAACAAAACACAAACATATTTATTTATGTATCTGCTTATTTGAAGTTCGAACTTGAATACTTAACAATCAACAACAGAAAACCCATATTACATTAATATTATAAATGTTGAAAATGTTCACCATTATTCATTATTTCGTAACAGAATCTCGCATTTTTTATATTTGCACCATTTTGGGTGAAATTTTATTATAAGCCACTTGAATCTTACATTTCAACATTTTGGGGATTAGTAAGAAAACTCAACGAATATGACTTTTTGAAAGTATGATGAATTTGAAGAAATGCAATGTTCAGATATTTAATGTCACACTGCCACAACGATTTTAATTTGAATCGCCAGTTCGTTTTGTTATGAATTTACCCAAGGTAGCTCTGATACAACTAAATAATTAAATATGGCGTGTATTGTCATATTTACAAAATGTCAAATTATTTCTGTGGATTGGTGTGACAATCTTAATTTTTGCTGTGCTAAGACTTTCTTTAAACATTTTATTATAAAATGGAGTTTACAAACGACGAAAAGGTTATTACGATTTTTAGCGTTACGCATATATCTCGTATAAGCTACGCACATTCAGGTTTATGGAAATTTGTGTCCCGAAAGAAGAGTGCCCCATGCTAGATATTTTTCCAACCTAGAAAGAAATATGCAAGAAAATGGATCTTTCAGTAGGCCCAAAACTCGAAAAGCAACAGTGACATTTGAAGAGGGTGAAATTGAAATAAATGTGTTAGGTATAATATTTTTATTCACGTTAAAATTTTAGGGTACTAAAAAATATAACTTGTAGGGCACGAATAATAAAAGATGTATCATTATGAGAAATTGAGAAGTAAACGAGTGTAGCCAAAACATCAGAAAATTTCACCATTTGAGGTTAACAGATTTTCAAAAAAGAAGAATATTTTGCAGATGGATTTTACGAAATTATAGGAGGAATTATATATATATATATATATATATATATATATATATATATATATATATATATATATATATATATATATATATATATATATATATATATATATATATATATATATATATATATATATATATATATATATATATATACTAAAAAGACATTAAAAGACTTGTGAAATTATAGAAAAAAATAATTAAATCATATTACTGGATCAGACCTTTGTCAGTTATGATCTGGCTTCAAGATTTGAGTTCTTCTAGTAGATTGTTAGGTTGCAGTCACACAAATCCACCATGTACAAGCGTCTGTGATCGTCTACCACCGACTAGAAAGCAAATTATATGAAGATTGTTTTAAATTGATAATTGTAATCAACAGTCACATAGCATGAACCACGCACTATCCAGCATGACCAAGCGTCATGACTGGTTTGAAATTGAAAAATATTTACTTTTTAATTGACGCTGACGGTTGTCATAACCTTGGAAACTCGATCGTATGTTACAATGTCATGCACACGTTTCTGTCGTTTAAAGATTTAAAATATCGTAAGGATGAATATGAATCATCCTTCGGAAAAATTATAATAACGCTTGGGATCCATGCAATACCGATTTAATTGATCCAAACGAGAACTACACTGACTGTACACCTCCGATAGGGTTTAACACCTTTTCCAGTAAAAAACGTTAAAACAAGACAGCTATTTGAACTTTTAAACGTCGAATACACGTAAAAAGATTTTGAATGGGAATCAAAAACTGCATCTTTTCTCTAATTTAACCGACATTGTAATACTTACCGTTTCTGAAATAGCAGTAGTGATATCGGTTAAACGGGACACCCTGTATGTATGTATATGTATATGTATATGTATATGTATATATATATATATATATATATATATATATATATATATATATATATATATATATATATATATATATATATATATTAAGCAGAACGCATAACAGAGCAAAACGTTTTGAATATATATTATATTCTGAATTTTTCATGTAAGGTTTGGAAATAGGAAGCAAAAACTACACAATTTTTTTTAACAGTTATATATTTATGTTAGAAGATAAATCAAATATTCGTTATACTACAAATAACAATTTATATACCTCTCAACTTATGTAGCAGAAGTATATCTACACAATACTACTAAAAAAACTATAATTAATACTTAGAATAAAATGGTTTTTTTTTAATGTGTTGAAGTGAAACGAATCAATTTTATTTTGACATTTTATAATCACTGCCTCTAGCCAAATAAATATGACGTACAGCATATTTCGTTACTGATATGTGTATTATATTAACATAACCAACCGTTGTTTCCAACTCCAACATATCAATTATTTGTCGTTTTAAAATACCTCGAAGATATTATATTTTACAACGATATTTTCTGTAATATTAGCAAAATGTAATAGAATGCAAATATGATTTTACTTTTTAAAAGTGTAAGACAGCAAGATATTTTTTAATGAGAATGGTTTAGTTCCACCATGGAATGTTTATGTGACATGGTACGCAAAGAGCTGGGAACCCTAAACCTCTATTTATATCCCTTACTGCCTTGTAACATGTAATACTGAGAAGCATTAATAAAAGAGTTTCTTGTTCTGTTATGAATTGTGTATAATAATTACGCTGATTCTATACGAGCAGCTTGATCACAGGGGTCGTAATGCTAGATGATGCTCCCAAAAAATTATAATCTATGTAGCGTGGATCTCTACAAATAGTTTATTCGTATTACACTGGTTTTAATGAACGCATTGTATTAAAATGGGTTCTGTACTGATCAGCATGTGATTATGTTGATACAAAAAGAGTAGAAAAATCAATTCAAGAAACCTCTAGGGTCAAAGACTCTTTGGTTGCAACACATAACTTTATTATTTACCCATGGTTCTTTTCAGCACGTTAACTATGAGAAAAATGATATTTTTCTTACATCTTTCTAAAACTAGAACTGGAATTTCTATTCTCTTACATTTTGTCTTTATTTAACGACTTCTATACTATTTGAAATTGGTCGCCTTTTTCCCACGCTCCGGAGCCGCTGAAAACGGCGGACGCTGTTTTAAGGCAACGCATTTGACATGGCAATAAAAAGGAATAAAAACAGGCTAGGTATTTTATTTCACACATAATTATTTTACCAAAAAATGGGGCGAAACACTTTATATTTGTGGAAACACGCTTCACGACTGCCGCGTTTATAGTTGCTCGTATCGTATACTGACAATAATATCCATAAACGTCACAGTTTTCATTAGGAGCCCATACAGGTGAATGTAAACAATATCTTAAGATATACCTTTTACAATAATTAACATAACATGAAAAACATCATAGGTCGCATATTTCTTGAGACTACCACCTACTTGTTTCATTTAAACACAATATTTAAACTTGCTAACACAAAAGAAATTATATTATTGACGAGGTGCAATAATATGTTTTCTTATGAATTATATACTACATAACAAGTGGTCAAACAAAACCGAAACAGATTGTCAGCCTGTTCCATTTCTCAATAGATTATTGATACATTTGGACAGAATGCAATTATAGTTACACCTTAACCCTATATTTTATAACCTGAATTGACCATTCCAGGACACGCAAATTTGACACATTTCTTTAGGGGACAAACAAAACAATCAGTTTGACATTTTGCTAATGTACCTAGCTATAATGTTAGGCTCAAATGTGTTTTTTTTTAAATCGTTTCAGATTACATTTCTTCGCTGAAGGCCTGTAATTGCTAGTATTTGATATGTCAAAAATGATAGAAAATAGTGCCCTCCAGAAGATCTCTCGATGACGTAATTCTAGAATGGTCTATACTCATATATTTACTATACTCATATATTTCCACTTTAAATTACAAATATCACATAACAAAATTTTATATATCACAACAAGATAAAAGAAAAATCTTAATTGGAGTTAGACTTAATAAAGTGCCCTACAAATAATTATAAAAGACCCAAGGTTTTACTCAAAGCATAATGGAACAGAATTAAATGGTAAAATTGGATTATTCTTTTCCTCCATTAAGGCAGTAGCCATGGCATTACTTGCTTTTTCGTATTCACCCAGCGCTTCTAAAACTTTTCCTAAGTTGTACCTAAAAAACATTTCTTTTTTAGTAAGCTATATTGCGAGTCATCATTTACAAACAACTAATAAATATCTTACCAACATTACTAGAAGCGAAAAATATATAAGCTAATATTATATTTCCGACCTGAAATTTAGCATTATTATCCAAAAAGTGTGTACTTTCTTACAATGATCACAGACATGGGCGCCCTTACATAAGAGACTATCTGAAGATTGTTACCCCCTCCAGAATTTAGGGCTCAAACAATATTTTGAAACTTCACCATCTCTAATAAGTTCGGATAAACAATTATTAGAATCTAATTTGTGTTCATTTATTACGTACAATTAGTATTAAATTATGAATTAGTCAAACAATAATTAATCCGACCTTCAGGGCTATCGTGAAATTTACCGGTTATTCTTTTTCAAATTTGACATTACGGAAACATTCAGTTTTCCTTTTTATGATCATATTATAAATGAGAAAATAATTTGTTAACAAATATACAAATCATGCAAAGCTGAAGCTGTTTTAAAAAAAGGATGCCCGAAGCACAAATTAAATGCATGTTAAGTCTGCATTAGCAAGTTAGTATTTCGACTAATCTGTCAAGGTCCGGCTGCTCCTTAACATCAGCCTTGGCATTTCACGGATCTGCAGCCTAATGTCTTTCTTCAATTAGCCTTTGTTTTAGCCCCGACGCATTTACTTGAGACCGGGGGAGTTTGTTTCTTATTTAGTCTTGTGCTCGAGCATCCAACGGAGTTTTCTTTCTCGCTAGTCCCTCCAGAGGATCCCTGCACTTCTAAATACTTATACCTTAACCCGGGTTTGCCATAAGACTTTCTTGACTATCGGAGTATCAAACATTGGCATTTCCGGGTGCTGCCAATCATCCCAAGTTTGAATCATAACTTCAAATGATTTGGGTAGCCTAAAACGTGCGTCAACGACATTTGCCCTGAATGAAATGATGGGTATCTCTTAAATCATGCCCCTTTAACAGAAAGTTATGTAATTACTTAAAGAATACTAATAAACCTATAATTCAAATTCAAATCTAATTATTTACTATAAGTTGGCAAGTCCAAGCCTTATTTAACAGCTATTTCATCTACAATAATATTTCCAAAAAACAATTTTATCATACTCATACCTCAACTCAAAGTTGACACCAAGTTTTTACATTTACACAGAGGATGTGACAGAGGTTTAGATGTAGCATTCATTTTTTTAAATGGCAAATTGCACATATCTTTTGATGTCAAGTAGGCCAGTTTTTCATTACGATTTGACAAATACTGTTAACCTTAAAATTATTTTGTTGACATTGAGCAAAACAAAAAATACAAAACACGAAAAAAGGTGATGAACAATTAAGAATCTGAAGCTTTTAAGGTCAGTCTGAAGATATGTAGTACTTGTGTTATACTTAATACACTTCTAAAACAGAAAATACAGCAGCATTGCTAGCCTCAGCTGATGATAGAATAATTATTGTACCTAATACCTACTAATGTTCTAATATAACAAATAAGTGGGGATTTCAAGAGACCCAAATTTAACCCTAATTAATGGCTACAAGTGAGTACAGTGAAAAAAGATAAACATTTTAGTGGATTTTATTGCATATTATTCTGGTTCTCCAGAACTAGACTTTTAATGTTAGTAACCGATTTATAACTATTATAAAGGTGAAATATAATGTCTATGCACTTGTAGGAGAGGTTTTTCCAGATATTTTAGACATTATTATTATTATTTTTTACTTTAAACTGTTTTATTCCAAACCAACTTTACAAGTTTATTACATGGAATATAACATATAACAATAGAAATTAATAATAAAGTTGTAATAAATGAAAAACCTCCTATGAAATAATTCAATATAATATAAAAAACTAAGTTGAAATAAATATTTTTAAAAAATCTATTCATTTTTATTTTTGTAAAAAATGCATTTTTAATTGTTTTTTAAATATTGATTATTTTGTTATGTCTTATAGTCTCTGGTAAGTTATTATATATTTTTAAACCATCGTGCAGAATTGATTTTTTCCCAAAGTTACTTTTTATTGTAATGGTCTGTAATTGTAAGCAATAACTTGTATCATGATTATGTAAAGTATTAGATTTTTTAAATATAATACTTGATTTTTTCCCATTACTAATAATAGAGTGTACTAAAATGCAAATTTTGAAATTATAAATATTTTGTAAGTTTAAAAATCCGTTAGGTTTATATAGGTTAATAGAAGATTCTAAATATGGTAGTTTATAAATACATTTTAGAGTTTTATTTTGCAATTGTTTTAAAGGTTTAATATGTGACGAACAAGCAAATCCCCAAATTGAAATTAAATATTGGAATTTAGAATATATTAAAGAATAATATATGTTTTTTTAAGAATTTTAATGGTACGAAATATCTTGCTTTGTATAATACTCCTATTAATGGAGTTATAGCGGTTCTTATGCTCTGAATATGATTTTTCCAACTTAAGTTTTCATCTATAATTAATCCTAAAAATTTTGTTGTATTTGAATATTTAATTTTGTTATTGTTTATAACTATTGGGGAAATACCAGAATTTTTATTACCATCAACTTTAATTTGAATATCTGTTATGATATCCATAACAACTGTTTCTGCATCCCTGAATCTACGAAAGCCATATTGTTTATTAAACAGTAAATTTTCATTTTCCAAATATTGATTTAATATATTATTAATAATTTTTTCCATTTTATCATTTGAGATATTTTCCGGATCAATAACAAAAGTCTTCTCTTGTGTAGATTCAATATAGTCACTCATTGGTTCAATTTTATTTGCAAGTTGTTCTCCTATATTTGCAAAGTAACTGTTCATTTCTTCACATATAATTTGGGTATCTTCAATTTTCCTATCATTAACCAATAGATAATCAATATTTGTTTTTGTGTTTCTTGTTTGATTTGTTAAAATAAAATTTAAATTATCCCAAATAATTTTTTGGTTTTTACTTGAAAATTGTTCTTTAAAATAATTTTGCTTTATTTGGCTTTTCTTATTTCTTTTTTGACAAATTTATTATAGCCGTTATAGAGTTCTTCAAAATATTTGTTATTTGGGTTATTTGCATAAAGCCTATCTCTAGATTTAATTAACTTTGCTAATTCAAGACTGAACCATGGTTTGGAATTTTCTTTAAGTTTTGCCGATGTACTGTAAGAACTTGTTTCAAAAATTTGTCAAATAGCGTTATATAATTCATTTAGGTCTTTGAAAAAATATTTGTTTTTATTTAATACTGTAAGTTCCTTTTTTATGTTATCCGTATAAAATTTTCTAATTAAAATTTTTTTATTCCTGGATTTTTGATCATTTGCTTTAAATTTTATTGGAATGGAAATAATCTGTATTTGATGGTCGCTAAGAGCACTTGTTTTTGGTTGTAGGTATATTATTTTATCATAATTAATCAAAACGTGATCTATTGGTATTGAGCTGTTAGTAGTTTCTCGGATAGGGATGTTTGTGTTCAATATTCGATAACCATTGGCGAAATATATGTCTAATAAGGTTTTTGTTTCATGGGTTTTATTTTGAAGAAGATTAATGTTCATGTCGCCGATAAAAAACACTCTGTTTTTAATTTATTTAACTTTTCCATTCTACTAATTTTAAAAAAATGACGAAGGTGATTTGTATATTCCGCACAAAAGTCATTTAGGTAATTTAAATTTTATTGCGATGTATGAGATATCACATTCAACTTTTTTTTGGAACTTCAATGTTTATATTATTTTTGACAAAAATTCCCAATCCTCCGCCTCTTTTGTTTCTTGGGGTATATATTGATTCAAAGTTTTTAAAATTATAATACTTTTCCTCGTCTTTTTTAACCCAAATTTCGGTTAATACAATTACTTTCTTCATCACCTAGGATTTCGATATCATCTAATTTGTTTTTTACTGATCTTGAATCTAAATATAAAATTTTGAGAAAATCCATTGACTTTTTTTTTATAATTATTGTAGATCATTTTTTGTGTGGAATGTTTGATATTTATGTTTCTATTACATTTTGAATTAAAATTTTTACAGTTTATACACGAAGGATTTTCTTTATTAAACTGCCAAATTATGTGAGAACCGGAACAATATGAACATTTTTGAGTGCAATTTTTAGATGCGTGTCCATATTTACAGCATTTGTAGCAAATAAAATGTTGAAATCTTCTTTAGTTACACAGTTGTCCCATCCTAAAGACAGTTCCCTATTTACCAATTTCTCAAATGTTTTACCTTCTGCTATATATATTACATACTTCTTTGTGATACTGCCTAATAAATAATTTTAATTTAGATGAAAGATGAAATTATTTTCTTTTGAAATTTCTATTTCTTGAGTTTTATTTTCCTTTGTAGTACCTGCTGCCATCTTTTCTTGTTTAGATATTTTAAAATTCTTCATACATTCATTAAATTTATGATCTTTTAGGTATTTTAATGATAAATATTCACAGTCCGAATCAAATTCTTCTTGTTTCGACTCTGCACTTTGACTGACATATTTAGACGACTTTGACAATGACGTTTTTTTCTTTTTTTTTTAACTCCCATTTTCAAGGTTTTAACTATGTTTTTGCTTTGTACTTCAGTTTCTATAGCTTCTTTCAAATTTTCCTCCAATAATGTACCAATCTTTTGTAAATTTTCTTGATAAAACTTCTAAATTTGATGTATTTTCTTTTGACGGAATTGCAACTTTATTTACCTTTGTTGCCTTTCAGGGTAGAGAATATCATATTCTTAAAAGCACTGACAGGTATTTCGAGGTACCTAACTATTTTACGATAAGACCTCTTTAAGTAAATAAGACACAAACCTAAGCTTTGTTAAAAAGTTAACAGTCCCTTACCACGTAAACTTAAATGAGTTAACAATCTGATAAATTTATTGTCCACAAATTTTATGTGCTAGTAGTGATAAGTGCATTGATATATTTATTAGAGCGGACTTGCCTGTATTAAGATTTCTATTATGTAAGTATTATAGTCTAAATAAAACAAATTACAAATTATCTACTTATTCTGTGTTAAAACAAAATTATTAAAACGCCTAATAGGATTTATTAAATCATTAGATAATTATCATTATAAAACAAAGTTAATACTGAACCATGTTTTTATAAAGTTTAACTTTATAAACTACTTATCCGATTGACTTCAAGTTTTGTTAAAATCAAGCGTCTCATGGGGATAAAATACTTATATTTTGGTAAAAATATAATATTGCGGCCTAATGAAATATTAAAAAATTCAGTACTAAAAACTATGTATCCAATTGACTTGAAATGTTGCACAAAAATCAAGTGTGAAACAGATAGATTGTAGTGCAAATTTTATATGGCAAAACAAAATGGCGGCCTATTAAACATCAGGTTAATTCTTAACTATATAAATGAACAGCAAAATTTGCATAACAATATGTATCATTAAAACTTGCTTTGATTGCTGGAAATTATGACGCTTATATTGCTATTTTAAATAATTTAACTAAAGATGTCGCAAAAGTTACAAATTTTATTGAGAAGAATGGCGATGGAAAAATATTTAAAATCTTTTAAAAGAATTTTGTGTTATGTCATGTGAAACACCAATGTTGGCAAAATACATAGCTGATTGACAGCCTGCATTTTAAATTAGTTCAAGAACTATAGTGACGTCCAAGAATTTTATGATCGCGATTTATTGAGTTCTTTTTGCTCCCAACAGTAACGTTTCTTTGCGAACAATGTAATGCTTGCTTTTTTTAAAATGTTTTTCCAAAATGCAAAACCCTTCTGAGAAAACCTATTACCACGTATTGCGCCTCGTTTTAAAGTAAAAAAACAACCGATACATATAAGCGAAAAGTTCGAAAAATGACAATTCTTCGGTTGTCGTAGGAAAATGTCTTACCAAGTGATGGTGTTATGTGGTTCAATTTTAGCAGCTTCCCGGAGAGTAGTTTCAGCAAGTCCTTGTAATCCCAAGTAGTGATAAACCAATCCCAACTGCTGGAGTGACTTCACATGTAATGGGTTAATTGCTACAGCATTTTGGAAGCACACCTTTGCATCCATCCATTCCTCTTTGTGCATGTGCAACAACCCTTTCTAAAATGACAAAAATATATCTCATTCATAAACTATAAGTGATAAGAAACAAGTTGGTAAACTCAAATTTTTATTCAATAACATGCCATAAAAGAGAGAGCAGCTTGACCATAGACTTCTTTAGTACTTTATTTTTTATATTTCTGTTTTCATTTTATTCTTACTTTCTGTAAACTATTTTTGAGTATTCTGTATATTTAGTACATTCGAAATGTTTACCTTCACCTTTCTGTTAAGATTCGATTAAATTAGCCAGACCAATGAGTCGCAAAATTGTAAGAAATCTGGTTTACTACATGAATTGAATATTAAAAATTCATAAACATACATGTTTGAAAAAATCAGACGTATATTCAAAAATATTTAGATACAATACACAAAGATTAAATGAAGTATACAAAACAGACACGTTTTAAGTGCTAATAAAACATCCATCACCATTTAGTCAAAATTAAATTAGAATTAAATGATATTGATTTCAAGCACAAATATGTAAAATCTAAATGTAAATAGAAAAGACAGACATGTTTTCATTGATAGATTCACAGTAGTACTCCAGCCCTTTGAAATTAAAACACTTATAAACATTTAAGGTTTAATGAATCATTTTACCACAAGGAAATCATGACAAAGAAAATAGTTATAAATAAGTGACTTCTATAATTAAAAGAATAGATAAAAACAAAGAATATTACCCACAAAATAACACCCAAAATTTGGCATATACTGATATCACACAGAATGATTAGATATAGCAATAAACTTATATATCATTATAAATTATAGAGAATGTCAGTTTTAGGCTGTAGAAAAACACCTATTACCGCTAAGGCCGGTTATCCCAATTTAAGGCTTGCAATATTACAATTAAATAGACATACCTCTTTGGGTAACATAGAAACCATTTAATAAAGATATCCTTAAATTCACCTATAAAATTGTATTAGGACACTGAACAGAACGTCACACAATTCGATCTATGCAGGTACAAACAAAAACAACAACAAATGATTTAATACATAGCGACTTCAATACTGCAATCGTAAAACTAGATTAAGTTCTTGACGAAAAAAACTGAATTTGAGCACGTAACATGAATGCGTTACAGCTTTAATTATTAAAAAGAGAAGCCATTTGGAACCCGCATTTAGACATATAAAACAAGTATTCGTTTTAGATATTGCATAAAACAAAAATCATTGGAAAATATCAAAAATGACTTATATTCGATTGTTAGATTGATAGATATATAGATAGATATAGACATAAAATATGGATCGTTTTCTATAGTAGGTATCTGAAGTAATCCTTTTTCATCAAAATATTCACGTATGCATCGCATCCCTTATCACGAATACATAAATCAACTTTTCCTGCTCCCGTTTTTTGCTTTGTCAGAATGGCTATGCTGGCGTTTGAAAACTTTGCGATATACGTATTTCTTAGCTGAGTCATATGTACTCCGACTTGCTTGTAGCGCTAAATTTTCACTCGCTCATGTCTAACATATCTTTGTAGTCATATTCTACAATCAGATATTTTACAAACTGGTTTAAGTTGTTTTATAGATACACGTATTTGATATTGAAGTGGTAGTTGTGAAATAATTCTTTGCGGCATAACTTTTCTGCGTGCAGTAAGCTGAACGGAGGTAAAGTTTGTTCTGGATTAACGAACTTATATGCATGAGAAAGTATACTGTATTACAGCAAAACTCTGCTGTGCCATAATAAACAATGTACGACTTGTTAAAGCATTGTATCTAATGAATTATTTACTACGTTACAGAAAAAAGCTAAGTTGTATCGTGGTATTTGCGCAACCCGGATAGGTAAAATAGGTGCCGACGAGGTAAGTAGAACGGAATTTCTGTTTTTTTTTGCTATAAGGAAAAATGGTTATTTCTTTATTGTTTTGCCATAGTTGGCTACATCAAGTAAGCCCTTACAAAAAGCAAGGTGGTCACTTTTACTTAGTTATAAACTTATTAAACGGTATTGATTGAACATTACTTTTATAGAATATTTTTAATTCCATTGGAATGTGAGGCATTGTTTTGTTCTTAGATAGGGATTAGAAACAAAGTTTTTTAATAAAAGGGAACTTTATAGTTATATCTCATTTTTTTGAAATTGTATAGCGCTTTGCTAAGGAATTTTTTTTCTAATATTTTAGATATTTTAAGGGACTCCTATAGATAGTGAAAAAATTATACCATAAGCACTTTGAGGTACCTCGTACGCAGATATATTTATAATTTTTCAATTCGATATACAGGGTATTAGCGCTGACTTGGCTAAATCGGCTAAGCTAAATTGCATTATTTTGATATTTTTATTCTTACCCGATTGAGTTTACCTTTCAAATAGCTTTATTTTTTGTTAAACATAGCCTATATCTAAATCTAGTAATTTTGGAATATTTTAAATTTTATCTGAAGATACTGAAAATTGGTAATTTTATTATTTTAATAAAGGTTGCTATGGAATTAAAGACTGAAAGATTTTTGCTTTAACAGTTCGTCCGATTTTTTTTAACGTTGTTATTACATTTATGTTATTGTCTTATTTGGTTATTTTATTAAATTATTTTATTTAATGGTGATCATCAATGTTTCACATAAAAAGCTTATTGATATGATGAGCAGGGGACAAACATGCACTTTTAGGGATGCGCAACAATATACACAAAGAAAACATCGCCATGCAGCTGCGTTTTAGATACTGATGGAGAGATTTGAAAGAAGAGGACATGTCGATTACGAAAGACATGAATCAGTCACACCAACCAGCGACTAACGACGAGAATTGATTTTAGCTTTAAATGTAGTTCAAGACCAATACAAAAGTAATAGACAGCTTTGCGAAGAGCTTCCGTTTAATGCATCATCGGTATCATGAGTGCTCTGTAGTCAATATTTCGCTACATATGATAACGAATTATTACAGGATTTAGACAATCCGATTCATTTTTGTCAGTAGATGCAGAATACTTATGATTCAGCAGCAAACTCAGTTTTTCGAAGAATATGTTGTTTAGTACTTAAGCTAATTTCTCAGAAACGTAATATTTTTAATAGATCAGCAATCCGTTTTTCACGCGGGAAGATCATTTTATCACCATGGATGGTCGTTTAATGTATGGCTCATACATAATATTAAATTGCAATATATGACCACATTTTATATAAATTTTACTGTTAAGACTTGTTGCAGAACCTACAAGAAGTATTTTTAAATGGGGCGCGGAAAATATACTGAAAAAAATGTTTCCAGAATTCCAGTGTCTTGGTAAGAAATATTTTCCGACCTAACCAAACATAACTGGTGAGGATATATGAAAGAAAGAGAATACAATACAGCTTCTATTTCCAGCGTAACTATGCGTGAGCAAATTAATTTCAAACCATTAGTCCAAATATGTTAAAAAATGTAGGGAAGTCTTTTCTAAACTAAATTCATTCTCATGTATGTACGAAATATTAAGTACAATTTTTTAACCATTCTGTCGATTTTCAAATAATTTTACGTTACGTCGCTTTTGTATTTTGAATTTCTAAGAGTTTAGGCGCTATGGAAGAACACCTCGTTGACGCACCTCGTATATAGGTTAGCATTAAACAACAGAAACACTATTATTGCAAGTTTTTTGATAGATAATTTTTAAAAGCCCTCGGGTGTTTTTAATACGTGCCAAGACTTTCATGACCGTTTGACGGTAAAAGTGATAAATAGAAAACCCATCAGATCTTTTCTTGATCAGAAGAATCAGAAATAGAATCAGCAGAAATAAGACCACCAACAAAAACATTATTGTTGCTTACAGTAGCCGGGGAGTCAGCACCTGTTTATGAGGATATTAGCATCACAATTTTACTTTGTTCCACTTTAGTTATTAATATTAGGTTGCCCTGTAGAAAAAACGATAGTTCGGGTCAGGAAAATTAGTCACCATGCAGCGCTACAAGGGAGACGAGCTCTCGTTGTGCATACGCGAGTATTATCACAACAACAATTCTACCACATTCAGCAATGCCCAAGCCTTCTGTTAATTAGGCAGTGGGTTCGTAAGTTTGAGGAAACTGGTTCAACGTTAAATATGTAAATACTCAAAATTGTCGCTAATGGTTTGGAGAAAATCCTAAAAACAAACATCCAAGGCCTCTGCATTTTCGAAGGCTACCAAGGCCGCGCAGTAACGTTAAATTCACAGCATTTTATCGACTTAAAAACATTTTCACCCCTCCTCTTCAAGAATTTGAAGGATACACTCAAGACACTTGGTTCCAACAGGATGGAGCCACTTGCCACACTTCCAATATCTCCTTGCCCGTCTTTCGAGAGCTTTTTCCAAGGAAAAAAGCATTGTTTTTTTTATTTACTGAAAGAAAAATAGTACAAATTGGAACGGAAGAAGGAAAAGAACATCGAAACAAATTAAAACCAAACCAGCAAAATATCTCATTAGAAAAAGTCTCTAACAGACTCTAAAATATTTGTTATATATAGTTGTGAAAATACAAGATTGGTATTTTGTAGTTCGTTTATGACAGCAGGTATGTGTTACAAGATGTGCTAGGTACTTATGCACCATAACAGCGACTTTTCTTATTTCAGGTATCAAAAGACCTATTCAAGCTTTATTTTAAATGTACAAAATTTGCAATCCTCATAAACAACTAGAATTTTTGATTTCTCTATTAAAAGCAATTTAAGTTTTTTCACTTCCTGTCATATTGTACCCAACTGATGATATACTCAATACATATTTCAACATGTGAGTAGTAGCTAAAATATTAAAATGCCGATGTACAAAGAGCTAAATGACTATGTATACATTGTTTTCATGTAACATACCATGTGCATAATATGGTGACTCAAAGGATAAATATGCATGGCTTCTTGAATACACTGTTGAACGTCAGAAACTTGATCCAGTGCCAAATAAAGTTCAGCTAGAAGAAGCCACACCTCTACTTGTAACATCCACGCTCTTTGGGGGCCGGGACGTGGACTAAAACTGCTCATAGAACTCGCTACCTCACTCAAGGCTTGTTCTACTCTTGTTGCTGCAGTATTATGTAGTTGTAAAGAGCCTGAAATCATTTAAAAAATAATATTAGATTTACAAAAATCGTCACAGTGTTTGTGGATTAAGTACATTAAAAATGCATCTTATTCCTGACACATGTACTTCAAAAAAGCACATAACTTAAATATATCTAATTGAAAATCCAAAAAACATCTATATCCTTTTGAAATTTGTTTAGTACAAGTGCAATTTTTAAAAATTATGCTTTAATTTAAATGATTATATCTTGTAAACAAAAAAAAATTGTTTAAAAAAAGGTTTTCTGCAATTTGTGAATGAATTATTTTCGTTGTAAAAGTTAAAACAGATTAGATATTGACTGGGGTTGGGTAATTACCCCATTGCCCCCTCCTTCTTATCTAGTTCCATATTATTCTTCTCTACACCCAGTTAGCATACTAATATTCGAAATAGTATATTTTTATAAAAAGCAAAAAGTTTTTCCTTTTTCCTAATATAAACAAAGATTTGAACGGTTTAAATCAATGGCGTCTAACATTTTTAAGAATTAAACGTTATGCCGATATCTCAAAGGGTTTAAATTTAAAACATAAAATTTAAAAGTAATATCAATTTATGAAAATAAGAAATAAAAATTCACAATTTTTCAGACTAATAAATGATACACAGTTTATCTCGAATAATAATAGATAAATGGAGTGATTATTAATGCAGCTAAATTTTGTATTTACCTGTTCGAATATTTGATATTAGATATAACAAAAAATAAAAAATTACTCGCAGAAAGTTTCATAACGGACATTTTGTTGTTTTATTAACTGGTCATTTAAATAAAATATTTTCTTGATAATGAGATTAAATAAACGTATAATTCAACTTTACTATACTAGGTGCATTATGTCTTGTTCTTTACTCAAAATGGGGTGCAGTTTTATCATATGACCATAACAGTCTGTTTATCTTTACAGTTGGTATGAAACTAATGTGTCTGAACTGCTAAAAAATCAATTCAGATTTTCTTTAAACTACCATGCTAAGTTATCCCGATGAAGTTGAATCATTATACCCTTATATACATATAAGCAATATAAACGTTTTGTATTTTTCTAAAACTTACTTGAATCCTTATCTGACATTTCCGACGTGTACAGTTGAAAAACTGACCTGGTATCACTTTTTCTATCACATTCAGGCATATCTGATATTGTCTGCCCTTCATACAGGTTTTTCCATAATTCTAGCATTTGTTTAGCGGTTATTAACGCCACCTAAAATACAGACTGGTTTATTGTTATGTTACTTATTCAAATAGCAGTGGTTCTGATTGAAAAGGGTTAACAAGCTGATTTCAGATCAGATTCAGATGATAACAGAAAAAAGCACTGGTTTCTTAAATGTAATACTAGATATCCCTCTATGGGTCGTTTCTTGCTGATTATAAATATATCAACTTTGATATCGTTATTTTCAAAGGTAACCGAGAAATTTGACGAAAACCCTGCTATAGAAAGTAACTAGAGACGGGGAACGTTCTACTTTTCTATTATATATAGGAGTCAATGAGAATACATTGTTTCTTGTATCAGAGTTTTTCTCAAATTTCTTAATTTCTGATTATCTTGAAGATAAAAATATGCAATGCAGCATATTGATAATCAGCAAGAATATATCTATTTGATGGACAATATATACGGGATGTTATAATGAAGAAACCAAAGTTGATGTTGATATTAGAAAAATTAAGCTCTCTGTGTATCTGCAATCTACGTTAGAAAATCGTCCAATTTCAAAATGTATTATACCTATAAAAATACGAAGGGCAATGGGGGTGTATTTGGAACAAAAAACCCTGTACAGTGTGATCAATTTATCTTGATAACATTAGAACCTGCCATAACTTCTTTAGTTTTAAAGTCAGCCATATGGACCAAAAAACAAATTGTAGGGTTGCTTAACATATTTTTTTCTAATAAATCAAAACAAGAAAAGGCTATAAATTTTACAAGATATCACCATAAGTTTTCTTTAACGGGACACCCAGTATAATATGTCCCTCAAATTGGTCTCTTCTTGCAGATTATAAATATACCTGGTTTGATAATCTTCAAAGACACCCGAGAAATTTAAGAAACTTGCCATAAAATGCAGTATTTGAGACGGAAACGGTCTATTACATAGCGGAGTCGATGGCAATACATTGCCTCTTAAGGCAGGGTTTTTCACAAATTTCTCGGGTGTCTTTGAAGATAAAGTTATCAAACCAGACAAATGTATAATATGCAAGAAGATACCTACAAGAGGGATATATAATATACAGCGTGGTTCACTTAAAGAAATACAACTTCGGTGATATCTTATAAAATTGTTAGTCTTTTGTAAATTATTAGAACAAAAACTTGTTAAGCAACCCTACAATTGTTTTTTTGGTTCATATTACTAACATCAAAACTAAAGGAGATATAGCAGGTTAAAATGATATCAAGATAAATTGATCACACTGTACATATATTTAATAAAAACGAGGTTAATTTTTTTAAATCGTAATGTCCTCACGTATTAATAAAGAAAATACCACCTTTTTAAATTTGTTTATATAAATATCACCGAAAAATGAATTAATTTTCACTCAATAGCATAGGTAACAGTATGCTTTTCAGAAAACCATTAATACGTCCGTTCAACGTAAGTTTCATGATTACTAGCACCAAATAAAACAGGTTATCATAGCGAACTAAAAATAAAGATCAAGTAATCAACATTTTTCATCAGCCAATTTTTGCCTCTAGAATTTGTGTTTCTTGCGATTTTTCCTTTCGATTTTTTAATCACCGCGACCCATCGCTTACTATAGGTAGACCATACTACATTTTCAAAATATTATTTAAATTGGTAACATTTTAATTTAGAGTCTAAAAGACGAGTCTTCTTAATCTTAATTAAATGCAAAATAGTGTAAAAGTATTAGTAAGCATAATCCTTATACGCCACATTTTATTTCTAGTCCTAGAATTCATAAACTGTTTTGGAACAAAAGAGCTTAGAGGTCTCACTAGTCCTTAGTCACAAACATTTTCTATTTTGCCTACATTTTGTTAATTTTATGACCTCTATGAAGTTAATAACCAGTGAAATGTAATATTAAAGTGCAATTTCCTAAAATCATATTTATTGTAAATGGTTTGCTTGCAAACTCTTTTTTTGCTTATGTTTTCTTTAAATTTTTGTGGAATCTGAGTTTTACATGGTATATACGAATTCTGCCAATAGCGGAAATTTGCAAATCTGAAATTATTTTGATTTTAAATTAAAATAAAAAAAAAACATTTTCCCCTTTAAATTATCATCTTACCTGACCAGCTAACAACATGTGTTTGTTTAAACGGTTAAACACTGAGTTTACGAAGCTGTAATCATTAAGATTTTTTCCAAAGATAAAAAATGGCCTCATTAGACGAATTTTTTTGATTTTTTTAGAATGAAAGTACTGATGATAAAAAAATAAGTTAATGTACTATAGAGCTAACGGATAATAACAATTGCCTTTCAGCGTCAAACTATTCCTCAACATCGAATCTCTTTTGCATGTATGAATGACGAACTGGGGAAATATTCCACTGAATACCACTTGTGCTTGATATATATTTTGATATGAGTATTACGGCCTATTTTTTGTAGAATTACATATCCTTTTATGTTTTGTTTTAAATAAAGTATTTAATACTACTCTGATCTTTTTTATTAACACATTATTTTTAATTGTTCATTGAAAATGACTTTCTGAAGCCTTAACAAACAGGGTGTTCTTAAATGTCGAGCAAATATTAAATGAGTGAGTCCTTGGTTTATTTTAAGAAATAAAGTTAATATAAATATGTGTGTCTGTATGTAATGCTGATTAGAAATATGCCAGATTTGATACCTTTATCCTTAAGATAGATAATTGACAAAAACCCTTCCATAAGAGGTAATGCGAAAAAGCGAGAGGGAACATTCTAACTTCTGCCACATAAGTTGAACACATTATCTCTTGCAGCACAATGTTCTCGATTGCCTGATAAATGTTTTATACCTGATATATTTAAAATCCGCAAAAAGGAACCCATTTAATCAAATAATAATATAAAGGTAGGCTTAAGATCATATATAAACTAAAGTAACACCCGAAGATGACGGAAATGCATAGGGTATATGTATAAAAACATTACTGGTAAGTACTAAAACATTAACCACAGTTTGCTAGACAATGTCCCAAGATTACAAGAAAAACTGAAGAATAAAGATTTAACAACAAATAAACATATCGTCACCACAAGAATAACAATACTATTATAATATATTTTAAAGAACCAATTTAACCAAGTAATGGTAAATGTTGCATTCAGCATTTATGTGGATATTTTTTCGCATGTATTTTTTTGCGAAGATTCAATTTTTGTCACCTTTAAATTATTAAACAACTCTGGTTATATTGTTTATTTTCCAATAAGGTCGATCTCAAACAATTTTTATTTCTTTTAACGGTCTAAACGACCATTGCCCTGAGCTGTTGCTAGCCGCCTTTGATACGAAGATGCTTAATAATATATGCAGACATTCCAGCCAGATTTTTCTGCTTAAGAGTTTTTAATTTGCGGGTGTAACGGTAACGGAAAAAATACTTTTGTTTCAAATTTGGTTATTTCAATAATTAATTCTGTTTCATTTTTGATTCTATGAAATTTTTTCTGGACATGTTAAATTGTTGCACGTCTTTTTCGGATACAGTAAGCCATTTTTCGATATTGGTCTATCTTCACAAAAGTAATATAATTTTTTGATTTCCTCGTTTAAGTCTTTATCCATTCTGATGCTACTCATAATATACCACCATGTTGCACACTTTTTTGTATAATTTACGTAAATAAAATGTGTAAATTCTGTTCGCTTTTTTAAAAGTATTATTATTTAGAAATATTTTCATTGTTCAAACTTGAGTACATTTAACATATGGGATACTGCTACCCATTGACATGATACATACAAATCTCTTTTTAAAACTTTTTAACCGTTTTAAATTTTTGTATGGACAAATTCAATAAAAGTGAATAAAATTATGGTTTTCCAGAGGTCAATTTTGTTTCCGAGCAAACTAATTAACTTTTTCAGATTGTATTATACCTTTCTTATTTTCTTAAACCAGACTTTATGCCATGAAATCTGTAAAGGGCATTTTTGCTTTTCTTTATAATTTTTGAAAACGTTAAATTTTAAAGCTTAAAAAATTTTTTATTTGGACGCAAATATTAAACATATGCGGAAAATTTTTGATTATTTCATTAAATTGATTTTTTTTAATGCAGAGTTTAATTTTTTAAAAATTATCAATTCTAGGCACTTCTTAAGGAAAAGTGTACCTAATTACATACGTATATATTTTTTATTAGCAGTTTTTAATATACCGATTAATCCAAAAAAAACAAATTTAAAATTTATGTATAAAGAAGTACGACACAAAAAAAATTATTTTGCGATATACAATATGGCCCAAGAAACTACGAATGTTAAAAAATATTTTGTTATAAGACCCTGTATATTATTATTAAGCCCAACAGCAAAACAATTGTTAAATACAAATCTGGCTATCTTAAATATTTTACATACATTAATTTATGGTCAAATTTTCAGTCTTTAGCTGACTGCCAGTTATACAAATCCGGTAAATTATTACTTTGTAGGATCAAAAGTTTTAAAAAATGCTATAAAACGTACAGTATCATGTTTTAAATTAATGTAATTGATGATTGGGACCGAACACTCGGCTTAGAAATTAAAAATATATAGTATTTTGTAAAGGGCAAAATCATAAAAAAAAAATTATATTTTGAAAACCATAATTTTATTTATTTTTATTGAAATTGTCGATAAAAAATCCAAAACGATTAAAAAGTTTTAAAAAGAGTGATTAAAAATGTTGGAAAAGAAAATAATAAATTCTTAAGAAATAAATCAGATTAAAATTGTGTGCAAATATTTATATTTCTTATAGCTCATTTATTAAGAGATAGAAGTAAGTAGTAGAAGCAGATACACAATAAAAACAATTTCAGTTTACTAATTCTCGCTATTGACAAATTTGGTGTAAAAATAACTACTTTTGTTCTATCCTTCGCATATACTATATAAATACTACAAAATATAAAAAAGCGCAAGCAAATCATTTAAATTAAATCTGAATTTTTAAAGTTTAAAGTTTTGTATTATACCTAAATGCAATAATTTTCGTACTTTTTGCCAATGTAGTTATTATGTCATCATCAGGTATAAGCAACCCTTATGACATTTAATATAATAACTTAAAATTCAATCTAACTTTTATTGGACAATTCCAATATACAATAAAATACAGTGTATTCCACTAAAATAATATAACTTTAACATGCCACGTGTTTTTGACGCACCTTGTATACCTGCAGATAATTTAAAATTTTAGTTCTATCTGGTTCGCATATATCCTGCAAGGTTCATTTAAAAAGAAAATACCAGCCAGCTGTTAGAAACTGTCGTGTAAGGAGTGTCCCACCCTGTATAAAGATCTTAATAATTATATATTTTTAGCCACTCGGTATATGAAGACCTACTCATAAAGAAAAAAACATACTCAATTGGGTGTAACTTTACTTAAAAAGTGCCTAGAATCGGTAATTTAAAAAAAGTAATTTTTGTGCTAACAAAATTAAGTTTAAAAAATAATCAAAATTACTCAGTCTATGGGTAATAATTCTACGAAATTAAAAAACCGTTCCGAGATTTGAAATCTATTTCTTCAAAAAAAATAAAGAAAAGTAAAAATACCCTTTATAGAATTCAGTCTAATTTATTATATAATTAATTTCAGATTTGCAAATTCTCGCTCTCGACAAAGTTCGTGTAAAAATTGCTACTTTTGTTTTACCCCTCGTACATGCCAGACCAAACCAACTGTTAAAACTTTGATACCAAAAAAATATTAACAAAACATAAGCCTTCAAATGTAAACAAACCATTTTGTTTACAATTCATATCCATTTAATTTCAAAAAATTGCAGCAAAAATTAATTATTCCAAAAGAATTATCCCAAATTTACAATTTTATTCTAAAAAAAAAATAGTTTACAATACTATAATATTACCATATTTTCTATATTGTTCAATTATTTTGTTTATGGCAGACGAGGCTTTTATAAACAGATTGTAAATGTGACAAAATAAGGCGATATGTATAATACTAAAAGTAGATAGATATTCCAATATTGTAAAAATATTTAAAAATGACAGTAGCTTAGTATTAAAAAATCTTAATTTATTTCTAGTGTTTATATTTATTTCTAAAATTCAAAATATTCTACTTTCAGACCATTTGAGAGAATTTACAAATCTAAACTCTGAGTATCATAATTATGCAACCACAGACAATAAAAATATGTTTCTAAATAGTTCTTTAAAGAATATTATATATGTATATGTTATAAATGATTGCTGCAATATAATAAATTAAATACTAGTAAAAAATAGGCTAAGAGCTTGAAAATTTTCAAAAAGGATTTCAAAAAATTATTTATTAAATAAACAAAATTATTATTAAATTTCTTGGGGTTTCAAAGGAACGTTTAAAGGATATTTTTTCTTTAATATATGTATTGTAAATATTATGTAGCAAAATGCTAAATAAAAACTACTACTATTACTACTATTTAAATTTTTGGTTGAATTTTAAAAAATTGCAGTTCAATTGCATAGTAGTGTATTTCGCTTTTCAATCTGACGGTTATCGGTTTATGCACTCTCAAAATGTGTCATTTTTGTACGTTTTTATATCCCTTAAAAAAATTAAAAAGATCTACGACGATGCCACCCAATTGTGGTTCAAATTTGAGACGAATAGTTATCGTTGGCGCAAATTTTGTTTACATATACATCCATACAGTCTCTAAAACGTCAACCTTTATATTTTCCGAAACTTTTTGCGATCCCAATACTTTCTTTATATATCCTATATGGTGTATTAATAGTACAATATATTGGCTGTAATATATAACTATTGAAAAATAATGGAATATTTAAAATTAAATTTAAAAAATTAAAAGGTCGCATTACACTTGACTTCCGCTAATATAGTTTTCTTATTGATCGAAACATAGTAACTATGAATATTTAATGTCACTAACGAAACAATTCGTTCTCATTCAAAAATCATTAAGATAAAACAGCCCCTTTAGAAAACAACTTAAATGGCAGTTGACGGGATAGCCTCAACACTTATGCGGTCAGTCGATAGAGGTCCTTCAAGCATATAAATGTCAACTTTGACTTTGAAGTATATTTGAAATTCATAAAATGACGCGGGTATTTTCGAATGGGTCATTGTTAATCTGAGATTTTTTTGGATACAGTAGTGGTTTTCAATGTTTTCCCAGTACTTTGTGATTTATATTGTATAGGTATTCGTGCATTAATTATAACTCTAAATTAAAACAATGTCGGTCAACTTTGGTGAAAAAAAAATGACCAAGATGAAATATTGCATTACAGGACGTGATGATAAATACAGGAGCCGTTTTCGGTTTCCTAATAAAAACCAGCAAGGATTATTATCCATGTAGGTTGATCGTATTAATAATCCTAAACTTACGTCCCTTCCGTTTGAAATTTTGTATGAGAACTGTGTTGGATTTGAAAGGCATTTGCTTCTTGAACAAATTCAACATGGATGTAGAAGGGGAATAAAAATTGTAACATATAAATATCTCGACAACCAAAAGATGTATTTTCGGCTTATCTTTATTTGATTTTAATGATTATATCGAACTACTGCGTAACCGAAATATTTTCTTTTTAACGTAAGAAACTTTTGGTTCTTTCGTTTTTATACTTCGTAGATTCAATATGCATAATATTATTAGATTTTTGAATACATAGAGAGACTAGAGTCCCGTGTAGAGCGAAAGCGCGATCGTGGTATCCTTGTTCAGAAATTCGTGTAACGTTAAACAAAATTACATTAACATTATTTCTCTGAACGTAAGTCAGGAGTTAACAGTGTAATTCAATGTCCGTTGTGGTATTAGCCAGAAAAGTAGTTGTTTTTGTGATTCTATTTTGTACTTATGACATCTTTTAATAGGGCTATTTCCATTCCTTCTAAAACTATTGAGAAATATGATGCCGATTGGTGAAGCTAGAGAAGGAATTCATATTTCTAATTTTTTAAATTTTAGAATAAATTTCAATGTAAAGAATTAAGTTATTTTTTTACGAAAAAAAAAACAAAAAATCACATTTTTATATTTTTTACAAAAACAACAATAATATAATTTCCTGTTCAAAAAGTAAATCAAATTAGTACTTTTTATTTTACTTACGTCTCCACCTTTTTCGTGTAACTCCAAATGTGCCTTCACATACAATAAATTCAAGCAATCTGGATATTCTTCTAAAGCATTTTCTACTATTGATAAAGCCAACTTATACTGACGTTCCGCAGACAAAATTAAAGTTAATAAGTGTAAAGTGGACGAATGTTCTGGTTGCATCTCTAAACCTACTCTGATATGGTTTTGAGCTTCTGCAATTTGACCCATAATGGCCATTTGTAGTCCTAAGAAATATCTAGCCAAATGATCATTGGGTTCGAGCTCTACAGCACTGGAAAATTCAATTTTTTTATGGAAAAAAAAACGTGGTTTTACTCCTGAAAAGCATCACTTAATCGTTAAATATTGTATATACTAAATTTCCTTACAATTATTTAACAATGTTTCTGTAAATTGGAGACACATTTTTAGAACTATTTATCGATAATTTCTGCCGAGCATATTTTGAACGAGACTGTTTAGGGTAAATTAGTGTTTTGTTCTTTCTTTCGCGTTTTTTTGCTTTAAAAATGTTTCGAATAATGAAGACTGATACCGAACATTTAGTTCACCAATGTGGCTACGTGCCTGGTGGGTGTATGGGACAAATTTAAATATTTATGAGGGGATGGATATAACATGTGTTGTAAAGCCCATATTAAAAAAACAAAGCCATTGTAAAGACAAAATCATCGGAATGTTTTCAACTGTACAGGCGCAAGAACAGGAATGACATTTACATGATAAATTATTTTGCAATTGACAATGATCAAAGAAAAATGTAAACAAAGTATTTTTTTCTGTTCCATATTAATTTAAAAACGATACAAACAGTTTTTTTCTGCGGTTTTGATTCTAAACTACGTTAGCAGTGATTATATACTCAAGTTTACGCATAAAGTCCGAAAGCGAAATAGAAATTAAGAGATTTTATAAATCATTAATTTCGGTATTTTTAATATATTATGTTGGACCCAAAGAAGAATTTAATAAAGTACTTGTACTGGTACTTAAAATTTTGGTTAACTATTACTTATTACTTAAACAACTACTGCAAAATCTTATCTACTTAAATTTCTTTGAAGAAGCACTTAACTACAAGTATTTTTTCGAAAGCAGGTACTCCAATATTAAAGAGTAAAATAGTTCAAAAATGATTTTAAGTACCTAATTTACTTTATGTATTTTAACAGAAACAATAATAGTTACCACTCATAAAAAAACATACATAAGTACATAATAAGCAAACAAGTGACAATTAGAAAGTAAAAAAAAATGAGCATCGACTTTATTATTTTAAATGGAACACCTTCTATAATATTTCAATAAATGAATTTAGAATATTTAGAAAATGTTTGGTATTCTTAATTTTTTTTAAAGAAACATTTTTTTATTACTTTTTAATTTATTTTTTAAGTTAGTTAAACTGTTACATGCTTTTGCTCTCAGTTCCTCCTTCCTTTCAATTTGTAAATGGTTAATCCGGTTTTCAATATTGCACAAAATGTTAGCTACTGGGAGAAACTTTTTTATATAAATGTTGCGAAATTTGGTCCTAGATTTAGAATTTCTAGGGCATATTCAAGAATGATAATTTCGGTTAAATTTTCGACCCATGTTGTAGGTACCATTAGAGAAACAGGCTTTTGTTTTTGAATTAGTCTATTAATTTTATTTTTATTTTTTTTTATAGTTCTAAAATAAAATTCTGTTTTTTTGGCATTTTGAAATTTATGTTTATTTAAACTTTCAAATGGTAACACTTCTAAAATTTTGTTTTCTAAATTTTTAAATCCATTTTGGAGTGTTTTTAGCCCTATTACAGATTCTGGAATAAGAAGGTTTAAAATAGTTAGAATACATTTTGGTAAAATCAAGGTCGAAACGTTAGTCGAAATAAAAAGTGTTACATATATATATATATATATATATATATATATATATATATATATATATATATATATATATATATAATATATATATAATATATAAATATATATATATATATATATATATATATATATATATATATATATATATATATATATATATATATATATATATATATATATATATATATATATATATATATATATATATATATATATATATATATATATATATATATATATATATATATATATATATATATATATATATATATATATATATATATATATATATATATATATATATATATATATATATATATATATATATATATATATATATATATATAATGTATTTATATATATATATATATATATATATATATATATATATATATATATATATATAAATAGTCTGGAAACCTTGAGATATGTCAAAAACTATACAAGTTGGGTAAATAAGTTTCATATAAAAGTTGTATAGTTCCTTACGATTAATGATTCAAAAATGTCTTGAAATATACGGGGTGTTTTAAAATCAAGTTACACGCCAAAACTTCAGAATCTCTAATGAAACACCCTGTATATTATTTCATTTTAAGAATCTTCATGAAATTCTGATCCTATTTTATTAAGCATACCCTATCCCTAAAGTCAACTGTTTTTGAGATAAAAAAATGAGAAAATGGAAATTTGGCTTTAAACAAAATTAACTCATTTCCCTATGCATAGTGAAACCTGGTGGATTATTTTAGAACTCCCATAGAAACTGTCATGTACTGACAATAAACTGTCTCAATTTTTAACATATTGTTGGAGAGTTACTTTTTCCTGATAAAAATGCTTTCAGAAAGAAAAAGAATAGAGATTCTTATGATATTTGGATGGGGAGATCGCCAAAGAAATCTTGACGAAGTATGTGAACTTTTTAATAATACGCATCCCGAGCGAGGACAAGCAATTGCAAAATCCACAGTTAGCAAAATTATCAAAAAATTTCGTGATCATGGTTGTGTAAAAGATCTTCCCAGGACAGGTAGGCCAAAACTACATGATGATATGAAATTGAATGTTTTACTCAGTTATAACGAAAATCCACATTTACCTACAAGTCAAGTAGCATTAGATTCAAACCTTAGTCAATCATCGGTAAAAAATATTCTGCACACGGCAAAGTATCATCCCTACAAAATAAGATTAATCCATGAATTAAATGAAGACGACTTTGACCGCCGACTTGAGTTTTGTTTTGGCTGGAATATTTCAAGATAGAATTATAGATCCCTACTTTTTCGACGTAAATTTAACCGGCGAAATTTATCTTGATTTTTTACAACTCGAGTTGATTCCTGCCTTAGCTCAATTGTATCCAGGTAATGAGCCCGATATGCCTACTGCAGCAATGTGGTTCCAACAAGATGGAGCACCACCTCACTACGTGCTACCTGCTCGGCAGTATCTCAGTGAAATATTTCCTAGCAGGTGGATAGGACGTCGTGGTCCCTACGAATGGCCGGCCAGGTCCCCGGACTTAACTCCCCTAGATTATTTTCTGTGGGGATATTTAAAGAGCAAAGTTTATTTGAACAGACCTCCTAATATCTATGCGCTGAAAAATCGTATAAAAGATGAAATCCGACAAATCCCACCTACTTTCATTCGAAATCTACAATAAGAGTTCATCAATCGATTAGGAAATTGTCAGGAAGTGAACGGACAACAGTTCCAGCATTTATTACGTTAAAACGCATCATTTAGAATTTTAGACTATCGTTGTTAATCGTTATTAAAAAAATTTTGTAAAACAGTTTTCTCATTTTTTTTATTTCAAAAACAGTTGACTTTAGGGATAGGGTATGCTTAATAAAATATGATCAGAATTTCATGTAGATTCTTAAAATGAAATAATATACAGGGTGTTCCATTAGAGATTCTGAAGTCTTGGCGTGTAACTTGATTTTAAAACACCATGTATATTTCAAGACGTTTTTGAATCATAAATCGTAAGAACTATACAACTTTTATATGAAACTTTTTTACCCAACTTGTATAGTTTTTGACATATCTCAAGGTTTCCAGACTTTATGCCCTCATTGTATTATATATATATATATATATATATATATATATATATATATATATATATATATATATATATATATATATATATATATATATATATATATATATATATATATATATATATATATATATATATATATATGTAGGTATGTGTGTTGACGTCATAGATATCTTTTATATCAGTCATTGACAACATTAACATAACAAATAAAAAACACTAGCACACTATATTAATTGAAAATAGTAATTTTCAATATTGTGAACAGATGCTAAAAAAAATAAAATAAATATTTCAAAATATACCTTCTTATATTATCCATCGCTTTACATCGCAAAGTCTCCTTTTCTTTCTTCAGAAGGCAAGCTTCCGCTTTTAAATGATAACCTATACCAGCAAAAAGATGAGATCGACCGAGAAGTCCAGATGGATAAGTCATTTCTTTTTCTCTTGCCTTAAGACTAAATGCAACTCCTACAGAACAAAGAGAAAAAAAAATATTAATATCAACGGAAATATTAAATGACTCTATAAAATATGATAAGGGTAGTTAAGAGCAAGACAATGAAAGTGTGACAAATTTTGCGAATGCTTAAACAATTTTGCCCGAAAATATTTTTATGTAAAGATTAACAAAATCCCTTAAATACCTTTCTTCTTTTAACGATCATTTTCAGTGTAGAGGTAACAAAAAAGCTGACAAATTCGGCAAGAATGCGGTCGGTGTAAATATTTTAAAACCAGCTGTTTTCATTAATGACATTTTTAAAAGTACATCGTTAATTTTTGTATGGACTATGTAAAATATACCTGACGTTGCACATGGTTTGTTATTATTTGTTAACATGGACCCTAATGGATTTTAAAACTGACCTAAGCACTTGTTAGGTCTATTACTTTTGGTCTTCTAGTCAATAGAAATATATTCGATTACAAAAATTGTAGGAAATAAAAATTTACATTGTAAATTTCACAGCTTAAAAAAAAAGTTAAATAAATTATTATTGATTCTATAAATTAAGAATTTAATTTTTAATTAAATGAAAGCATTCTTGAAAACTAAATATAATATATAGGGTTCAATGCATTCTCATGACTACAACCCTGATAGCTTTTTCCTAATGTATATGTGCATTGTATTATTGCCGTATTGTTAAAGATAGTTAAGTTGTAGGTACTACAGCAATTAAAAAACTTTTAAAACTGGCCTTTTTATGAATATTATTGTTTATATCGCGATAACTACCTACTTATAGCAATCAAACTATTATACAATGATTTTAATTCAGGTCGATAATTATTGGGAAAATCTGGTTATTGTTTATAATTACTACTTCGAACAACTATGTTCTTTACTTAAAATAAACTTATGAGTCACGCTTGAGCCAAAAAATATCGATATGCGTGTCACATAAACTATCCCATAGAAAATATCGGATTCTTATAAATTCATTACATTACATTATTATACAAATATCAAATGAATTGATAACTCCGTGGATAACATTTTATAGGAGAGAGGAATATTTCGAAAGGTTTTAAAAAAGCGCAACGCAGGAAAAAATGCAAAAAATATCAGAACTGCCTGGAGTCCTTATATAATGTGGTAATGGTTTTCTGCAGGGCATATCATTGATTTGCAGAAATACTCTTTCTGCATTTCGTAGTATTACAATTATCTAGAATGTTTTGGAATTTTTGATAATCCAGTTGTGTAAATAGGGGTACCTGGCTGCTTTGTATTTTCTACTTTTTTTTAACTTGCCTTTATTCACCCCAAAATAGACTCTAGTTTTAGTTAGTTCATACTATTTTCAAGATAATTTGATTATTTTTTTAATTCTTAGTAGGTTATTGCACCTTAATTTATAAACATCCAATTTACATGATATTTCAATTAGCTATGTACTATTAATGTATATTGGAACATTCTTAATAAGAATCTCAAATTAAAAAAATCAATTATATGCTTATGCACGAAATAAATTTATAAAATTCGTTCACTCTAAAATCAACAGTGTATAACAAAAGTGCTCATAAACATTGACATAAAATGTACCTTCTTCTAACAAGTTTAAGTGTTCATAACAAAGCTTGGCGGCAAGGAGACAGTTACTAGCATTGTTTGGTTCCAATCTAATTACTTCGCGTAATACTGCTAGCGAGTGTTCATAATTGCCAATAGATAACAATGCAAGTGCATGTTGCTTCCATAGGTGCGGATCTTCAAATGAAAATTTCATGGATCTTTCTAATGACTACAAAAAATAAATTAGCTCACATATTAAAATTCTAACCTTCTAGTGTACATGATACAAGAAATATTCGATTGCAAAATAAACTAATTTCGCCTTAGAGTGTATTATTCCCTTATTAGAAAGTTTGCATGGGAAAGTCGTAAGGCCTTGATTTCTCCTGAAAAATATCAGAATTTTGTATATCCTGAAACATATATGTAATATCTAATTATATAATAATATAAAATTATATAATATTAAAATGTAACTTAAATCCGAACATATTAGGAGAATAAGGATACAATACCAATATCTTGTAATACCGTTTTATCTGTTGTATGGTAACAGGTTTACATAATTAAGTGATTGTCTATAATTCTAAACATCATCAAACTGATTACACTTTGTATGTACAGGGTGGGTAACTAACAAAGAAGGCCGGTTGCCTCTCAGAAACCGGTAATCGCACATCTTTGGGAAAACATTTTTTTTTTGTAGAAGCTGGCATAGGAAGTAGCTGGAATTTATTTTTAATTTCTTAGGATAGCCAGAAGAGGCCAACACTATTGGGTAACTATAAAAACGACGTTTTATCTTTAGTTTAAGTCATATATCAAATCAACATCAGCGATATATTCTAGAAAAACTCTGAATAATTTTGCTATAACACTTAAGGTTCTAATTCTTTAAATAAAATTGAGGATAAACCAAATTTAGCAAATTAAATCTCGTTGAAAAGATCTTTTGTTGCGTTGTAATTTGCATGTCTTTCTGGTTTTTGCCGCGGTCATTATAGGGGATGTTTATAAAAGCGACACATTTTGTGGTTGTACTCGGAAATTTCAAATACATGATTCGTTAGGTTCGTGATAATTAAATAATAATGGTTAAATGAAAACTAAAAATCGAACAAGTGACTAAAAATCGCAATTTTTGAACATGTTAACGACATTATTACCAGAAAAAATGTATTCCATATTTTAGAGGCCATTGAATATTAAAAACACTATAAATTACCAATATGTTTATTTCTTGGTTAATTTTTTATAGTATTAACCAAATCATTAAATGTAAATAAGATGTAAAACAAAATACAATACTTAAATTATTATCGAATTTTCTGAGTTTATTTGAGCTGTTTTTAAAATGTCACTTTCTAACGAAGAATATTCTGATGTGCTTGTAAATTATTTTGAGTATATACAGAATCCAATTGTTATACTGTATAAAGAATCCAATTGTTATGCAAGAATATATGCGGTAGGGTACCCTGATAATTTAATCCCTCTTCAAGGCACCAAAACAATCTCCACAAATATTTTAATAGATTTTTTATGTAAAAAAAACTCATTGATAAAGTACAGATCTGATTTTAGTGCTAGAAGACGCATTTTAATACACATTTACTTTAATCAATATTAATTATCAATTATTCAATGTTAATATTCGATGATTTAATTTTTACTACAGTTTGACCACAAAACTTAATAATATTTCTACATTGTGAATTTGTTTCGCATCCTACTTACGTTTAATTTTTTCGAGGCCCACTTTCTTAAGTATAGGTTTACCAGGATAACTTAAGAGCTAAAAATTTTTTGCTTTATGCCTTTTATTATTATAATTTTATAAAAAGTTGACAAAAAATAAATATTTTGTTAATTTATGGTGTTTTTAATATTTCATGGCATCTAAAATATGAAACGATTTCCTTCTGGTAATAGTGTCGTTAATATCTTTGTACAAAAACAGCTTGGGGTTTTGACTAATAATAATAGCTATTCTAGTATTTGAAAATTTCGAGTAAAACCACAAAATTTGTCGCTTTTTCAAACAGCGCCCTTTACTAACCGCGACAAACACCAGAAAGGTATGATTTATAAAGCAACAAGAGGAGATCTTCTTAACAAGACCAGATTTGTAAATTTGGTTAATCCAAACCGAGGTTATTAATATTTGAATTTTAAAAAAATAAGTCTCCCCATCACATTATTTGAAGAACCAAATAAAAATAACGTGTTGAAGCAAAATTTCACAGTTTTTTCTAGAGTATATTCTTGAAGTTTTTGAAGTAGCTTAATTTGAGAAATTACAGGGAAAAAACTTTATAGTTAGCCATTAATGTTTCACCCCCTACTGGCTATCCTAGGAACTTAAAAATAATTTCTCTTGGCCACTTTTACAAAAAAAATCCTAAAATTTAGCGATGACCGGTTTCTTGAGATATAGCTGGCCTCCTGTCTTAATGGTGCCCCCTGTAAGGCTTCAAGAGGGCGTGAAATACTTCTTTAAAATTAATAGTATTTGAAAAAGAAATCACAATTCCTTGCGAGCATGAGAACATACAAAAAAGGGATTAATATTATATTTTAGTAAATAACTAAACATAAAAACCATGCAAGACGTTAATATTGGTTCATCACTTAATTTATTTAGTAATAACTGATTTTTCATTTTTTTTAACGTTTTGCATGGAATAACAAAATACCTCCAGGTATGTTCTAAAGTCAATCAATCAAAATTATATTTTAACTGCAGCAACGAAACGTCAGGAAACCTATTCTAATCATTCATAAGTAAACATGTATCAAATATTCACCAAACAAAAATATATTACCTCTTGTAATAAGGCAACTTGTCCCCACCTTACTGTTGCAACAGTAAGCAAATCGTACACAGTAGTCGCGTCTTGACCAGCACTGAGCCTAACATCTTTAAATTCTGGACTTTGAGACAAAACTGCATTCCTAACTGCCATTGATTCTGCTACTAAAAGAACCAATATTACCTCTTCGTAGTCACATCTTGGAATAAACTGCGAAAACAGAAAAAAACTAACACTAAAATAATGGTATCATTAAATATTAACGTTAATTATTTGTACATCAATTATGCAAAAAAAATACCTTTGATGTTACAGTAAATTGTACTTTACTAGGATTCTCCTTGTTTTCTTTTAATTAATTATCATTAGTCCGATTAGTAAAGTAAAATACCTAATTATCCCAATTTAGAAAGCACGTGTAAATAAATGTTTGGTTTATCGCGAATTTTGGTGGCGCAACTGTGAATCAACGTACAAACCTAATTTCCATATAGAGATCTATGTATTACTTTAAATGATATATTTTAAAATGAAATTTTAAACTAATAGCAATTCAAATTCAAGCATTTATTTATTTAAAAACATTACAAAAGGTACAGTTGGACCACTGGATCTTTACTCATGCGTCATAAATCGATGGAAATATCAAAGACGAGCTTTTTAAATATCGTGTTTCTCTTATCGCTTGGGTGGTGGTAATAATACGAAATCTTAGTATTACAAAATATGAAACAGCATATTAAACTTCTAAGAATATATATATATATATATATATATATATATATATATATATATATATATAGTTTCGCAAATATTTTTCTTGAACCTTCAAATATATATTGCGATTAGGTGCTTGTTTTCTTGGGAGGCGTGTTCATAAAATTAAAACGATTTTTTAATTATTTGTCGTACTTAATTCAATTTGACGTTTCGACAGGTAGTTCCAAGTCTTTTTCAGACATGTTTTTATTTTATTTTTCCTAAAACATATTGCAAAAAATTAAGATTTTAAAAAATCAAAAATTATCTTACCATGAGACGTAAATCAAAAGGTCAATAACACCAAATAACATTTAAGCAAAATAAAATACAGGTAGCACAATGTCATTTTGTCAAACAAATACATACACAGAACATCTATTGGAGGCTAACTGAAATATATAGTGTAGGAATTCATTCTTATCATAATACTTTTTTAGTGGCTACAGCAGAATTTTTATTATTTAGATAGTTATTTACTTTAAACAGAGTTGGGAACTTAGATGATGTTGAAAAAATGTTTGTTTACTAAATTAACATCTTTTTTGACATTAATTGCATTTTTATTTTTTCCGATCAACAGATTCATATATCTCTCTTTTCCGTTTATGAGATTCCGTTTTTAAAATTCTTACCTTGGAAAAATTGAATTTATGGTTGGTTTGATTTTCGTGTTTAGTGAGCGCTGTGGGGTTTCCCTCATCGTATTTATGTGAATTTAGCCTTGATTTTAAATACTGAGTAGTTTGGCCAATGTAAACTCCACAGCAGTAACTACATGGGATCTCATGCACAACGTTGCTTCTTTTTAAATTGGGTGTTTTGGTTTTTAGAACGTTAAAATTACCTAATCAAAATTTTAGCGCTGGCTGGCCATTTTACACGACCGCGGTTTGCGATAACTTTATTGTTAAATACTTGTGTTAATAGATTTTGAAATTCCCGAGTATTACGTGTGAAGCACCTGTCCTGTTAAAACCTCATATCATTCAACACTTGTTCTTTAGGCACTCTAGGTCACGGCTGGTAATATCCGCCGTTCCTAAAGAATTAAATAATTTTGGCCTATTAGTGTACAAATATGAAATGAATGGTCCTATAAGGTGATTATCTAAAAACAAGTTGAGTAGTACGGTTTCAAAACTTTCTAAGTGACTGTTATGTGATTTCTCAGAATTTACGAAAAACCTAGAACTTGAAAATTATCTCAGTTGTTGATCTGCTGATACATAAGGTACTTAAACGACTAATCAAAGACTATGTTGATCACATAGTTTAAACTTTTGTTAGGTAGAAAAAGAAAAAAACAAAAAATATTTTGAACTTAACCAGTTTTGCAACCGCACGTTGGACTTACCGAGTTTTGATGCAGCAGGCATTGGATATAACAAGTTTTGCAGCAAAATAATGGAAAATGATACTTATTGTTTCTTTTAGTAAGCACAAACAAGTTACAAATTTGGCCATATGGCAAAAAATAAAACATTACTCTGAAAAAAAAAATAAATTGTTACTCTGGTAACAAAACACTAATTAATGTGGCTAAATTCTTAGAACATCATCTTCCTCAGCATTTCCTTCTTCTGTTTCATCCTCATCAACTAATATATTTTCATTGATATTATCAAGAATACTCGAATAAAAGGATAAATCGACAGTAGTGTTTTTTGAGGAGCTCTTCAACATCTTTGAGTTTTGCTGCTTTTACGTTGACTTGATTAGGAAGTACTTCGGGTTTTAGAGTAGCCAGTGACTTACCTTTCTAAGAACAGATCTATAAACTCCAATATCGCTTCTGTAGTTTACTTCCCCTTTTACGACTATTGAACAATTCGTCCCCTTTTTCAAGGAAATCCGTTTTGCTGTAGAGAACTGAAAATGCCATTGACCAGGGGGCTTGATAATTTCTTCAACCGCTGATTTCCAATTTTGAACCACAAAATCTTTTTGCAGGTCCAACACTGTCGCAAATTGGGCAAAAATGTTTCTGTAACCACTGGGCTTCATAATAGTATCTTTCTTCTTAACAACTTTCTCTAGGCGACCAAAGATTCGATCTGGTGGCAGAAATGAGTGCCCCACTATGGGAAATGTAATATAGACTTCTGTAATTGGAGATTCACTGCGATACAGCCATGTCATCAGCATGCCCATCATCGTTACATTCTTGTTTTGTCCTGGACAGTGACAGAGACATTAGTTTTCTTTCATTCTCTGTCCAGGTGTATGTCTCCTTCACAGATAGTGAAATTATAAAAATGCAGTTGTCGTGAATAGTACGCCTATTGATCGGGAATGCGCGAGAGAACCATGTTCTTCTGGCAATCAAAACTTAGCTTGATTGTATGTTCTCCGGTATTTTTGAGAAGATCATAGAAGGCTTTTGCCTTAAGTTTATGCACTCTAAGTCGGACCATTAAGTCAGCCTTTACATAGGAACGTTCAGAGCTTGCGATTTGTTCTTTCAGCCGTATACACTCAGAACATGCATCTGTTGTCGAACTTTTAAAGTTTATGTTAAATTTTTCTACAAAAATGTTTATAAAGAAATCGTATTTCACGGCCAGATCTTTGTTTTCTTGATTATAAAACCCCCAAAGTTTCTTAATGCTACAGTCACTTGCCATGTACTGTTTTTGTGACCTATCCCTAGTGTAATGACTTTCTATGCACTTTAATTGCAATATAAAATCAACCACCCTCTGTGATTTGGGCTCATAATGTTTTGATTTTCTGTCACCGTCTCTATTTTCTTTTGCCTGTGATCCAGTGTTCACAAACTGTTTGCTGACATTTTGAACTCTGAATTTAGAAATGCCGAGTATGGATTGAAATGCAGTGCTGCATATTTGTTGCATCCCTTTTTTTGCATTAATGAAAAAAAAACAATGGGACTGTTCTATTGCGAGTACCATTTTCCATACGCCTGCGTTTTGGCACACTCTGAGATGTATGCTTCAAAATAAAGTTATCCTGGTCTACTTTATTGGTGTGTGAGTAAAATGGTTGATGAAACTTTCTTACATCTTGCATTGTTAAGTCCGAGCAATAAAAAGTTTTTCTTTTATGGATGCATTTTGAAAGCGCTGGCAGAGACTTAGGACGATACCTGATTGAAAAAAAAGGATACTTCAGTTCATGTACAGGACCGAAAATACCCAAAGACTGCCACCAATCACATAACTTTAGAGTGGGTGCGTATTTCAGATCTGACTTGAAATGTGAGTTTATAACGTTAATGATGGTTTATACCTTTAATTATGGTTATATCGATGTACCTGTGCAAGTCTAACGCGAAAGATCCACCTTACAGTATAGTTTATGTTTAAAAAATTCTTGTTTTAATATAAACGCAGATAGCTTTCTTTACACCACACCTAACCAATCATAACTTAACCTAATCCATATTTTCCTTAGTTATAAGTTTTGATAGATATAAACTAAAAAAAAAAAGCGATCTGCCTGAACGGGAATTCGAATACACACGCGGCGGATCCAAAGACCAGTATCCTACCGTCGACCTATGAAGCGACATGCTCAATGTTCAATAAAAACTTTTTTTGGGGCGCCGCCATTCTAAGTCACAGATATACTATCCTTTACTTTGCTTCACATTACTTAAAAGTTTTTTCTAAATTTTATAATAGATAATTGACAGTATCCTTAGTTTAATTTAAAGAATGCTATGTAATAGAAACACAAACGAGTTTTTGAAATTTTAAATTATTGACGGTGTAGACAAATAAAAAATATTAAACTTATTTTTAATGAAATACTTCAAATTTTAGGCCGGAATATTATATGAAATAAAAATGTTTGACATCAATTTACTACAGCCATTTGTTTCTTTACTTAAAATATAAACGGTTTTTCAAAACGCTATTATTTTTAACCAGAGTTTTGCCCCCCTATACGACACGCCAGTTGTCTTTGGGAATTCTTGGTTTATTAGTTCATGCTAGTAACAACCAAAAAGTTTTATTTACCTTTTGTTTTTTGCCAATGTGCTCTTCCACTTTGCTGTATCACGCAACTTTTTTCTTCCACTATCAACTGGCGATAACATAATATTTATTATGCTTGCTTAAATAATATTGTTTATATATGTACCGAAACATTCCGTAGACAGACTAGTCTACATGTTGAGATATGTAATTTTATTAAATATTTGCTTCAATTAATTTAAAGTTAAATATTTTTATTCAGTTGCGAAAAAGCCAAAAAAGATTTTTGTTTGTCAATCTAAACGCAACAAATAATCTGAACACATTTAAAAATAACATTATAGATGGCTTCAAACTATCATTTTTTTCATATCTAGGTTACATGTCAAACAAACTGACAAATTTTAAAATTTTGAAATCGATTCTTTTCTATTATTTAATGTTTCTCTCTTACGATCGGCGCACTGATGTGTCCCGATAGGATGAAAGTATTTGTACAACTACTATGTGTCTATAAAAACTTAAGGTCAATGATATAATTTATTATGCTTGCTTAAATAATATTGTTTATATAGGTATCGAAACATTCCGTAGACAGACTAGTCTACATGTTGAGATATGTAATTTTATTAAATATTTGCTTCAATTAATTTAAAGTTAAATATTTTTATTCAGTTGCGAAAAAGCCAAAAAAGATTTTTGTTTGTCAGTTTATGATTTTGGTATATATATATATATATATATATATATATATATATATATATATATATATATATATACAGTGTGTTCCAGCGAGGACTGAACAGGGACCTATTTTCGACCTTCCTTGTATTTTGGAAAAATTCAAAATAGCCAATCGATGTATTTTTTCTTGTAGAATCCAAAAATATCAACGAAAAAATATTTGAACCAGAAACAAAAGAGTTACGCTATGCATCAGGTGTTTTTTAAATGGAATGTATCGTTTTTTATACGATTTTTGGAAAGAGTGATTTTTTTTATGTCCGTTCTGATTAAAAGATTTGATTTTGCGATAGCTGTTTATATTACATTTTAATGTTTTACAAACTAAAATTTTAGCTTCACCTGTTTAAAATATACGATAGGTTGGTATAGGTGATCAAGGTAAAATGACGTTTGAATGCTTTGTCAATAAAAATTGACATTATTTTAATTATTGTCAAAGTCTTCACCCAAAAAATATATATTTGACTCTGATCGAAATGAAATACTCTTTGGACGAGAGACTACAGATTGTTATGCTATTTTACAAGTGCCAAGAAAATGCAAGAGAAGCAAGAAGAAGATTTATTGCAAATTTTCATAGAAATATATCCATCAATACAATTCTAAGGATAAAAAACCTATTTGAGGAAAATAAAACTTTACATGATAGAAAAAGAAATATACAAAGAAGAAGAAATCGAGACCAGGCCGTTATAAATTATTTTCAAGTTAATCCAACCAAATCTATTTCGGATGCAGTTCGGGAAGTTCAGTACGGTGGCGGTGTAAGGCGCAGAAGAGTTACCCGAGGGACTGTTCACAGGACTCTGAAAATTCATAAATTTAGGCCTTTTCGTATCCTTCCACTTCAGCACCTAACACCGGCACAAAAAGAACTTCGCTTCCAATTTGTTTCTCAAATGGTAATTCGGCAAGAATACGAAGACCCTGATTTATTCAAAAATATTGTGTGGACCGACGAAGCTACTTTCACAACATTGGGAGTATTCAACAGACATAATAGTCACCACTGGGCCGTTGAAAATCCAAAAAAGTTCCAGACTATTAAATTTCAAGGGAGGAATTCTATTCATGTTTAGTGTGGGATAAAAAACAATAAAATTTTGGGACCAATATTTTTTAACGGGACTTTAAATGGGCATAGATATTATGAGTTTTTAGAAAACGAAATTGAAAATTTTTTGGAAGATTTACCATTGGCAGAATATCAGAATTTAATTTGGCAACATGATGGGGCGCCTCCTCATGCCGTGCATGATGTGGTTCAATTTTTAAATCGGCGCCATAACGAATTGATAGGGCGAAATGGAACATATGCTTGGCCGCCCAATAGCCCCGACCTCTCAGTTTTGGATACATTTCTTTGGGGCCATTTGAAGAACGTCGTATACAGACAATGAAACGAAAATATTCAAGAGATCATGGGAAAAATTGTCGATGAAATAAACCGCCTTAACCAGGAAAATCATATTGTAACAGCAAGTTTAGAAAGGCTACAAAGGGGTTATCGATGTTGTTTCGAGAAAAACGGCGGTCACATTGAAAACTTATGTTATTAGTAGTTTTATTTTATTATTTAATAATTATTTTTTATTGAATTTCTTTTTCTATCATGTAAAGTTTTATTTTCCTCAAATAGGTTTTTTATCCTTAGAATTGTATTGATGGATATATTTCTATGAAAATTTGCAATAAATCTTCTTCTTGCTTCTCTTGCATATTCTTGGCACTTGTAAAATAGCATAACAATCTGTAGTCTCTCGTCCAAAGAGTATTTCATTTCGATCAGAGTCAAATATATATTTTTTAGGTGAAGACTTCGACAATAATTAAAATAATGTCAATTTTTATTGACAAAGCATTCAAACGTCATTTTACCTTGATCACCTATACCAATCTATCGTATATTTTAAACAGGTCAAGCTAAAATTTTAGTTTGTAAAACATTAAAATGTAATATAATGTAACAGCTATCGCAAAATCAAATCTTTTAATCAGAACGGACATAAAAAAAATCACTCTTTCCAAAAATCGTATAAAAAACGATACATTCCATTTAAAAAACACCTGATGCATAGCGTAACTCTTTTGTTTCTGGTTCAAATATTTTTTCGATGACATTTTTGGATTCTACAAGAAAAAATACATCGATTGGCTATTTTGAATTTTTCCAAAATACAAGGAAGGTCGAAAATAGGTCCCTGTTCAGTCCTCGCTGGAACACCCTGTACATATATATATATATATATATATATATATATATATATATATATATATATATATATATATATTGGTCAATGATATAATTTATTATGCTTGCTTAAATAATATTGTTTATATATGTACCGAAACATTCCGTAGACAGACTAGTCTACATGTTGAGATATGTAATTTTATTAAATATTTGCTTCAATTAATTTAAAGTTAAATATTTTTATTCAGTTGCGAAAAAGCCAAAAAAGATTTTTGTTTGTCAGTTTATGATTTTGGTATATATATATATATATATATATATATATATATATATATATATATATATATATTGAAGAGTACAGGGGAAAAATCACCATAGTCACAAAGAGCATTTTCTAGAGAACAACAAAAACAAAGTTTGCAGAGTCGAATTAAATAGCTATAATTTTTTAATTAATAAAATAGATATTAAGGCATTAGTACCAACTAATTTGCTGTGCCTAGTACATACCTGAACTATTTTTTATCAATACTCACTATTCTACCAACAAAAACTCACCGTCACCACAAAACAAAAAAAGTAAAAAAGATCATAGTCCCGGACTCTGATCGTTTTTGCATTTTTTTTTGTTGCGGCGCCGCCACCTTCAGCAAAGCATAGTTTCCTTTTATTATTATTCATTATAAAAAAAACGTAAACTTACAAAGGAATATAAACAAATACTTTTATTATTATTCATTATAAAAAAAACATAAACTTACAAAGGAATATAAACAAATAATAACAAAATAAACATATTAGAAAATAATTGTCAAAAAATATGTGCATATTGATTAACACAAGGCTATTCATATCCGCGGTTTTGAATGTTTCTGGAGAGTTCTGCAAGGCGGATAAGATCGTCGGGATCAGCAGTTGTCTCAAGATCGGAGAGGGAAATAAACTGTTCAGGATCCTCACATCGGGTTTTAGGAGAGCTAACTAAATCGTCAAAGAATTTACGCGAATTTACTGAGCAAAACTGTACCAAATGTTTGATATCGTTAAGTTTTGGAACACTTAAAGGTAACGGTCCACTGTACGAATTTGGCAAATATTGATGTCCGGTAGTTTTATATGGTTTTCTTCACTTCACTGGTCTTGAAGGGAATGGGCATGTTTTTTAGATATTTGTCCCATCGTTTAAACATCTCTTGTTTGCAATCTATTATAATAAATGGTGAAGGGTTTTTCCTGCTGTTACGTATGATGGCATTCCAGTCGTCGGGAGTTTCGGCTAGAACTTTTTGATTAATTAGTCCCATGTTACGGTTGCACTCAAGGTAGAAATGTCCGCGAACTGGAAAATAAACTTCAATAGTTTTGAATCGTTTCAGTCCTGCAGTAAGATAATGCAAAAAGCGAAAGACGGTGTAATTCTTGTTCTGACCAGCACATGAGTCACAAAAGATGATTAGGTGTTGAACAGAACTACTCAAAATGTTTGTTGTGAAATGATACAACATTGAACATACCTCTTCCGAACCTTTTTTAGCAACGGTTTCGTTGTAGGTATAGAAAAATGATCGCTGATCGGAAAGAATATGTACATTAAAACTGTAAAACGATAACTGTCTGCGATAGTATACATCATTTGTGCTTATATTTGGCAATGGCAGGTTCTTTTGAAAGTCCGTAGTTATAGCTTCTATGGTTGTATCTTTCTTAGCTTTCTTTCTGGCTTGCCTCTTCCGTTTATAAAAAGTGTCAGCTCTTAACTTATGCAACTTCCAATTTAATTGCACATGGCGAAGTTCTTTTTTAATCTTGTTTACCGCTTCTTCTTTATTTGCAGGTACAGCTAGATCCCCTTGTAGCTTTTGTTCATCAACCTTAAATTTATCACATGTGCTACACGTGTCACTTCGAGGATACCCGAATGAAATATTAAATTTTGTGGAAAATATTTCACGAAATTTTTCATACGAAATGATGTTTCTAGGATGCTTCGACGAGTACATATTATGTAACTTTTTGATGTTCGGGTCCTCTGATAAATAGATTTTGCTGCTAACTTTAAGGCTATAGTGAGCTTTCCGGCCTTTTAATGATTTTAAAAAAGAAACAACACAGTTTGTTGTTTCGAGAGAAATTTTCGATGGCCGGTTCGAATGTTTTCCACGTTGATCTAGTTTAAAGGTTCCTAGAGTCAGTAAGGACTTTTTTATGGATTGAATTCTTGGATTTGTTACTCCATGCAATAAAAGGAATGCCTTATAGCAAACTGGTATTTCAATAGCTTTTTCATTTCTAATAACCCGAACACGATATGCGTAGGAACTATCATTAAAACGAGCTTCGTTCTCTTCCTTCCTATTTGGTCTTCGCTGGACTGGAATCACGGAAATTAAACCACTTAGATAACTGTTTTGATCATTAAAACTATCATACTCATTAAATTTGGTAATGAGTTGATTCCTCTCTTCTAAGAAACAAGCAAAACGTTTACACTTACAGTTTTCCCCGGCAGCATAATCTTTAAGTTTCATTTTTTTGGATACATCTCTAATACGCCCAGTAATCGGCGTTTCTTAGTCTTAACACTATTTCTTCCAGGATTATCACTCTCACTATCGTTACTAAATTCCATTATAATACACTGCACCGCAAATAAAGCGTGGTAAATAAAAATAAAAACAACAAGCAATGAATACGTCTTTACGTCTTGATGGCTAATCGTTTTTGAAGTTTTTGCACTTGTCGAAGCGACAGGACGGACTCTGATCGTTTTTGTCCGAGACCGCTAGGCTTACGTCGGACTCTGATCGTTCTTGCGTTGCATAGTGTTTTTTTACATTTAAATACAAGGACCCTGATCGTTTTTAGCACAAACAAATTTCACCTGCGGAAAGCTTAGGTTAAGAAGTTAAAGATGGCGCTTTTACACAATTTTTGTCAAAAATGGACTCTGACCGTTTTTCCCCTGTACTCTTATATATATATATATATATATATATATATATATATATATATATATATATATATATATATATATATATATATATATATATATATATATATATATATATATATATATATATATATATATATATATATATATATATACATATAAATATGTATTTATTTTATTGTAATTTAAATTTGGTTAAAAAATAAATGTATTATTATTATTATTTGTAGCCTACGTTGGGTCACTTGATGAGGATTCTCAGTAGACCAAAAATGTTGATTATGCCTGTTAAATACTCCTCAGTTTCTGAAAAACCTCTCGTCCGTCCAAATAATTTTCCTGCTGAAATTAGTTACTTCTTACGTTTGGTATGCTTATACGGACGATATTTATTTCCTTTGAGGACTCTCTGAATGGTACTGAGTGGTATATCTCTTATAGCTATTCGGGTCGATGACGTCGACGTGTCCTTTAATCAGATCATCGCGGGCTTGATTGTCCTGATAATTTTTGGCGCTGTTTCTTCAAAACTTCCATGAGTTCTTAGGTCAGTGATACGCCTGTCGAATAGTGTTACACTTGGCTGTTGCCTCTCAGGATACAGTTGCAAATAAATGGCGGTGGCAAAATTTGTATTCCTATTATATTTAATATAACATTCTATTTAACTGAGACCGAGACCAGGCCTCTTAGAGATAATATAGACGACTTGATTCTTTTTCAATTTTATTTTTATACTTATTTTTTTTAGGGTCTAAGCTGCTCTCAAAGGCTCTGATCAGTGGTTATGCTGCGCAGCAGAGAGTGTTCACTGGCCATGTTAAGGTTTATTTGTTTCTTTCGCTAATCTGAAGCAAAGTCTAGTGAATAAATATAAGCCGCGGCAGCGAAAATCGTTAAATTGCTTTTCATCGCCCCGCACCTCCCTTGGCTCTCAGCGGATCCAAACACGTCTCAGTGACTTACACAAAATGGTCATATGTTCAGTTGATAGTTGTACCTCTCAACGTGGTGGTGGTTTATCATCTTTCCGTTCTCCGAGCGATGCACAAAGATCTACATATATTTTATTATAATTTTCTTTTTTAGAAATCTATAGGTAAATAAAAAATATGTAGGTATAGTTAATTCATGCACAGGTAAATATATGAGTACGTAATTGGTGAATATTTTTATATTATATGTTTACAGATGTGAACAGTGGAGAAATTAGGGTTTATTGGGAACCATCGTTTGCAAATATCAGTCCCGAAGATTGCTATGTTCAAATAAGAGTTTGTAGTCTGCATTTTAGGGAAAATTGTTTTATAGGCTCAAAACAACGTCTCACTTATAATGCAATTCCTACACTGTTTCTGTCCAAAGTAACAAAAAATAAGTTTAGTATTCATACATTGATAAAAGTAAATAAGTTAAAACATAATTGTAGTACATTGTATACCTAGTGGGAAAAGCCGAAAATTCCCGGGCGACCGTACCCTGGCTACTGTTAATTTCCTATACATACTAAAACACCTTAATACGTCAAAAAGTGATAAGTCGCATGCCATTATAAAAGGTCATTTTCTATGAAAATATAAAGACAAACATTTGACACTGAAAAATCGACCAAAAAGTGTAAGCCACTATTGAGAATCACGAGGTATAGTTGGCAATAACGCATATTTTTGGCCTGGATGGTTTAGGTATAGTTTACAGGCTCGTGAAAGCAACTTTAAAGCTTACAGAAGATTGTCCAAGTTTTTTAGAATATTGGGAAAAAAATTAAACATTTTTCACATTTGACATTCCATCATCCTTGTGAATATTGTCTATATATTCTCGCGATTATATGTATATAAGAGTGCGAATATATTTTAGTTTAAAGTTCGCCAATAGAGATATCGTCACTCGTAAACAAAATAAATTTGACAATAAATTATCGATCTTGCAGCAGCTTACACTTTAAACTATAAATATGCAATCTTATTATATTTTTTACAAAAATATGTTTTTTAAAATTGTATTTCATATTTAAATATGACCGGTTATTACTTACTAAATGGGAAATTTTATACTATGTTTCCCAATAGCGCTCTGACCGAAATAAATCGCGTCAAACTCCGCTCTTATTGCCTCATTGCCCCCTACAATTTTTTACTGTCGCATCGTATCTGTCGCTCGCTTGTGATGCCGATCTGACAAAGTGCCGCCCTAGAGTGAAGTAACTTATATGAATTCTGTAAACTTTGTCTGAAGGTAGGCAAGAAGTAATGAATTTTGCGAATACCGCGACAATTTAAAAAGTACCAAAATGAATACTTTTGACGTGATTCCTTATACACTTATAGTATTTATTAACGTAAAGGAAATTAACATTTGCACTGATCCATAATTAAATGAAGCTTACCTGATTTAGTGATGCGTAGTATTTTGGCTTCCAAAACGACGTCTTGGCAGTAATATTTACAGGAGCTTCATATTTTTCTCCAACCATCCCTTGTAGCAGTAGCTCTGCAATTTGAGTCATAAATTTCAATCGAATGTTATGAACACCTTGGGATTCTATCGCACACAATGTATTCCTACAAATAAAAAAAACAAAATTTAAATCCAAATCAACTTTTCCACATTAGGTATATCATATTATATATTAAAATATTAATAACAATAATGATAATAATAATAGTTCAGGAACCCCTTTCTCCGAACCAACAAAAAGAAATGTTTTCCATTTTTTACGTTAATTAATTTTCTCTTTATCATTACCGATGCGTATCGATAGCGTAACATTACACATCGTTTCAATCCTATAACTTACCCCGTCAATATTCTCCTGAGCTAGGCAGGCAAAAAGTTCTAAATGTGGTAATTCGTAACGTAGCTCTCGCAGGTAGAGCTCCATATATATTTAAAAGTGTGAAAGTTAAAAAAATACAGTTTTTCTTTCATGATCTGAAATATACTAATCCTATGAAATGTTGTTCAAAATCACCAGAACAGCTACAACCCAAGAAGAACAGCCACGATTGCCAAAAATCCACGCAACACTAAAGGTTGTACTTTCTGAAGGTGCTGCGCAGGACTTTCAGACAACCCTCAAAAAGCATAGTGTCCATGAACGACACCATCTTGGTCACGGGGACAATAAAGGGTCGCTTTAGTCAACAGTTCGAACTAATACTGCTTTGACACCATAAAACAAAAACCATATATCCAAGTATCCAACCCATATTGTGCAATGTGTAAAAAACCGGAAATCCGTTCCGTCTTTAATTGTATTTAAAAGTGGTATATTGAAGTAACAATAAGTTCAGTTCGTGACCTCATTGTTCTTATTACTCATGACTAATGTTTTGAAACGTGAAATATGTAGCCATTAAGTGATAAATATAAAAATATCCTAACTATCTGCCCCGTAGTGATATCCTAGCCCTTCCATAGACAGCCAAGCCGCAGCGAAAGAAATTATGGGTCCTACACGTTCTGGTTTTAAAACTGAAGATAAAAATGAAAAACTTATCTCCAAGGTATGTGCTAACTTTGTCTCGCAGTGGGAAACTAAATTTGAATCGAAGCTAAATGATCTAAAAAAATTATCTAATAAAAATATACTGCAAGCGTGCAAAGGTTTGACCGACATCGGCACTAAGGTGACTAAGCATACTGAAGTCTTACGTAATCTTGAAAATAAGGTTGATATATATGAGCAACACTCCAAAAGAAATAGTCTGAGACTATGTGGCTTGGACGAGAACGATAGCGAGGATTTGCCACAAATTGTGGCTGAGTTTGTCTCTAACAAGCTTTTTATTCCATGTTCTCCACAGGACATCGATTATGTTTTTCGGACGGGCAAGAAACCGACATTGGTCCTCAGGCGATATTAGTCAGTTTTGTCAACAATGCCAAAAATAATAAGATATTTGGTTCCAAGAGCAAGTAAAAAGGCTCAGGTTATACCCTGTATGAAGATCAAACCTCACAGCAATGTCATCTACTAGTAGCTATGAAGAAGAAATATGGAAATAATAAAGCACGGTCTCTGGGAGGAAAAATATATCTTTATTTTATAGGAAACATAAATTATAAGGAGGGTGCTGCTGTTACTATTTCATTCATAAATTCTAATGTGTATTACCTCTATGTATATTAATGACACAGCTGATTTTTTTGCATTGTTATGTTTTCCTTTTTTTCTATTTGATTGGATTTGTTATGACGGAGTAGGCTTAGTTGTAAGTATACATATATGAATTACAACGGCAAACAATTCAATTTTTGTCATTTTAACACACGATCTCTGGCAACAGGTTTTACTTCTTTTTTAGAATATATTTCTGATGAGCAGCCACACGTGATTGGGCTCTCTGAAACTTGGCTACATTCAGGTATATCTGACGAGAGGAATATGCAAATCCCAATTACGATCTATTCAGGCTTGATCGCGAGTCCCGTGGTGGCGGAGTTGCATTCTATACTAAATAATATTTAAAAGCCGAGTTGGTTATGACCTCTGTTCTCACAGTGGACTTAAACAGATAGGGGTGAGTATTAAGCTTATTAGCAAGATTGTGTCTGGGTTCTCTATATAGGTCTCCCACTACAAACTTTATTCTTTCTATAATGACCTTGAGACTGTCCTTTCTGAATTACTACCTCAATGTCATTTTGTTATTTTCGGTGGGGATTTCAATGTTGACTTCCTGAACTCAAAAACAAATGGTTTCACATTATTTGATTATTTTATTAGTACATTTGGTCTAGCGCAGATTGTGTGTCAGCCCACCCGTATTACAAATAATACACAAACCCTTTTAGATCTAATATTTGTAACAAGTTCTTTAATTGTGAATAACACTAATGTAATCGATTGAATAACCTCTCTGATCATTGTCTTGTAACTTACAACTTAAACTTAAAAAAACCTAGGGCGGAAATTAAGTTTCGAACGTATCCTGACTATAGCTCTTTTGATTATACTGATTTTATGGGCGACCTTGTAGGAGTAGACTGGAATTCTATTTTTGAGTTTGACCATGTTGATATATTATATTTTTTTAATAATGATTTATGGGCGACCTTGTAGGAGTAGACTGGAATTCTATTTTTGAGTTTGACCATGTTGATATATTATATTTTTTTAATAATGATCTTAACTCCCTATTCGATAAACATGAGAAACTTGCAACTCGTTATTTCATCCCGTGCTAAGGGTGTGGATGGCTATGACAAAACTTATTTCACTGATTATTCTATATTTGACACCACACGTAACTGATCTGATCAATAGATGCTTAAATACTGGGATATTTTCTACTCTTTAGAAAAAAAGTAATGTAGTTCCCGTTCCAAAAATTACTAAACCAGCCTTAATTGCTGACTATCGCCCTATTAGCATTCTTTGTGCCATGTCGAAAATACTAGAAAAAATAGTTTCTGAACAATTAAATAATTTCTTTCTTATTAATAAAATTTTACCAGAAACTCAGTCTGGATTTCGTCTGGGTCACAGCATTAAAACAGGCCTTCTAAAGATATCGGATGACTCGCTGAGGGCCCAGGATTAGACTTCAGCAAGACATTTAACACCTTATGTCATGACATCAGGTTCTTTCGTCTTGATGGCACGGCCGTTGCATTTGTGCCCAGTTATTTAAGCGATGGACAGCAAAGAGTTATATTGGACAACGACGTATCGCCATTTTTATCAGTCAAAAAAATGGGTACTACTGGGGAGTCTTTTGGAGCCTTTATTATTCTCTAAATATATATATAGAAAATTTTTTAAACTTTCTCTCTTATAGTCAATCTCATCAATATACTGATGACATGCAGCTATACCATTCATTTTCATATAACAGTCGCCTTTTATTAACAGGGATCCTGCAAGTATAGCAAGAATATCAAAGGCTCATAAAGTATCGCTTAATAATAACGAAACAATGCGTTCTTATTTTTTGGCAAGGACAGAGAATTAATCTGTAATGATGCACAGTTTGTTTTGGAGTTAATTAATCAAGAAATTAAATTACTCCCGAGCCTGCAAGAACCTCACAGTACATATGAACGATGTTATGTGCTTTGACACTCACGTATCACATTTGTTACAGATTTCATACTATAAACTAAAAACACTATATTTATTTAGATATTTAAGATTTTCTTAGTGCCAACGTCAGATTGCAGCTATTACACTATTAATTACTATTACAAATTACAACTATTACACAAGTTTGGTCTTACCGGGTCTTGGGTATGCTGACATTTTTTACTTGCCAGCAACACTCAAAAGAGTAAAAATAGTCTTCAAATACTCCAGAATTCTTGTAGAAAGTTCTGTTATGCATTGAGAAAGTTCGACCATCTGACAAATTTATAGCCAATCAAAATGGTTAAACATCGAAAGTCGTTTTAAGCTGCGTATGGCTTCCTTAGTAGTCAAAATCCGGCTATCTGAGTCTCACCGTTATCTTTTTGAAAAGTTAGTCAAAGGCTAATATTGCTACAAGGCGCCGAAATTTGTATACTGTTCCCAGACACAACACACCGACGTTTCAGCGATCCTTCTCCTATTGTACTACTAGGCTCTATAATACGCCTGAACACGTTAAGGCTTGCTCAACGGTTCTTGCTATGAAACAAACAATACCGTCAGTATTTACTTAGTGTCAGAGATTAAAGTGTGTTTTTTCTTTGTTATTTCGGTATAAATACTGTTTGCTCTCAATCGTTTCAAATACTATTTGGGTAACATATCTTTTATGTATTACTGCTAAACTCTTGTATCACTTGTATATTTTTCTATCATTATTGGTTAATGCTATCTACACGCAAGTATTATTTATTTGTTTCAGACTATGTTAGTAAACATGTTGTTACCTTAGTTCTATTTTATGGTAGTTAGGTGAGATCCAGTCTCGCCACCATATAAATATGTATTTAACTTGGTCTTTATCCCCAATAAAAGCCGTTTGAATCTGAATTTGAAACCAACAAGTGTAAGAATTTTGTCTTAACGTCAACCGTGGTTAGGTAGAAGAGCGTCAAGGATACCGAGACTAAGACTAGATACCACAAAAGCCATTTACAACACAGGAAGTTTCCGTAATTATAAAAAGCCTGAATAATTTAAATGCGTTCTGGTTCAGGACATTATTGGCATGCAACAAAAGCATGTGCTAAGGATACAATATGATGCAAAGAGCACACTACATATACCTTTGCAATTAAGAGCAACACCAAAATTCCACAATTAAATTATCTTTTATATATAGATGACTTGAATTTGTTTGCAAACATCAGAAATCAAACAGACCAAATGATAAAAATAGTTTAAGGGTACCTACTCTACTAATATCGGAATTGCAGTGTAGCCTCGGCAAGTGCCGTGTCGTGAACTTGATAAGAGGGATTATATAGACAAAACCCTACGAGAAGCAAAAAGGAATACCGATATCATAGACTCTGAGGAGACCTACAAATAACTTGGAAGTAAACAAACTGACAAATAAATCATCAAACTATGAAGGCATGAATTAATTAACGAATAAATTAGTTGCCAAAGAAAAAATATAAGTTTTATATATACATTACACATTTCCATTATTATTATTGTTAATTCAAAAATTATTGTAGAAATTCAATCTAACATAGGTATACTATATTCGCAAAAGCAAACTACAAAAAGTAATTTAGTATACAAATAAAAAATCTACAAATTGCACTGATTTAAGAAATATTTAACAGTAATATACAAGGTGCTAGACCCACATATAAATATTTAAATTATACATAAAATAGAAACATTGAAGTTTTTTGAAAATAAGAGCTCTCTAAACTTTTAGCTATTCACTTTTATCTCAGTGTTTAGGACTAAATACAAAAACAATTGATACGTAAAGAAGCGAACCCTCTCTTCCTTTGCCGTCGCCCAATACTAAAACACTGCAAGCAAAACCTGCTGCGCCTGAAACGGGGCGGACGAAAGAAATGTCATAGAGATCAGATCTTTTCTTATTTTCTAGGAAATAAATATAAATCACAGCATTTTTCAACAACTATTTTATTCAGTTCTTTTTTACAGATTTTCTCGTTATCATACCCGATCTTATTAAATTGTTAAAAACTTGGATGTCCTACTAAAGTTGTAAATAATAAGTTTTTAATAAATACATCCTTATTTATTGAAAACCGAGATTATATTGCTCTATTACCTTATTAATACAAAGTTAACAACCTTCCATAATTCTTGAAATATAGATCCCGATAATTTTAAACGGTGGAAAGGACGAATTTCATTGCTCTGCTCTTCATCTGCTGGGTATAAAGATTCATGGTTATTCACGGATGTTACTTTAAGAGGGTCGTCAAGGTGTCATAAAAATTGTATTACGCTAGGAGCTATTGACAGTGGTGTAAGTAGACATTTTGGCCTCTCCTGCAAGTTCTGACAAAGGGCCCCCAACGCACGTACAGAAAACAAAAAAAAAGTTATTCATAGTTGAGCATAATGCTTTTAAAAACAAATGCAACGCCAAAAACAGTCCCGGAAAATAACTGATGACTTAAAAAAGGTCATTCATAGTTTTGCATAAACAAATAAAAACAGAGACGGAAAATTACTGAGAACTAAAAAATGCGCTCCTGGGCCTCCCCGAGGTATAGCAGTTACTCCACTGAGAAGGTACCAATAATGCCTTAATAATTTTATCTAACAATAAAATTAAAATCAACGATATTTCACATTATTCCTCCAACTAAGCATATAGCTTAGTTCAAGGAATGATATATTGTCACTTTCTGTGTTATTCGATTAAATTAAACCAGAACATTTGGTGCCGCTATAGTATAAGGTCTGCGGACCGGCGGTCAGAGCTGGGCAGTATTTGTTTTCTTTTATAATATTTTATGTATTTAATTACTTTTCAAATACACTGTAATTAAATACTCGCCGTAAAAAGGATTGAGTATTTAGAAATACAAAAAGGATTTAATTAATAATAAATTAATTCAAATAATTTGTATTGGCTGTTAAATACTTTGTTGCTAAGTTTTAGTACATCCAATCAAAATCTAGTAATAACAAATTACTTCAGACGTTAGAGTCGTTATTGCTTTAGCAATTTTAACGCCTTCCGCGCATCGCTTCTAGCTTCATTTCATTTTGTGCCATTCACAGAGCATAAGAACACCTTTATCCTGCCACGAGGACAAGCATGTGATGTGCTGTTTGATGGTTAGTATTTGCGAATATCATAGACAAAGATATAGTGTTTACTGACTACATTTGTTCACCAAAAAAACAATGGTAGCACGTCATAAAAATCGGTTAAAAATAACACGAACATATAATACAACAACAAATAATAAAAAACACCGTACGATAATAAAAAAATCACCCTTAATTACATTAAAACAATCAACCAAAAGTAAGAGTTGAATAAACTTAATGAAAATATAATACAATAAAAATTTTAAAGATTTACTGAAATAAGAGCAACCTGAGAAAGAATAAAATTAATTTTGGAGTATGTGCTTCTTGATCTTGGGTTTAAAACTTGAAAGATGGAGAGACTTTAAGGAGTTTGGCAATTTATTATATAATTTGAAATCTATGGCATTTTTCTCCTGATTTTCCCAATCTAAATAAAATTAACAGATCGAGTGTTATAAGAGTGAAAATCTAAACTTGTATTCCAACTGCCAAAATTTCAATCTCTAAAAATTGATAGTAAATAAAAATACAGGGTTAAGGTAAAACTTGTAATCTGATAAAATCAGGTTTGCAGTGAATCCTAAGTGCGACCCCTGAGATAACACGAATAACTTTTTTTTTTATCCTGAAAATCTTCGTTGCAACAGGTGAACCTCCCCGAGGTGGACACCATAAAAAACAAGTGAGTGGAAAAGCGAAAAACATACAGATAGAAGTGTATTTGAATTAATGCTTCTACTAAGTTGTCTAATAGAGAAAATACAGGAACACAACTTATTTTGCAAGTACGACACATGTGAATTCCAGCTTAAGCAGTCATCCAAATATGTCTCCACCAATTTTACTGAAGATGCAGGAATATGATCACGATTTTTAGACAAAACCAATTCCTAAGTTTTGTTGTGATCAAATTCAATACATATTGAAGTCCTGTCGTTTTTTCTTTTTCGTATATTTTGTTATCGGTTTCTATTGAACATATTGTACAATCCTCTCTAGCATGTGTCAAATGGAATAATTAAAATTTCTGTCCAATTAAGACGCTGAATTGTTGGTTTCTTGTAGTGGATGTCGATTAATGGACATTCGTTCTTTGTTGTAGTTAGCAACTTGTAAAGGCAGGGCTCGTCTTTTGACAGTGTGTTCTGCTTGCAGATGATGATGTCTTCTAGCTGCGGACCTTCTTCTGATGTGATTCGGTAGTGTTCTTTCGTGAACAGAATGTAAGGATTATTTAGGGATATAGTTTGGTTAAGGATTGGAATTAGGTATATTTTATATGATACAAATTGCGTGGGAAAAGCAACTGGTGTGTGTATACAAAAAAAATATAATATATATTTTATATATATATTAAATAGAACTAGATTATCTTTGAACGTCACTTGAACAGAAATGTATTTATAATAATTAATTAATTCGTTAAATTTAGATATGAGATTTGTTCCGTATAGGTTTTGTATATTATTTATCATTTAGTTAATCTGATTAGGATTAAGAATAGAATTATGCACCGTATTCACATGAGCAAATGATATTGCATTTTGTACGTTATTTATTATTTGTTTCAACGTATTTAGTTGAAAACATGATGTTATCTAATATTAGAAATAAATATAGAGCACTACTTGTATTTGCTTTTGCATCTTCTAAGAAATTTAATTTCTTAAATACCATATTACGATTTGTTTTAAGTGTTTCTAGGTTTTGTTTATAGGTATTAATAACTTTGATAATACGGTGTGTTCGTTTTTTATTTCTTGTTGATTTTGTTGTAAAGTGTTAAAGTATTTATTGTACCTTTCTTCGTCATCGGAATCAAGGGTTCCAAAGAACCATTTCTTTACTTTGCCAACGGCGTTAAATAAATCTTTTTTAGATCAAATTTTTTTAAAGAATCATCTAAAGTGCCCTTATGATATCTCTCGTAAAACTACATTAGCTATAAAAATTCTAAATGTTCGCTTCTACCGTTAACATTTTTTAAGGAACGTGCAATTTCTTTTGCGGCAGTTAGCGATGTCATTTATTTAAGAGTCGGTTGTAGTTATATTAGAAATTATATTATTTCGATTTCAGAGTCTGGCATTCAAATTTAATCTTAATTAAACGAAAAATAAAAATAAATTCGTAATTTAAAGAAAATTTGTAAAATAGACACACAATTTACAAAAAATGGGTGTGGTTTTCTTCCTTGAGGTTTTTGAATCTCAGCAAACAGTCGAAATTGACGATCTTCTGGAACAGGGCTTCAGAAATACACTTTCCGACCACTACCAAGAGATCCTACCGAGTGCGCTAGTTAAATAACTTACTTTTAAAAACCACTTTTTAAAAAATAATTTAATCAAAAATAAGCAAATACAACAATTTGACGAACAGGGTAACTACATGCAAATGCTCGAAGGTTAACTACAGGTGAGTAATAATTAATTTATAATTTGCTTAAATATGTACAAAAATGCAGATAGACAATATGCTATAGTTGCAGGTGCGAATGATGTCAGCTTGAGATCATCATGGGTGTATAACCTGTGCGTCACATATTTCGGTTAAAGCAAATTTACCTATTTTTCTAATTTCTTTTCCTTTCATGTAAGGCTAGTCTAAGTGAGTCAAAACCAAAAATACAATTGCACATTTTTTGCAAGACACAATAATTTTATTATTTATTTTTAATAATATTTTTTCACCAGCTGCCATAGTGGGATTAAATAGTTCCTAGGACAGTATATTTTATAGCCCGAAAACAGCGATAATATTATATTTAATTTATTTGTGTACTAAATTTTTTTCACTATCCAAGGTGGCCATCGGGGTCGCAATTATATTACAAATAATAAAACTAACATCATGCAAAAAACTAGAACTTATTTGCCTTCATTAACACTAAGTTTTCAAATTTTTTATCTGACAGTACTTGTCTCCTAGAGGTATTGATAAATGTGCCACAACTAAGCATTTTTTTAACTGGTGCTGATGAAGGCAATGCTGTATTATATTTTAAAAATATATTTTTACGGAATAAAAAAATTTTTTCGTTTTTAAGAGGCTGCTCTTTGTCAAATCATTTGTTCAGTTGAGACAGTAAACATGACCACACATTGGGCTGTGTCAGCCGATACTCGGTAGAAATTCAGAAATGTAAAATATAAAAATAAAAAACTTTTTTTTTCACTATCTTTATTTAAAACGTTAAATTTACACAGCAGCTTTTTTGGACGCTATATGTACCTCGAATAAACAAACCTTAAGAGTAAACGTTTAGTTTATTAATATATTTAAGTGTAATAAAATGATTGTTCGGACACTTTCAGTAATATTTGGAAATTTTACGTACCCCTATATATTTAACAGCGATGAATTGTTCAGTTTTAACTGATCGTTAAATAAACATTTTAAAGGTTTGAGTTTATTTATTTCAAGAGAATCCAGTACATTCAATTTATGACCCTAAGTTTCTTTGTGTAAAATTTTAATATTATTTTAGAAAGTATGAACCATTTATTTATTTAATAATTCATCTATTCTTTTAACAACGTCTCTGCCTGTTTAACCTAGATTTTTTGTATCATAATCACCACAATTTAGATGGTATATAAGTTTCTTGGGTTTCTTTTGTTATTTTAAATTACCTGAGGAATTACTTGTTTTATATACTATTCTAATATTTAAACCATTTAGAAGTTTACCTATTCTATAACTAGAGTTACCTATACCGTGTGTCCAAAATTAGTAGGGAATGTATTAGCATCTTGGAAACTATAAGGGACAGAAAGATGGTCAAATATATGGGGAAAGTCGTAGGCCATTCAATTGTAAATTCAATGTCGATTTGATGACGGCTCTATTTTTTTTCGTTTTTGAGATATTTTGAAAAAACTAAAAATTTGCATTTTCGAAGAAGGGCTGTATTTTTTAAATTTCATATTTTCAAAATCTGTAAAAACATTATTTAGAAAACTTTTTAAGAGCAATGCATCCCTGATTTCGACGTTTCGGTTTTAAGATACCATCATTTTTCTTATGGCGGCGATTTTGTTTTTTTAGCAAATTTAAAAAGAATTTTTGTTACCTTTATAACGATGTATGACACCTATTAAAAAAATTCGTTTTTTGTTTGAGTTGGTCATGGCTGCGGAGGTCATTTGCCTTAAAAACAATTGCCATTCATTTAGTTATAGGGAATTCTTAGAAGTAAAATTCGCATTAAGTGTATTTCTATTATTATTATTATTATAAGGTATTAACCTATGCCCTAAATAGCTAGACGGAGATTCACTCAGTGTGCACCGTCTGAAATGCCTTTCATTGGTCCCTTAGTTACCGACGAGGGCGACGTCCGATTAGAAAAATTTTTAATGATAACATTAAGCCGTAAATATCCTACGAAAAATAAATGTATGTACTCAAAAATTATTTTTTATTTACTTTCAAAACCAAACCTGGCAAAATAAATACAATAAGAAAACTAAATTACTACTACTTATGTTGAGGATACAAAGCATGAAAGCTTCTGATGCATAAAATAGTTTTAACAAAGTTCTTAATTGTTGATTGATATTGATGTCCTCTTACATAAATTTGGAAAGTTATTTTTATACTTTATACCTATTTCTGTCATTGAATATTGCACCTGCCAATTATTCATAATTCTCATTTTTTCCTAGATTAACAACATTTGTATGGGGTAATTTAAAGTTTGAAGAAAAGCCATTGACAGTTGCTTTTTTGGCTGCTTGGTCTGCAAGCTCATTTTCTGGATTACCTACATGTGCCTTAACCCAGACAAAATAAAAAGGCTTTTAACTTTATGCATGCATTTACTTTTACGGTAATCAGAAAATTGGCAGGTGGAGCAACCAGACAATTAGATAATGTTGATAATGCACTTTGACTATCAGAAAATACTACAAACTTTTCAATAAAAATAATACAGTGTTCAACTAATTCAGGGATAGCCCACAGTTCGGCTGGATAAATATAGACGCCATCGGGTAAATGAAATATTTTAATTATTTTTTTATTTTTGTAATAACAGACGCACCCTGTCTGTCGATTTAAAACTGAGCCGTCTGTAAAAATTTTTTCTTAATTTACCCAAATTGTATCTAGAAAGGTATGTTTTAAAATTAAGTGGTTTTTTCCACACTGTCTTTTGTGAGGATTTTCCAAAGCTGAATATTCTAATTGAAAGTATGGTAGAGTAGTATTACTATAAATTTCTCTGGGTTATCCAAGAATAACTGTGTACTAACAAAGGTATTTTTTTACTCTCCGATACGTGTGTGTAACACAGTATTGTAAGTTGGTTAAATTTATTAATTAAATTACTATTTTTTAATTTTAAAAGAAACTTGCCAGCTAAAATTTCGTCTCAAGTTTAATGGGGGATCTATTGTTCCAGTTTCAATTACGGGTATAGGAGTACTGTTCAAGCCCATGCTTTGTCGTAGAAATTTGTTTTTAATTTTTTCTAATTTTAAGTCAGTTTAAGCTGGAGATCCATAAAAAATGCCAGACGTGTTTCGTGTTCTCGGGTGAAAGGTTTAATCGATTATGTTTTAGCCACCTTAACGTTTCGCCAAAACGCTCTTGCAGATTTTATTGGCATATTTGGAGATTTGCTAGTCGTGTAAATACATATATCATCAGTAAATTGAAGAATGTTTACAATACCAATAAAAAATGGTTCAAGGTCAGATGTATAATATATTATGTACAGAACTGGGCTTAGTGTACTGCCTTGACGTAGTTCAATTTTTGTTTCTCTTACTTTAGATAATCCTTTATTTGTTGGTATTTATATTTGTCGGCGGTTATAAAAGTATAAGTTTTTTACCATTTTCAAAGGGATTCTAATTTTAGGCATTTTTTAAAAAGAATATTGTACACAACATTAGCGTACGCTCCTTGAATATCCAAAATGTCAGTGGACTGATTATTCGTAAATCCTTGTACACAACATTATCGTACGCTCCTTGAATATCCAAAATGTCATTGGACTGATTATTCGTAAATCCTAACTGAATACATGTTGCCAAATTAGCAATAACCTCTTGAGTAGAAGTTCCTCTTCTAAACTGATGGTACAACAATGTATTCTCTCCATTCCTTACTTGAAGGTAATCATAGGATGATTACCTTCAAGTAAGTTCTTAAATATATGGAGCAACAGTCTTTTGGCTGGTCTGGGAGGTTATATAATATGGAGTAATGAAGTTGATTCAAGCCAGATACAGAGTTATTATTTTGTTTTAAAGCTTTCGTAAGCTCGTTTAAGCTAAAAGGTTTTTAAAAAAAAAAATTCTTTTTGATATTTTTGTTGACCAACCTTATTTGTTGGAAACTTGAATATGGTGGGGCTAATTTGTCATGAAATTCTTCAACGCATGGGTCATCTGACAAAATTGGAAGTTTATTTCCTTCTTTGCTATTCTTAAAGCTATTTACTTTAACCCCGATTGTTTTCAAAAATGTATTTTCGTTTTCTTTTTTAACTTCTTTAATTGTTTTTTTTTGCTAAAGGAACTGCTTTTTTATGCTGAATTAAGTTAGCCATTTTAGGATTTAATTTGTACAAATTTTTTCTTGTCGTTTACTACACTATCACACGTCTGGTTTCACCACGACTTATCACTACTATTTTTTTACCATTTTGTGAAATATTTGGTACTACTTTCTCTTTAGTTGTTTAATATTTTAGTAAAATAGTCGTAATTAATATTTTTTGCCCTGAAAAATTTAAAATTGTGAGGGATTCCCAATTTTTTTTTAAGTTCCACTTTTTGTGACTATTAGTAGTAGCAAGTCTGAGTGTTAATTGACATAATAATATAAGGCAATAATAGGCAAATGATCCGAACCAAATTAATCTTCCAAAATATTTCATTCCAGTATATCTTGCAGGAATGGGACTGTTAAGGATAGATCTATTGCAGTTAATGCTGTCTGATGAACTATTCCGCGTATATGAGCCGATATTGAGAAATATTAAATTACTATCATTAATTGTCTTTAGTAAAGAGTTACCTGCAGCACCATTTCTAGCCCCACGCTACATAATGTGCGTTAAAATCTCCACAAATTAAAATAGGATTAGTAAAGGTTGAAACATCTATTCCAGCTTAGTGTTGATATTTTAGATTGTTTTTATATACAGTAAAATAAGAGACAAAAATGAACAAGTACTTAAACCAACTTTAATAGCTACATACATTATATTATTACGGAGTATTAGTAAGGACCTGAAATCTCCAAAAATTGGATATTTCTTAGCAAAATCGCAACTCCATCTTTGCAATCATTGCGATTCTTTCTATGTTATCACCAGAAAAGGATCATAATGACCAGGTTTAAACCATGTTTCACACATATTAAAGATATGCTAATTTTGTTTTGTGCAAGTAAATTTTCCAGATTTGCTTTATACTGATTACTTGTGAGTTTCCGGGAGTATTTAAATTGACTTGATAAGTTTTACTATTTAAAAGGAAGGGAATTTTCACATTATGACATATTATGCTATGATAAAATTTGTTTGTGTTGCTATAAAACAGGATTATCTGTTATTGGTCTTGATCTTTTTGTTGTATTTTAATTTGGACAAAAAAATGGGATGTTACCGATTTACTATTATTGAAACTTGATTTTTGAGGGTAACTCCTAAACAAGGGATCTAATTCCGTACGATCTACTTTATTTTTAAAGTTTTTAAAAACGATCGAAGCATAAGAGGTTTGAGGAAAGATTTTTTCGACTCTTTGTAAGACATATTTTGATTTGCTATGGCTACTTTAATTTATTTGTATCATTTGTTGCATGTAAATCTTTACTTTACTTTACTTTTAATATTATTAAAGATTGAAGGGTTAAAGGGAGAACTGTTGAACCGTTAAAGATCTCTCGGCGAGGATGGATTTGGTGGTACTCTTCGGTTTCCCAAGGTCTATAGGGCTGGGCTGCCGTCGGCTAACTAGATAACTAGTGATCGGTAGAGTGGGTCGGGATAAAAATAGAAAAAGTATGGGCCACCTGTTTTTATGGCCCTGAAAAGAAAGCCCGAGACCGGATGAACTTAAGAAAAACAGGAAAACTACAAAAACTTTACAATAACACCAATATCCTTAATATTGAAAAATATATTTACGAAAACTTACCGTTATAGCCTTGTTTATACATAGAATATAGTCACACTTAGCTCATATAAAGTTTAATAAATGAGATGAAAGACATATTGATAATTATTACCTTCTCTTACGAGTATCTCCTGAGTATGAACAAAATATAGGAAGAGGTCGTAAGAGGTGACGTAACCTAACCTAGGATTCTTCCAAATAATTTTGCATGTTGCACTTAAATTTTTATATATTTAATAATAAGTGGTACGAGAGAAAGCTCATCAAGATTTAACTATGTTAAGTATCTCAGAAAGAAAGGTAGTGTTGGTTTTATACAAATTTAACTTAAATCAAAACGCTACAAAACTGTTGACTGACTGAAAACAATATTCAAGTTTTAAGTACAGTACTTGTCAGTGATTCAATTACCTTCGAAATAGGCCTATTTAACCCAGTTTACAAATAAATGTGCAAATTAATAAAACAACAGTGCGGTGTACTGAGTGTTATTCGTTAAAAGTTAAAAACTAAACATGATTTAAAGTGTTTCGGTAAAGTTCGTTATATATTAATTCTATTATCAAAACGGAATTGGCTCTATTTGGCACATAATAACACTAACAGACAGTCAAGTATGTTCCCAAGACAACACACACAGATCAAACCTGAAGTTGATTATATTTGATACGTAGAACAACAGCATCGAGGATGTACATATGGTTGGCAGGCCTAGTTTCATACAGCTAACATCAAATAAAAAAAAAGGCCTAAAAGGAACAAATCAAGCAATAGAAGAAAGTTCGAGAACTCAAGGTAGGTAAATTATACATTTTAGTTTTAATAATAAATATTTGTGAGAGAATGATGAAAATGAGACCTACCAATGATATATTGGCCTTTTCAAAGAGTCAAGAACATGTGACTTGGAATGAAAAATGGGTTTCTTCCACTAAAATTCTAATTTTAACTCAGCCAGCATAGCTATAGGACACTTAAACAATAAGTCACCCAAAATAATTAGAATGGACCCATTTTTCGAAGAAAAATGGGCAAAAATGCCCTAAAGACAACCAAAAGTTCCAGAAGATGGTCTGCTTTTTTTTTTAACTCCTTCTGTCACTTTTTCTTTCTCCTGTTGGATAGAAACCTAGAGATTTTTGATACAACCCTGATGTTGGTACTACTAATTGTTAATGAAGTTGACAGATATTTCAAAATTAATTTAAATTTAGATACATTTTAATTTTGTTTTGAGATAATTACAATGGTAAGTTTCAAAATGAAGATTTTTGATCATATCAATTTTCTTTACTCTGATTTCCTATTTTCCTAATTCCTAACCTTATTGTTTGTCATTGTTTTTACTAAAGTTTATGTAATGTGCTTTCTCTTAATTTCAGAAAAATATCAGCTTTATTTCTACAAAGGGGCTTGATGCTACTGAAAAACAACAAATTCAGTAAGAGCTAATGAGAGCTATCACCAGAATACAAGGTAAACTTTGATTTCTTTTACTTAACTTAGCCTAAAATTGTCAACTCCATAATCATGTAACAAATTTGTACCTAAAATTGCTAATTTTAATAATTTGTTTCAGAATGAGAAGAATGTGCCTATGGAGGTCTCCACCACTTGGTTTATTGTTATAGCTTCGCCCATTAGAATCCGTGAGTTCATAAGTCCATGGTGATAGAACACGGGAAATAACATAGAGTCCTGTAAATTTAGGAGCTAGTCTGGAAGTAAAGTGTTTCGAAGCATCTGATAAAATGTAATTTTTCTTCCAAACTTTCTGATTTAGCACAAAGCAATTATCTCGTCGACGAAGGTTGTATGCATGACTTGATTTCACATAAGCTTGCTTTAAGCGATTCTGAACATCCACAAAAACTTTCGACAAAGCGTTTGATCGCGCTAAAGCATCATAATTTCCTCAATTTTCTTGAGTGGCGTTTTCGTCATGAGGTAGTCTAATTTCATGTCCAAAGACTACAAAATTCGGAGTCAAGCCTGTAGTCTGATGTTTTGCTGATCGGATTGCACAACCAGCTTTAGCTAGGAATTTATCCCAATGTCGTTGATCCTTGCTTACATAACACGTAAGAATAGTCTTTAATACGCGATGTACTCTCTCCACGGGATTGGCTTGAGGATGATAATTGGCGGTATATCGAATTTCTATGCCATAGCTTTCCAAAGTATCTCGAAAAGTTTTACTGCGGAACTGGGGACCATTATCAGCAATTAGTTTCTTAGGTATCCCATATATATATATATATATATATATATATATATATATATATACATATATTTGCTAAACATATCACAAACAGAAAATATATACGAATGGCCAGAGCTAGAGCGTGGCAGTGGACCAACAATATCAACACTGATTACCTGCCAAGGTCTGAAAACAGTTGGTATTTGACTCAAACATTTGGCCAGCGGGGGCCTGTTGTTGAGGCTTCGACTCAATGCAGGTTCGGCATCTCTTAATATATCGTGATACATCAGATTTAATTTAGGGCCAGTAATACTTCTGGGTGATGCGAGAAAGTGTTTTAAACACTCCTAAATGTCCACATGTCGGAGGGTCGTGGTTTGAACTTATTATTTCTGATCGACGTTCTCGGGGAACCACTACAAGCCATTCATCTTCGGGATTTACAAGAGCTGGATATGGATGCCTAGCTCGTTTATACAAGTTATCGTTGTCGATATGCCAAAGAGGATATTTAGATGGCTGCTGGGTTACTTTCTTGATCATTCCAAGATACTACTTGTATACTACGGGAGGTAGATTTATATCTTTTATTTCTTCCTTTACCGAATCTATAATTGGTACTGATCGTGATAATGTGTCTGGAACGACGTTTTCTTTACCTTTCCGATGTACAACATCAAAATCATATTGTTGTAAACGAATCGCCCATCTTGCTATTCGTCCTACGGGGTCCTTGATTGAATTCAACCATTTTAAACTATAATGGTCGGTGATAACAGTAAATTTTGTTCCCTCTAAGTATGGTCAAAGTTTTTCAATAGCAAATAAGACAGCAAGGCACTCTTTTTCTGTCGTCGTGAACTTTCTTTCATTTTTCGTTAAAGAACGGCTAAGATAACAAATAACACGTTCTTCATTATCTTGAACCTGGGAAAGGACAGCATCGAGTCCGAAGTCTGAGGCATCACATTGCACAACAAAAGGTTTATCAAAATCAGGGCATGATAGAACAGGTGCTTTCACAAGGTGTTCTTTGATTGTATTAAAAGCTAATTCGCAATTTTGGTCCCAATTAAATTTAATATTTTTTCTTGTGAGTGAGCAAAGAGGGGCTATTATGGTCGAAAATTTTGGGACAAACCTGCGATACCACGATGCGAGACCGATAATTCGCCTTACTTCCTTAACAGATTTTGGGGTGGGGATGCTCAAAATTGCCTCTATTTTCTCAGGATCACCCAGAAGACCGGACGCATTGACAACATAGCCCAAATACTTGAGTTCTGGTTTACAAAAGACACACTTTTCTTTATTCAGAGTTAAACCACCACGAACAAGACGGTTTGTTACTTCACGCAGGATTCGAATATGTTCCTCAAAGGAAGGCGTACAAATAATCACGTCGTCCAAATAGACTAATTCTTCCAATTCAACACCAATAATACAAATTCTTCCAATTCAACACCAATAACGCGATCAATGAGGCGTTAGTCAAACCAAAGGGCATACGCTTAAATTGATAAAGACCTCGAGTCGGAACAGTAAAGGCGGTAAGTGGTCTTGATTCCTCTGCAATAGGTATCTGCCAATAAGCTGATTTTATATCTAAGGTGCTGATATATTTTGCGTTTCGTAATTTGTCTAAAATTGCAGTTACATACGGATTGGATAGCTATCAGGAACAGTGACTCGGTTCAGTGAGCGATAATCTACACAAAATCGCCAACCACCTGCTTTCTTTTTAATCATTACAATTGGTGACGACCATGGGGACACAGAGGGTTCCACGATATCATCCTGCAACATTTGTTCCAATTCTTTATTTACTTCAAGCTGTAGAGAGTGGGTAGTATCTTTGTAGAGAGTTAGTCTTGATTACCAGCTCTACTAGTTTGGTACAGCCAAGATTATCACCCATTTTTGAAAGGGTTTCTTCTACAAAGTCATTCAGTTCTTGTTGTTGATCAGCTGAAAGTGTTTCACGGCTTTGAATAGCACAAACCTTAATAATATCAGTTGTACTTGAACGAAATTTCCATTCACCAGTATACAAGTCAGGAACGATTCCCATTCTGGTCCAAAAATCTATTCCGAGAATTAGAGAGTGAGGAAGGGATGGAACAACAAGAACATCCATGAGAACTACACGGCCTCGAAGTTGGATAGGAAGTTGCACAGATCCAATGACATCACACGATACACCATTCGCCACAGTGCAATGAGAGTTACTTAAATTAAGTTTACACAAGGGTTTCAAAATTTTCCAACCAGCTTCACCAAGTATGGTTTTAGAAGCTCCACTATCTAATAATCCAAGAACTTTTATGCCGAATATATTTACATTTAAGTATGGTCTTTCATCATCTTTAGCATGAGATAACACATAATGAAGTAAAATTTTAGGCCGAATTGAGGCCTCTAAGTCAATAGACGGTAGGCAAGACATTCGGCCTAATGCCTTGCCTGATTTACGTTTTTTTGAACACGTTGTGCATGTTTTTGAGGTGACCTCATCTTTTCCACAGCGGTAAAAAAACAGTCTTTTCGGATTAGGGCATTGACGAAATCTATGTCCTGCTTGACGACAATTCCAACATGACGGTTTTTCTCCCGATATGACATCCACAACAATACTTTCAAAATTATTGGAGTCCGTATTATTTTGTATTCCTTGATCGTTAATGTCTGATGAAAGGTGGGGATCAATTGTGCTTACATGATAATTAGGTCTGTGATAGGCAAGTTCAGGTTCTAACATTTGTCTAAAATTAGTCGGCGGCGATACAAATCCTTGAACACGCTGTTCGGTTTCTTCTATCGCACGACTCAAACGAATAAGTTCTTTAACGGAAGAAATTTGATCAGTCGCAAGGCGGGTTTGCAAATAAGGCAAAAGATTACGTCTAAGTAATTGAAGCTTTGTCTCCTCTGAAGGTGGTTGAGGTAGCTTACGAAACAAGTTTCTCCATGGCAACAACGAAACCTATTACCCTTTCTTGAGAACCCTGGGTACGACGTCTAATTGCATCCCACAATGAAAATTCACAGTCATAAGGCATAAAAGTATCTCGAAGCTGAGCTAATAGATCATCCCAACTATGAAAATTGCAAGTTCGATACCATAAAAGCGCATCCTTTGTGAATAGCTCTGGAGCTGACCTCAATAATTGTTCTTTACTTACTCCTCTGGACAATCTTAATTCCTCGATTATTTCCAAAAAGTTAGATAGGCTTCCTTGTCCATCATATTTTATGTTCCAACGGCTAATATCCTTATACGGTGGAATTGCATCGGCTAATGTATGAGAATAATTATTAGTGGGACCACGAAATGATGAAATTTGAAAATTATCCAATCGATCTGCTAAGTGAAGAAAAGGAAGAGAATGCGATAAAGTTTCATTATGCTGAGTAGAATTTATATGTGGAATTTGTGAAGTGAATGAATCTGGTTCACTAAATCGAACCTGTGAATGTCGCCGATTATCAACAATCGAAAGAGGAATGGGATATTGTATGTTCACACTTGGATTGGTGCAATTTGTTTTATTACTGCCTCCACCAGGTAAAGACAAAGTTCTACTGGGATCGACATTATTAACACCTATCGAATAGTTTCTATTTACCGGAATATTTGATGGTCGATGATTAGGTTGCGGAATAATGGAAGACTGAAAAATTCTATTTTCGGAGGATCTAGGAGCGGTTGTGGAAGATCTTGGTACCTGAAGTTGTATATGAAAAATAGGAGCGTCAATCAAAGATTGAACTTCAATGTTTTCAATTTGTATGATAGGTGCTGGGTGTACATTAATATTTGTATCTGGGACACGTGTTTTACGTTCACTAATAGAAGATGGCAAAATGTTAGAATTTTCACGGGCTTGAGGATTGGACAAATCAATTACTTCATCCAACTCGATTAAGGAATCGCTGGAGTAGACATCAGAAGGCTGAGTGTTTGTATTCCTGGAATTTGTGGATACTTGAGAAGCAGAGATAGTTTTCCGACAGTTAACATAAGCGATATCATTTTGTTTTTGATTGGTGGAAGATTGAGTCAAATTTTCAATTGGTTCCCTATTTTCAGGTAAATTTGGTGGTTCTAAATTCACTAAGTCATAGAATACATGTGCTTCCAAGTTATCAGTTTCTCGCGGTACACTCGTAAAACTATTACATTTATGATCAAAATCCTTTTCAAGTGCTGCACGCCTTGTTTCTAAGTTATTTTTTAAAATATTGTCTGGGTCACAAGCAGTATTAATGCGTGATATACGTAATTTAATGTGTTCCAGTAATGTACTTATCTTCTTACGCTCATTTTCTTTATTTTCGATATCAATATTTAAAATATCCCGCTCTATGGAATATAATTTCGCTCCACATAAACAAAGTTCACTAACTGTTTCGTACGGTGAAGATGTGGGTGGCTGAACACGGCCTTCACGCTCCATACGCAAAGCTCCTCTTAATTCAGCTCTTTTCTGAGCAAAACTACCGGTTATTGGTAATCCGCGTACCGTTAACTCGTATTTTAGCTCTTCACTACCAAGTAGATTAACGTCCATCTTTAATTACAAAACTCTTAAATTGAGAATTTTATTTAAGTATTCTTATCAAAATGTACGTATTTGTATGTCCACACTGGACAACCCGACCACAAGTCACAAAAAATTTAAAAAAAAAAAAAAACCCACAAAAATATATACCTACAATTTTAAAACCCTGTATAATATAGGTTAACAACCTAATAACAGAATTATATTACAACCAGAATAAAATCTAGATTGGTTTGCGATAAATCACAAAATTTGTATCAAAATTCGTTTTTTTTTTTTGTTTTAAGGCTCTATAAAAATTATACTATAAACAATTTTACCCTAAAAAAATTAAATCACAAAAAAAATGCTTTATATCTTGGTGTATATATGTGCAATTAATTTAATCAGTTCAATCAACATAATGAAATCACCAATATATGAAAAAAATATCAATAAATCATACCTACCATACACTATATCAATAAATACCTGAAATAAAATCAGTACTCTAAACATAAATACCTACTATGAATGATCATTTAGAAAAAAAAATAAAAAATTCATATATCATATTCCACAGATATATATATAACATTCTGTATTTCATCTACTAATTTAAAAATACTCTATCTGTATTCACGTATATAATATTTTGAAAATCAAAATCCCAAATTTCGCAATAACTTCTATAAGATTCTTCAATATCAATAACCATTACTAACATTATGCTATATGCCTTAATTTGCAGAAATATCAGTTGTTAATTTTCACTATTAACTATAAAAAAACAAAATTCAAATTATATATCTACGTAAGTAAATATTTTACCACAATTATGGTAACACCAAGTATTTACGAAAAAAAAACAAATGCTAGTGCCAACAACAAAAGTAAAGAGCCAAGAGTCCAACCCTGTACAATATCAAATATGAACTATAGCTGGAGAAATTCCTAGGTAAACTATATAAATTAAATAGCCAAATTTGCCAATACATCTACTACGCAGCTAAAATACAACACGTTTTGGGCGCCAATTTGTTAAAATTTAATAAAAGTATAATAATATATTGAAGATCGATTTTAATATTATTAAAGATTGAAGGGTTAAAGGGAGAACTGTTGAACCGTTAATGATCTCTCGGCGAGGACTTTGAAACTCGGCCGCTAGATGGATTTGGTGGTACTCTTCGATTTCCCAAGGTCTATAGGGCGGCTGGGCTGCCGTCTCTTACGACTATCTCCTGAGTATGAACAAAAGAAAGCGAGAGAGAGCTGTCTATAAAAAATAGGAAGAGGTCGTAAGATGTGACGTAACCTAACCTAGGATTCTTCCAAATAATTTTGCATGTTGCACTTAAATTTTTATATATTTAATAATAAGTGGTACGAGAGAAAGCTCAACAAGATTTACCTATGTTAAGTATCTCAGAAAGAAAGGTAGTGTTGGTTTTATACCAATTTAACTTAAATCAAAAGGCTACAAAACTTACAATATTCAAGTTTTAAGTACAGTACTTGTCAGTGATTCAATTACCTTCGAAATAGGCCTATTTAACCCAGTTTACAAATAAATGTGCAAATTAATAAAACAACAGTGCGGTGTACTGAGTGTTATTCGTTAAAAGTTAAAAACTAAACATGATTTAAAGTGTTTCGGTAAAGTTCGTTATATATTAATTCTATTATCAAAATGGAATTGGCTCTATTTGGCACATAATAACACTAACAGACAGTCAAGTATGTTCCCAAGACAACACACACAGATCAAACCTGAAGCTGATTATATTTGATACATAGAAGAGTCTGTCGAGGATGTCACAACAGCATCGAGGATGTACATATGGTTGGCAGGCCTAGTTTCATACAGCTTGAAACATGACTCCTGAGGGACTGCAAGCAAGCTTCAGAGTGACTGTGCTACTGCTAAAGTTCATCAGCACACAAGAACATTGGACCAAAACATCAACTAAAAAAAAAGGCCTAAAAGGAACAAATCAAGCAATAGAAGAAAGTTCGAGAACCCAAGGTAGGTAAATTATACATTTTAGTTTTAATAATAAATATTTGTGAGAGAATGATGAAAATGAGACTTACCAATGATATATTGGCCTTTTCAAAGAGTCAAGAACATGTGACTTGGAATGAAAAATGGGTTTCTTCCACTAAAATTCTAATTTTAACTCAGCTAGCATAGCTATAGGACACTTAAACAATAAGTTACCCAAAATAATTAGAATGGACCCATTTTTCGAAGAAAAATAGGCGAAAATGTCCTAAAGACAACCAAAAGTTCCAGAAGATGGTCTGCCTTTTTTTTAACTCCTTCTGTCACTTTTTCTTTCTCCTGTTGGATAGAAACCTAGAGATTTTTGATACAACCCTGATGTTGGTACTACTAATTGTTAATGAAGTTAACAGATATTTCAAAATTAATTTAAATTTAGATAAATTTTATTTTTGTTTTGAGATAATTAGGATATACCAAAATGTTAGTTAAAATTACAATGGTAAGTTTCAAAATGAAGATTTTTGATCATATCAATTTTCTTTACTCTCATTTCCTATTTTCCTAATTCCTAACCTTGTTGTTTATTATTGTTTTTACTAAAGTTTATGTAATGTGTTTTCTTTTAATTTCAGAAAAATATCAGCTTTATTTCTACAAAGCGGCTTGATGCTACTGAAAAACAACAAATACAGTAAGAGCTAATGATAGCTATCACCAGAATACAAGGTAAACTTCGATTTCTTTTACTTAACTTAGCCTAAAATTGTCAACTCCATAATCATGTAACAAATTTGTACCTAAAATTGCTAATTTTAATAATTTGTTTCAGAATGAGAAGAATGTGCCTATGGAGGTCTCCACCACTTGGTTTATTGTTATAAAGTTAACCTAGGATTACTGAGATTGTGATTTTAAATTTTGAATTAAACGATAAAAAAAAACATTAAATATGTGTCTTATTTCAACTATGAAGATTATAGGAACTGGTAAGCATATTTTATAGATATTATCTTAAATAAAAATATAGCAAAATTCTAAATTTCTGTTAGGAAAATATAACCTGTTACATACTTCTTTTGCGCCTTACATTCTTCTAATTTATGATCACCTTCACATTTCAAACAACGCTTTTTACTTCTACACTCAATGCTTGTACGGCCATAACGAAAACAGATATAACATAAAATAACCCGTTGAATGTAAGGAGTTCGCATCTTACATGCCCAATTGCAACATACTTAGGTAGTACTTGCGTTTTGAATGTTACAATGACAGATTTTGATAGAGCAGGTTCTAGTGGTCTATTATGTCAATAATTCTTGTTCTGTTAATTCTCCTAACTTTTGTTTTGTGAATTTGCAGTGTTCGACAATATTTTTAATTTTATTTTTTAATATTTCCTCTGAAATATCCGCTTCTATTTCCCTAATGATTTCTTGTTTTAATACAGATGATTTTGGTACATAAACAACAACAGTGCTTTCCCCTAAATTGACTCGATAGTACTAGATTATTAGTAGTTTTACTATCTTTGCATTGTACCCATATTCTATTGCGGCCTATAGATTTTTAATTATTTTTCTATAATTATCCTTAATTTTATTATTTGGCTCGGAATGTCATTTGTAAATTGAATAATTAATTTTGATTGGGTTAAGCTTACCTTTAAATCCTGGGTCATTGTTTTCTATCAAAACACGAAATGACGCAAAATCCGTTGTTTCATAAAGAATTTGTGATTGTATTACCTGAGAAGCTTATTTTTTAATTTTGTATCGTTATAATCCATCCTCTCCTTCACTCCACTTCACTTACTCCTAATTCAGAAATCGCCCCTGTTTTAGTGCGAAAATCATCCGGGGGTTTCCCAAATTAAATAAGTCCATATTAATAAAACCAATATGTTTTAAGTACACGTTTAAATTTACTCCGCTTGGATTTTGTTTTGGAGAGATTGTGGAGTGTTATAACTATATTCGAAAAAAATATTTAATTGTCGTTCTGTTCCTATAAAAGATGCTAAAAGATCAATATATCTATGCTATTACGTAAAATGTAAAAAGGACTGTTTGTTAATTTGATTTTCCAGTGCATCCAAAAAAAATTCGGCAAGTAAAGAGCATAAGGGATATCTCATAATTAAACTTTCTGAACCCATATAAATGTTATTATTATAATAGGATTAAAACAATTACCTATATCTCTGAAGAGATTGATCAGGCTTGCCTTGCTGCAAAAATGCTAGTGGTGCTGTTTGTAAAGCTTGCTCAAGAACTTCACTAAGAGTTTTTTGATGCCCAGGAGGTTGGGGTGAATGACTTCCTATAACAAAAATTAAATAATATTAGACATTTAGAAATTATTAATATTACGTTTAAAAATATTTTATAATCTATATTTTTGAACATTTTCAAGTATTTATAAAGAAATTGATGTTTGTGACCTTTTGATACTAAGGGTATTTTGAAGATGTGATGCTGATGAATTAACCATTAACATTTTTTAAATACAGTACAAGTTTTGAGAAAAATTTGTCATTCTACGGTAATCAACTTAAATCACAGCAGGGTCAAGTAAAAAGAAGACAATTTTGCAAAAACTACATTATGCTTATAGAGTTTTAAATTAAAATCTCATCATGTACAAGTATCAATAGCAAACATTTTTCTTTTCACCTATTATCTTACTATGTTTGTTTCTAAGCAGTGTAAAGCTAAGATTTACTCAAAATAAATTGTACTTTCCATGAAAGTTTGGATTCAATTTGTCTCCGTTTAGTAATCAATATTTTAAGGCTTCTGCTGCTTTGATTAATTTATTAGTTTTAACGGTTATGCACCAGATTCAATTGTTTTTACCACGCTTTTATTGGCTTCACTGCTCGTCTGATTGTATGTTTTATGTCACTTTTTCATAACCGATTAATTTTAAATTTGACATGCATACACTTTTGGATATATAAAAAAAAACGATCTTTCTTCGAATTTTATTAATTACGTAGATTAGGCTGAAAATCGGTGTCTAGGGAAATTTAAAAATGTCAGCACTTAAAAATTCAAAATAACGGCGTCAACCTGATAATGTCAACATGTCGGACGAATTTTAACATTTATGCGGATCATTTAAAAATGCACATCAAAATTCAAAATGGAGGTGCCATATAGCGAATGAATTTTATCATTTGTAAATTGTCATTTAAGAATGACAATTGCACATTATGAATTTTTGTCAACATTGAAAATGCACATCACAAATTTAAAAATGAAAAATGCACATCATATATTTTTAGCAAATATTTAAGAAAAAAATCAGAGTATGAATGCCACATGAATTTTAACATTGATGCACATTTGAATGCAAATCGAAAGAGTGCCATTCATTAATTTTTACTAATAAATATTTAAAATGGTGATATCAACAGTTGTACAGATTTGAATGAAAATGGGTATTTGCAACCATGATTAAAATTGTTTTCATGTGATCGCTTTTTTTTGTAGGTTTACCAATATTAAAATGGACACTAAAAGGCGAATGTTAAAATATGCAGGGTGTCGCAAAAGTAAAAATTTCAAGAAATGATTCATTGTGTATTAATACAGCGACATATTCCCATAAATATGTCTCCTTAATTTAATCTCTAAGATACAGTGTGTTTAAAATTAAAAGCAAAAACTTTGTGTATATTTCTGTACTGCTTCTATGATGGTATTGAAGCTCGGCATGTTTGCTAGAGAGGTTAAAAGGAACTTTTATCCTAAAACAACCTTTTGGATTTCCACAAATGGCGTGTAACTGTTTTCATTATTTGTCGTAAAATTATGAGAAATTTAAGGCATGTTTAATTTGTATTGCAATAGCACAAAGATCGTTCATTAAAACAGTCTTAAAATTATATCTAGAAAAATCGGTAATTTGGCTTTTACCCGAAACTTTTCCTTGGATTCCACCACAAACCTATAACACACCCACACGAGATACTGCTTCTCCTCTCGATGTACCCTGGTTCCCTGAAAGATAGTCCAAAACGGAGATTTAGAGTTCTTTAATTTTATTCGTTCTAGTGGGGGTGAGGGTGCCCTATACTTGTACGGACGTGAACAAAATCCGTATATATATATATATATATATATATATATATATATATATATATATATATATATATATATATATATATATATATATATATATATATATATATATATATATATATATATATATATATATATATATATATATATATATATATATATATATATATATATATATATATATATATATATATATATATATATATATATATAATATATATATATATATATATATATATATATATATATATAAATATATATAATATATATATATATATATATATATATATATATATATATAATCAGTCATACACATTTAAACAAATATGCAGTTTCTATCTTCACAACTTTTTTGTCGAGATCTAAGATACATACATAATACATATAGACATACAAATATTCATTCACTTACCATATCTACTTAGATAAAAACCTAGATAAAGCTTGGATACTACAATATACCATTTTTTAAATTGTGTTTTTATTCGGTTTATTTTAATATTTAAATATTTTTTATTTTTTTGTAAATTTAATAATCCATAAAAAAAATAGTTAATAACTTTTATTAATTTTCTTCATAAAAGTTTTTATTCTAGAAAATCAAAATTTACCAACTTATTAAACATTTAATTAAGCCGCCATTTTGTTTTGCCCTATATGATTGATAAAATGTTGTCAATTCTTCTCTGTTTCACACTTGATTTTTACAAAAAATTTCAACTCAATTGGATAAGTAATTTCTTGATACTGAGATTTTAAACATAGACTACCTTTTTGTTCCACCATAATGGTTCCTCACCCAAAATTTGGGTAGTTTTGTCGACTAAAGATCCTAGTTTCACAATGGCCAAGATAAGTAAATATAATATAAAAATATTTAAAACTTGACTGTTCCCCTAATCTTACCGAACATTTAGAGTCATGGTTTTTAAAATAAGGCAAAATATAATTACAAGATTTGAACCAAACGAACAATTACACCATAACACATGCAGTAATAAAGCTGAGAAAAGCTTGTTAATAATAACTTTAATTCAATTAACTTCTAGGTTAAAATATTTTTTAGCAAATCTAGTTCTTTAATTAAGTAAATGAAAACACTTGTTTAAATTTCTACTTAATTTATTTTACTAAAAATTTAAACACATGACAATTCGTTTCGCTAATAGTGTGTCTTCATCAGATGTTAAATCTTAAATAAATGTGTAACACAAACTGTAGATATTAAATACCTGAACCCGTTTTTGTATATTATACAGGTAAAATGTTCTAGATTTTCCCTTATAGCCTAATAAAGATTTAACAATTGGGAACTATTTAGGTCCAATTGATCGTTTAATAATGTGTTGTTATTTTTATGTTTTTTATTTACCTTCTAGTAAATTAAGTTTTGTACATTTTCAGTCGTGAAATTTTATAATCAAAGTTCTTATCGAAAGTGTGGTTTTCCTGCATTAGAGTAAATAGAATTATCTTTATGTTTTCTGTAACTAAATTTAAGCTAATTAATTATTTTTTTGAACGTCCTGCCTGTTTGTTCAATATAAATTTTTTAACAGGTTCCATAATTTAACGGTTTTATTCTGTTTTTTTGGTTTTTGTATTATTGTCTTTGATATATCTACCAAAGCTATTGTTAGTCCTAACAGCAATAATTACACCTTTATTTTTAAAAAACTAGCAATATTCAATGTTATTTTTCCTGTGTAAGTGAAAGTATGAAATTGAGTATTTTGTTTGAAGTTATTAGGATAAACTAACTGTAATGCTGTTTTCTATTGCTGCTTTTTTGTTATTTTGTCTATGATATTTTCATGATAACCGTTACTAACCGCTATTTGTTTTATTATATTTGCCTCTTTAGCATAACTTTCATAGCTTAAAAATATGTTAATCAAATCTATGAACAAAACTATTATATGCTGATATTTTATGTGCAAACGGATGATTAGGAGTATTGTGTATTATAATGTCTGTATGAGACGGCTTATGGGAGATTTGTCTGTTCTGTCGGATCAAAATGAATTTTTTCAAACTTAAAAAGTTCCATGTTTTAGCCTTGATCTTTGTTCATAGCTATACCAGTTTTTCCGTTATCTGCTCTTGTAAAAATTATATTAGGTATGTTACTTTTATTAATAATTGATTTTACTATAATCTCAACTCAACTCAACTCAAAAAGCTTTATTGTCGAAGAAAATCTTATTGACAAAGCTGGAAAAAAATCATTACAGAAATTATTAAAGTTAATATCAGAAAAATTAACAAATCCATGGTGAAATTTATGATCACAGAATACAACGTTTTTATTATTATTAATATAATCCGTATTACCTCTTAATTTATTTAATTCATTTAGTTGCCCTAAAAATTTTTTATGAATAATACAATCTACATGATCTCTTGTCGACTTATCAAAAATCTCAAATTCTAAACTAGACAGCCTATAACTAAGTACACTATGGATTACCATAAGATAAACCTTGTACATGTCTCTGTCCATAGTATTGAGCTGCTCTATAGGACTGGCTTTTGTTGTCAGTTTTTAATTTCGTGTATCTTGGAAAAACACTGAACTTCAAGCATTGATTCAAAAAGCAAATGTTTTGTGTACACTTTTGATTTAAGCCCAAGCTTAAATACCACAAGGCTAAACAGCTCGTCGAAGCTTGTAACAAATACTGAACAGAACTAGCCATTCATCTGATGAAGCCACAGTGTTGGTGTTTCATTTTTTGTAAACTAAATTAGGTGGAAATTTTAAATAGTGTTTTCGTATAAATTAGATTTCCATCAAGTAACAACTACTTCTGTTCAATATTAGTTCTGGTCCACTCTCGATCAATTGGTGGCGCGATACCATCAAAGGGTCGAGAGAGCTAGTATCTATTAAACCACAGGAACGCCACGATTCGGAGCCTGAAGGTGATGAGCACCCTATTGCAACAATCTCTAATCCGAAAATCACCACGCCATTGAAACCCTCAGTACAATGGCAATAGTAGTACATTCTCCTTCATTTAAAGAATAAATGACAAAATAAGACAAACATGGTAGCCCAGCTCAGCTGCATGTAGCCAAAATTTTCACCACGTTATAGAGAAAATTTGTTGAGCACTTACCAGTACCAGTATTTCCTGAACCCACAGTAGATACAGAATTTATTTCCTTCTCTAAATTTTGCATATAAAGTAAGCTCAAATCAGATGCCAAATCAAAACATCTTGCCAATTCTTCTTCTTTTTCAGCTTTTTTGAACTTGCTCGATGCTGCTGAGTCTTTTTGTAAACATAAACCCTTTATAGCATATGATTCAGCTACAATTTTTAAGCTCCTCCTAAAAATATACAGCAACAATTTATACAGGCTGGCTATAGAAATGAATATAAATTTATTTATTTAATTGATGTAAAACATACATTAAATTGCGTAAATTTACATTTATATCAATATATTTTAATGCACAACGATCAGCACTCTATGCTAATTAGACCTAATAACTAACTAAATGAAAAACATATACCTAGTAGACCGATACGAATAGTTGTCAAACAAAAAGATCCTATATACATACATTTATAATTTTAACCTATAACAAAGAGTATACTTTTTAATTTAAAACTAAAATAAAAACAAAATTTATATTTGTTTCTGAATGTTTAATAATAATTTCCTTTTGAAACATATTACTTCCGACCTTAAGTATATTTAGATATACATACTTTTTACAAATACTATTTACTATTTTACACATTCTCTATATTTATTAATGAAAAATTCGAAAATAATAGATTTCCTTTGTGGTCAAGCTGGGAAGAAAAAACAAAAACACGCATAGAGTCAATATAATGCGCGTCTTTCGCTCTGTCTTCATTCACCTTCGTTTAGATTTGTAGCACTCATAGGGTTTCTGATGTCTTCACTCCAACTTTTCCTGGGTCTTCCTCTTTTTCTGACTTAATCTATTTTTGAAATACCAGTTAAACGTCTAAGTGCATTGATCTTAACAGCCTCTAGTTTTTTTTCTTTCGGTCTTCATTTTTACTTCATTACTACTATCAAGCAATCCATTTTTTATTATCATCTCATAGATGTTGATTTTACATTTTGTACCAGTTTATTTGCCCCATAGAACTGAATACAGATAGCATATCGTTTTCTTGGCTTGTTATTCGTGCACATATTTCTCTGTCGTCTGCCCCTAATTTTTCAAACAAGACTCCCAAGTATCTATACTCTGTACACGTTCATATTTCTTTGGTATTATTTAATTTTAGTTTTGTAGTCATTTTCTATAGAGATACTTTGTTTCTCAATTTCGTTTAATTTTCTAGGCATATATTTTTTGTTCTCAATCTCCCGCACAAACAACCTCGTCATCCGCGAACTCTCGGATTTACATTCGTGCCTTCGATCAGCTCAATGCCCATATCTCGGCACTTACGTTTTCATTGGCATAGTGTTTTCGCTGCATATATTTTACAAAGGATAGGAGATACGTCGTAGCCTTATCTTAAATATTTTAAGTTAACTTTAAAGTATTTGAATGCCTGTAGAAAACCTACCTACTCTGAATTCACTTTGCCGTTCCTCTTCTGTGTTCTGGTATTTCTCGTCTATGAAATCCATCGCTAGCCTTCCATACACCCTACTTATTGTGCTGATTACCGACAAACCCCTGTAATTTCCACATTCGCATTTACCACCTGTTTTGTGAAATGATGAAATATAATCTAGTTTTCATTCTTTCGGAGAAGCGTGTCTATTTGGGCATGTAATAAAATATACAAAAGTAAGAACTTGGAACAATTTTTCGATGGTACATTTTAATTGTTCCCCGTAAATCACGCATGGTTCAGAAGAACAGATAGGCACCTTTATTTTTGTTTTATTAATAGTACCTGGGTCTCCTTCTACTATCCTTCTCGTCTGGCTGTTTTTGGTATTGATCTCGGTCTTCCGTTAACAAATTTTGGTGATGCTCACAACAGATCTCTGTTGTGATTAATTGGATTTTTTTTCATGGTCGGTCCTATAAGTTCTTAGTTCTACCCAAAGATCCATTATAGCTTACGCTATAGTTAACTCATTTAAATGGGACGCCTTGAATCAGTCATGTATCATCAGTATTGGTTTTGAAGCCGTCTGTGAATAGGCACAGCTCTCCTTTCAGTAGATCAGATGTATTCTGATTCCACTCCTCGCTCCCTGGGAAGATCACGAAGTAGGGTTGCTGTGCAGTAACAGTTTTTGGTAGCAGGTCCGATGGCATTCCCAACATGTAATGGTTCTTCACAACTTTCAGCATGTTCGGTGATTCTACGTGACTCGTGCTATCCACCATGCTGTTGATGACATGGTGGAGTCTGTATGTTGTCCCCATTGCTTCCCCTTCCGCAAATAGGTGGAGTGGTCAAAATTGCTCCTGTAATTGACAACAAGCCTGTCTCTGCAGTCCACTCAGTTTGGCTTGGGCAACACTTTGTTGTCCCTTGCTCCACCAGGCTACAGAACCATAGGCTATCATTGGTCTTATGACCGTTAGGTACAGCCAATATAGCTGTTTTGGTCTCATAACCCATAACTTCCCGCAGATTTTACGGCAGGTCCACAGGGATAGTTTAGCTTTCTGAATTATTTTATTCAGATGAGCATTCTAGTTCAGCGTTTTATCCAAGATAATTCCTAAATATTTCACTTCAGCTGAAAATGGTATCGAATTGCGGTAACACTAGATGCTCCACTTTTACGCCCTGAAGCTGTTAAACTTCCGCCATTTTCGTAATAAATTTGCACAATATTTATGAGTTGTTGTACCATGAGGCATTCCATGATTAAAGATTCGCACGTTCTTCTCAACCCCATCAAGTTTTTACAGTCCGATTTTCTTCATTCATGTGAATCAAAACTAAATTGGTTCCTAACCTCTAACTAATTAATTCGATATTTACACACTTATTTCCGAATTGTCAAAACAAAATAGATAAAATATTTCTAAACTCTTCTATGGATGTTTTTGAAGCCACCTGGAAAAAAAATTAAAAATAAAATTGAGTTCTTATTCTATAATTTTTTTTCTTCTGTATAGCTCTGACCAAGGATCAAGAAACCAGCCTCCATACTTATAAAAATTTAAAGATCCATATAATTTTGCTGTTGTAGATAGTTTTGTATCGTAAAATTTTAAATTAAACTACGAAAACGAAATTTTATATTAAAAATCATTAGGATTATTAATAGTTATACTTACAATGGTAACCTTTTCTCGCATAAGTTCTGTAGATCAGCCGATTTATAATTTTCAAGAGCATCGCCATACTGTCCACAAGCATAATGAACTTTCCCTAACAGTAAATGAGCATCCATAGCTACTCCCGCCTAAAGAAAAATACTTCACAAACTAATCTCAAAACTGCAGAAAAGCATTAGAAGAAAATAGAAATCAAAATAAATTTTACGAATTCTTAAAATATGTAGAAAAATAAACAATTTGTATTATTTATGAGAAAATTAAAAAATCGAGGTCAGAAAAAAAAACATCTTTAAGCATTTAGTTCTTAAACAAACAGTTCATTGATAGCAACTACCAGCTAACTTTTTTTCATCGGCAGTTTCCCAAACTCTTCCTAAGAGACCGTTCTCAATTAACGTATGAATAACCCTATAGCATTATACCATAGCATATATGACTTGCAAATTAGGCGCGAAGTATATTTGCTTTGCAGTTATTGGGCCCACACAGTTTATGTTCTGGTTAATGGCAAATATACCAGATGACAATTTCCCAGCTAATGAAGACATGTGCAGGTCCCATTTCAGAATTTGCACAACATGACTATTTATTTTCTTTTCTGTTCGAATGTTTATAACTATAAATTTTGACTTTTTGATGTTCAGGCGAAGCTTATTTACTTCGTACCAGTTTTGGATTATATTCAGCGATTTACGCGAATTTGAAGCTCATCTACACTTTTGACCGACCAGATAATTGTTGTATCATCTGCAAAAAGGATGAAACAGGCATCAATTAACAAGGATCGTACGTCATTAACAAACAATAGAAACAGGTCCCAATTTGGAGCCCCTATATCACTCCAATATTTATTTCTCCTAACGCTGATCTGATGACGCGATTGTCAGTAATTTAAACCATGTATTTTTGTTCCACCAAGGAACTTTTAACCAGGAGAATTTTTTTCTCTTACATCATATTGCTCAAGTTTAGCAAATAACATTTCATAATTTACAGAATCAAAAGTCTTTTCTGGATCGAAGAACATTAAGAGAATGGCTTCGTGACTATCTTTACAGTCGTATACTATGTTCATTGCATGTTATACAGCTGCAGAAGTGTTTTCCCGTTTTGGAATGTGAATTAATTTGCCTTGTTCTGTCCGCCTGTATAAATAAGAGATTCTATTTTTGACAAGATTCTCTATTAACTTGGATAATAGTGATACAAATGAGTTTGTATTTTGATGTCTCGAAACTATTTTCTCCTATTAATGGGTGGCATTTAGCCACATTGAGACACTGAAAAAATAACCCAGATGTAAATGACCTATTTATAAGACTAGACAGTAAATCAACAACATTCTGAGGTGAATTCCTTCCAAATTCGAAGGCGAGATCATCATCAGCCCTGTGTATGGTTTGCTTGGTATAGGATTTAGAGTGTCTTTTTTAATTTTCTTTGCAGTCGTGCAGTATTATGAAGATTTTGTACAGGTTAGGTTTACTGAAATTGGTGTCGACAATGGACAAGGGCCACTATGCGTTAAGTGTTAAACAATTGACGAAAACGTAGGATAAATTTACACAACAACAATGACAAACCAGCCCTACTTAATATATAAACTTATTATTTTAGATATAAAATTTTTATATGTAAAAATAAGAATATGAACAAATGTTTTAAGTTCAGTTAATATATCAAGCTTGCTTGTAATTTTCGTATTATTAGCCTCCAATAATATCTGCAAAAAACCAACCATACATCTGTTGTTTCATCAACTTACAACTTCAACAACTGGATAATAAGTAATCAGAAATCGAACAAAATATAATTGGCAACACAGTTAACTAAAATATGGGTTCTTGCTTGTGATGGTCGTGAAGAGTCAATTAAATAATCTGCGTGTTTTATAGAATACGCCGAATCACCAAAAAAAAACCGATGTCCTATATGTATATATCCGTGTTGAAAACAATATGGATCTGCTAATTCAGTGGCGTCCGATCCTAATGATACATTAATTTCGAATTTACAAAGAAGAAAAATATCGATTTTTAGATATAAATATTGCAACCCATAACGATTCAAACATACTTGCTGTGCTGCAAGAACGTAATGCAATTTAAAAAAATAACATAATATAACGAAAATAAATCAACGAGGTCTATGACATGTTGATTCGTATGATTGCAAAGCCATCAGACCCGGAAAACCTGGACCCAGATCAGTCCACTTAAGGTATTTTTGAATGATATGGGGCTCGTGTCCAAGATATTGCGAATCCGACAAGAACTGAAAGATTCACCAATTAAAATAAACGTTGATTTTACTCCACTACAGTGTGATAATTATAAACATGTTCAACAGAGGCGTGCAGAAAATAGGTAAAAAGGAGAAATTGATTTGGGTTAATATATGTAAGTGGCATACCAAAAGTAAAGAAATTTACTACTGTAAAGAATAGGTTTACTACCAAAACGTTGGATAATTAAATAGAGATTAGATGATTAGGTAGATATAGTTAAAGTCTGGAATTTCATGTTCTGATTAAGACATTATTATTTACACTGAGACCTGACTCTCCGATGATATATCAGAATCTGAGATTGCCTTTCCTGGATATAATGTATTCAGATGTGACAGGGATTTAACAATAACCAAAAAGAAGACCGGAGGTAATGTTCTCATGGCCACTAGAAAAATTTTTCAAACACAAAGTTAATACAATCTACGAGCATCGTGGCAGATCAATTGTTTGTTGAGTAGGAGTAAGCTGTATATAAGTTTTTAAATTGGTAGTGTCTATTATCCCCCTGGATGTGGTCCCTAAATTCTTTCTCTCCCTCTCAATACATAAAGACTAAATATTCAAGGAGTGTCTTTGGACTTATTATTATTTCCTTCCTTATGGAAAACTGCACCAATCGCACCTGTTTATAAGAGCGGTGACAGAAACTATCGAATTATCGTCCTATCTCTGATTTATCAGTACCAGGAAAAATGTTTGGAACTATTATTAAAAAAGAATTATTTTTGAATGTTAAACAAAGCATTTGCGATAATCTGTGTGGCTTCTATCGTGGACGATCTATGGTGACTAACTTAGTGCCTTTTGTGCAATACATAGCGGAGTGCATGGATGATAGAAAACAGGTGAATGCCGTGTACACCGACTTTTCAAAAGCAATTGATAAGGTTCATCAACCAACTTTAATAGTTAAATTGCAGAATGTTGGTTTACATGGTATCTTTCCCAATTTATTGCGCTCATACTTATATGACAGGAGTCATGTGTTAATTTAAACAGTTTTTCATTGAACTGCGTTACTGTGACATCTCATTTAGGTCCACTTCTATTTTCTTTGTTTATATCGGACATTCATACCTGTTTCAGCTTTGTGAATTATTCATTATACGCGGATGACTTAAAGCTTAAGTTATGAACAAAGTTTAAAAAAATATAAATTGTTAAAGCTAAGTTAGCGTAGGTTTGATAGTGGAACAGTTTAAAATTGTTAACAATTTGGTTTATTGTGCTGATGTTTATATTATTTTTTACCCGGACCGAATAGTTTTAAGAAATGTGTCCTGAGGATGTAACAATAAAGTTGCGAAATTTTGCCAATTTAAAAAAGGCTTTTAATTTTTTTACTGGATCCTAACCCCAAATAATACACCCCTCTAATATAATAACAAGAATATCGTTAACGAAAATCATTTAGAAATTTAATATCTGGGAAATATCGGACCAACGATAATATGGGTTTGAAATAAAGATGGCGAAACAAAATGGCGGCCAATGGCCGGTGTGACGAAAATCCCAATAAACTGCTGCGAATTCAACATGACGTAGCAAAATGGGGGTATGTGTCAATGTAAAAACTACTTTAGAATTTATTTTAAATTATGCCCAAAAGTCAATTGTGGCATAGGTAGATAGGAAATGGTAAAATATTGGTAGGAATCCAATATGATGAAACAAAATTGCTTCCAATAAAAATGAAAAAACAGCATATTTAACACAAAAATTAAAAAATATTGTACAGGGTTGCCAAAATCTTCAAAAATCTAAAAGTGCCTGAATAGAAAACTACCCATAAGTGTAGTTTTAGAGCAAAATGCCATAAGAGAATTATTCTCAGTATTCTGAGGTGTGATAAAATACTAAATTTCATTGTTGTTACCGAAACATAATCTTCCATTGTACTGACAATAGATAATTGAAGTGTTATAATAATGAATATTTTTTTGTTATTTTCATCATGGTAGTTAACTTAGCAAAAACCAATCCTGGTCTACTACTACTACTCGGTGAGGAAAATATCAAAATCATTTCCGGGTAACGTAACAAAGTCAACAGTCTGTACGATTTTACGAGCAAATAAATTCTATTCTTACAAACCTAGATATATCCATACATTTTTATCTAGAGATTTTGAAGTTCGTTTCCTGTTCAGTGCATGGTTCCAAGAAGAAGCTGTAGATGATTCTTTCTTCGCCAGAAAAATATTATTTACCGATGAGGCGACATTTACGTCAAACGGAGTCGTATGCTCACGGAACTGCCGCTGATGGTGTGACGAAAATCCTAATTTTCCCATAGAGTGTCCCAATCAATAATCATTTAAAACAAATGTTTGCTGCGATATTTTGAATAACCAAATAGTAGGACTGTATTTCTTTCGCGAAAATTTGACAAGCCAAACTTACTTGAATTTTTTAAATACTCAATTGTCTGAATTTGCTGAAGAATTACCATTAAATATCAGACGTTCACTTTCGTACCAACACGACGGAGCAGCATGTCATAGTACACAGATAGTTTCCAATTTTTTACAAAGGACCTTTTCAAATCGCCGGATAGGAAGGTATTCTGCAATCCCGTGGTCAGCTAGGTCTGCTGACCTAACTCCGTTGGACTTTTATCTTTGAGGACTATTAAAAGAAAAAGTTTATCTTCACAAGCCATTCCAAAACATCGATCACCTAGAAACAGTGATCAGGCAGTGTGTACAAGAAATTACGCCAGCTATGGTAAGAGCGGCAATAGCAGAGTTCAGTAGAAGAACCATAATTTATATGGAACGGGATGGCTCTCTTAGAAGTATAATTTGTTCATTATTCATTCTTAATTGATTTTTTTTATACAATATGGTTACATAAAACTTTTTGCATATCCCATACATTGCATTCAGATTTGAATTTGTTTACGAAATTTAGTATTTTACCTCAGAATGCTTAGAATAATTCTTCTATGGCATTTTGCTCTAAAACTAAACTTATGGGTAGTTTTCTCTTCAGGCAATTTTAGATTTTTGGAAGTTTTTGGCAAACGTGTAGAATATTTTATAAGTTTTATAATTCCAATATATATATATATATATATATATATATATATATATATATATATATATATATATACATATATATATATATATATATATATATATATATATATATATATATATATATATATATATATATATATATATATATATATATATATATATATATATATATATGACTTTTCAATATAAGTATATATATATATAAACCATATTGCTTTTTTTTAAATTAGAATTTTTGATAGTGGTTGATATACGGTTATGTCCTTTGTGACAAATCTAGATGTTACGTTCTATGAAAACTTTTTGAAATGAATTGACGTCGAAAAGGTTAGAATAACATAATACTTAGCTAACAGGTGTTGCCCCACAAATAAAAATGGCAATTTACGTAAATACATCGTATATTAGATATTTTTATTTCCCTTGTAAGAAGGGAGTAATCGTTAAAAAAATCACCCTCCTGTATTTTAACAGATGTGTGTTTTAAGAGTCCTAGGTTACGAAAAACATGCGGCATAGGTTAAAATCTACTGATCCGATTGGCTTCAAGTCAATAATTCAAAAGTCATAGGGTCATTGGTAAAAATCCTATATGGGAAACAAACTGATTTTTAAAAATGGATTTCAATTTAAGTTTGCTTTTGCTATTATTGAGCAAAAGTTATATATATATATATATATATATATATATATATATATATATACATATCAAATTATATATATATATATTATATATATATATTGGGTATATATATATATATATATATATATATATAACTTTTTTTTTTTTTTTTTAATTAATAATCTTGTTTTTCAAAATACTTTACCTTTATACCAGCTTCAGTAATAACCATATTAAGATATCTTTTAGCTTCTATAAGACCCAACTTTGCTCTGTGAATATTTTGTTCAATAGGTGGCCATTCCTCCAAAAAATTCTCAAGCTTGCCTTCTCCAATCAGAAAATCCGATAGACAAACTGAAATAATAAAAATTAAATATATATATATATATATATATATATATATATATATATATATATATATATATATATATATAATCAATTTGGCAAACCGTAGACTTCTGACTTAAGGTCTTCAACCGTACAATGTTTTGGTTTTGCTGATATTGGTGACTCTGGAGAACAAACATAAACAAGACAAGGATCACTCAGCTTAACGCGTGAAGTCACTCTCCTTTCGCCCCGCCTTACCAGCTGTCTTCAGATGGAGGATTTTCGCCGGAGTATAGACTCTGTCCCGCCCTTGCACCACAGCGTTTTTATACTGAGTTTGTCAATTTTGTGTATATCTTATATTTCGGTGATTAAATGTTTTTGGATTTTACTGTTTTTATGACTTTATTTGTGTAGATCTTAGTATTTTTAGGGGTATTACTGTCTTATATAGGACCACTATAAAATATATTTTTGTTTTGTGGGATTTACTAAAAACAGAGGGTTATACCTTTTATTGACAAGAAATCTACAACAGGATTTCTTAGAATTTTTTCCCGGCAGATGAGAAATTGTTGTGGCAATGTGAGAAATCCCACGCCTATACAGTAATACCGAGCATTTAAAAAAATGTTTGCGTTAAAATATTTTGGATAAGTATTCGCAACTATACGGAAGATATTATTGAGGTATTATTAAATCTCTTTCCTGATGTATTTGAAAAATTTAAAGAGATGACAACACCTTCATCAATGTTCTCATATGATTAGAAAGACATTAGGAAATAGTGAAGCATATACGTTTGTGTACGTGACCGAATCCTTTCTAAAAAGTGCTTTCTGAAGCATTATTATGATGTAAACGCGGAAGAACTCAAGAAGGTTAGAAGAAAGTCCAACTATGTTTTGTACACTAAAAGAGTGAAATCCCGACAAAATACTTTTGGAGGCGTAACAATATCTACTAAAGACATTGGTTTGGGTACATAATACCATTAGAAAATATTTTTGTTGATAATTTTAACGTCATAGTTTGTCATTATGATTTATTTCATCCATGTCCAGATTTTCCCTTCGATTATTTGCTATCCCTTTATACAAGTCCGAATTTATTTTACGATAAAATATGCTAATCGCAATATTAAAAGTACCAAAGTGAACAAACCTAAACCCCAAAACTTCAGTTTTACGAACTTCTAAATACAAATCCGTCTAAACTCCATTTTGTGTTAAATGTTCTTGTTGAAAAACCAGTTGGCGATATAGACAATAATTGCTCAAATTTTTTTTCATATCTTAATTTTGACAGTTTGCTACAACTTAAAAAATTAATATCTAACCAAATCGTATTTAATCGTTGCTTATCGCCATCATCCATTGGACATTTTAGTTAAAAGTTTAAAAATTATAGGCTAAATTTTATACGAGTTACCTTGAGGAAAGAATTATCTTTTGTATTTATCCGCTTTCTTAAACGTAAAACTTGATGAAAAGGGCTTATTTACCCTGAGAGACTTTTTGAAAAAAAATGTCTACGCATGTTCCAAATATTTCACAATACCTACCGAAGTAATGTCACAAGTATGTGCATTTTTTTACCTTGACAAATACATGCATTGCGTACACAGGTGAACTATTTCAAAAAAAATTCGAGCAATGCCCTCGTTTTCGAAACCCCTTAACAGCATAATTGACTAGAAAAAACTGTAACCTGCGCATTTACTAAAAATATTTAAGAGTTAGTCCAGGTACCATCATACTCTTAGTTCGCCAGTTGTGTTTCGCTTATGTCACTGTCATTTTCAATTGTTAAAAATGTCATCTTAAGCCTATAACTGTCAAGTTAGACCTTGTCTAATTTTAAACCTCTTTAGTGAATACGTGCGTAAATGTTTATAATCAAAATGACAACTTGTCAGTTTTGTCACACTGTACCTACAAGTAGTGTTTTATAAAAGAAAATCTAAGTTTGACTAAAAATTACATTTTTCAATATGTGTTTCAAATAAACGAACTTTAATAAAACGTTATAACTAGGCAGCAGAGTTGGGAAGGATTCGAATGACCTATTTTTGGATTCGAAGACGTGATTCGAATCTTTTTTATGGGGGGAGGGGTTCGTGATTCGGATTCGGTACAGAATTTCAAAAGGATTCGGATTCGATTCCTTTTTTATTAGTTCGAATCACTTGAATATATGGAAAATTTAGTTCTCTCATTTGTATACCTAATAGATTCAATCTGCATATTATTATTTTATAATTATTACAATTTTGAATACATCAAATATTGTTAAACACATTTCATAGCTAAGGTCTGCCTGTATGGTTAAGGAATCTAATGACAATTAAGTACTGACGATCTGTGTAACAACTCAATAAAAAAATTTACCTGGAACAGTACAATTTTTCAAAATATGCAATATGCAAGTTTAAAACAAAAATAATGATTTTCAAGATATAAGCAAAAATTTATAAAAAATAAATAAGATGTTATAGGTATTATGACCGATCAATTTTAACACAACACTGTATCTATTTCTCTACACCCTTACTTAATGTTTTATCGGATTATCCGATAGGTACAACATTTGAAAAAGACAGCTGGAACCCACCCATAAAGCAAACGCAAAGGAAGTTTCCAACCAATGCTCTTCTATGTATTTTTCCCAAAGGTTGTACGACGAAATAACAATGTGCTGTGTTTAACACGACATTTGTTTTGTAATAATTTTTTTAAATTGTTTATTTAATAAATTACTATTATACTAACTAACCTTTGAAGTTCTTAATCTCCCCCTGTATAATGAACACTATTAGTAAGTACTGACTGGGTCGAGACGAGAGAGAAACACTTAGCTGGAAAAAGCAGTTGGAAAAGTGCTTTTGCAAATAAGCATAGTTGAATTGTGCCAAAGAAGAATCTGAGAGGGGTGTAGGCTCCCCGGTGAGTACACAGTGTAGTTTATATTAATACAGATCAGTAATTGTGTATTTGTTTCATGTGTTACAACTCTCATTGGTGACCTAAGTACTAAATCTTGACGATTAAATTGCATTGTGATGACCTACAGGTATTTAATGAGTAAGTTATTTGCTTGTCTATTAATTACCTACCGAATAAAAACCGATTTTTACATGTGTGTATTTTAACATGTTAATGTTTTGATTGTTCAAAATTTCTATTTTGGATGCCGTTTGGTTTACATCTCATGGAAAAATAGAAGAAAAATTAAAAAAGGCATAGAACTAAGATTCGAACTGACAGATTATCGTTACTCGTTTAAAGAATAATATACCGTTATATTATTAAGCTCACATAATCTATTTATATACAAATTACGCTGAGGTCCGTGAGAAACCGTTGACTAAGAATTGTTGACTTAGTAAGGTTATGCCCTCGTAACGGCTGATGTTGCTCTTTGTAAATGATGCAAAAGTGGGATAACAAGTAGCGAGATACTCTGGCGGTACGTGTAAGGTCATGAAAAACGGATATGACAGTTCCTCTTTTTTTTGCGAAAAGTTGGTGCTTTCCACCAACTTTTAGGACTGCAGTTCTAATGTTTCTTCCTCTTCTTATGGATTTCCTGGGTGGATGCTTGTTCGCCTTTTTGACATTGGTCTTTTTAGCTCATACTGGGCAATGTGCTTGGACCAGGTCTTGAAGGTGATAGAAGATCTTGAATTTCATCAATCTATCTAGTTTTTTCGGAATATTGATCAAAGCGATGTTGAGCAACGTTAAGGTCATCAACACTAATGTTGTTCAGCTTATGGGGTTTGTGGCTGTTCTGAAAAATATTTACAGCATTCAAAGGGAATCTGGACTGGATGGCTTTTGTAGGTTACATTTTTGTATTCTTGTACAGGATACTTTGAATGGATTCTGGTATTTCCAATGAAAGCGCTACAGTTTGGTTGTAACTTGAAAAGTGAATTCGTCTTCCAATTCTCGGTTTCTATATTCCGGGTTCCACATTTTATAGTGACTGAAAGTGATTCCGAAACTGAGATTCGGTGACCAGCAATATTGATGTTTGACAGGTCTTTGACAGGATGTTCTGCTTCCTGAGTAGCTGTGCTTCAAGAATCGCATAGATGTCAATTGGATATTTGAGAAGCTCTGAACAAATCTTGTTCATCTCTAGTGGTTTGCAGTTGGAGATGTCTTGTGGTAGTACATATAAGGAGTCGTCATCTCGCACAACATATTTTTTTATTGTTGGTTTTATGTGAAACAACCTGTTCGATTATCCAAAACTGAAAAGTTCGACAATTTGAAAGGGGTCATTGGAAGTATCTTGACTTTTGTCCCTAATTTAAGATTTTTTGACATACTTAATATTATTTAAGCAAACATAAGAAATCATATCATTTGCCTTAAGTTTAGATACACCTACATATAGTAGTTGCACAAATGCTTTCCTTCTGTCGGGCTTCATCAGTACGTCGATCGTAAGACACATTAAATAATGGAAAAGAATTCATTTCAAAATTTTAAAATTGGTCACTTTGTTTGACATGTAACCTAAAAACGAAAAAAATGTTAGTTTGCAGCCATCTATAATGTTATTTTCATATGTGTTCAGATTATTTGTTGCGTTTAGAATGACAAACAAGAATTTTTAAATTGATTGAAACAAATATTTAATGAAATTACGATCGGCGCGGCGCACTGATGAGTCCCGACAGGATGAAAATATTCGTATAATTACTGTGTCTATATAAACTTAAGGTAAATAATACAATTGGGTGAAAAGAATCTGAGAATAAGGTATAAAAATGGTAATCTCTACATAATTAAGAGTAATTACACTAAAACCTCAGTTCCGGCTGTTGTCGAGGCAAAGAGTGTCTTAAGTCCTGATTTTGATAATTCATGAAAAAACTACCAATAACCTTTTACTGCCAGAATGTTGGCGGTCTTCGCACAAAACTTAATGATGTGAAAAATTCAGTTGCTCTTTGTGATTACATGGTTATTATATTGCTTGAAACTTGGTTAACGGACGACTTTTTTCAAACACAAGTCTCTCTCCCTGGATATTATATTTATCAGCTAGAAATGCTTATACCAGTGATAAAAAGAGAGGGGGTGGTATACTTGTAGCGGTGTCCAATAAGCTTAAATCTAGAATAATAACTCGTCCAGTAAACAATATAGAACAGCTGTTTATCAAGGTTAAATACTTAAATAAGACATTTGTTATCGGTGGAGTCTATATCCCTCCTGGTTCTCTCTTAGAAAAATATTTTAGAAGATAGCCTTCAAATATTTTTGTTATTTTGGTGATTCCAACCTACCCGATACAATATGGTCCAATCATGAATTTAGAGTTGAAGTGGAACGCTGTGAAGATTATCCTGCTCGAATGCTGATGTTTCTTTAGCAGTTGATAGAATGTATGATCTAGTTGAATTATGTATAAATATGTTTGTTCCTCTCAAATGTATCAAAAATTCAAATTTTTCTAAATGGTATAGCTCTCATCTGAAAAGTCTAATAGTTAAAAAGAAGGTTGCGCATAAAAAATATATATCTAATGGAAATCTGTGTGATTATGAAAATTTTTCTAATCTTCGTTTTCTTTGCAAACAGGAGTCGGATCGATGTAGTATTTCTGGAGGTATATAAATGATAAGAGAAAATCAAATTGCTTACCAAACTTAATGTATTTCGGTGAGGAAATAGCAGATAATGGTTTAGGTTTTGTAAATTTGTTTGGTAAACATTTTTCAGCTGTTAATGACGGCACTGACTGCCCGATCCCAGACTATAATATTATAAAACGCATAGATATATTAGTTTTTTGTTTCTCATGTTCAGAGGTCTTTTCAAAAATATCTGGTATTCTGGACAGTTTAAGTGCTGGTCCGGATGACATTCCCAACTTTTTTCTGAAAAGATGTATATTTACCACTACTAAACGTCTTACTTTTATCTTCAATTTGTCTCTCAATTCAGGCATTTTTCCAGATAGGTGGAAATATAGTTTTATTGTACCCATTTTTAAGTCAGGTGACACCCAGGACATAAAAAATTATAGGGGGACATGTAAGCAATCATCAATATCATAGCTCTTTGATTGGCTAGTTTATGACCAACTAAGTTGGCAATGCGGTGCGATGATTGACCCAAACCAGTTTGGTTTCTGTAGGGGCAAGTCTACAGGTAATAACTTGGTGCGCTATGAAGTTTCTCTGTTGAATGCTTTGGAATGTAGGAGGCAAGTTGATTCAGTTTATACTGATTTTTCCAAGGCGTTTGACAGAGTAAATTTTGACTTATTGCTGGTTAAACTTGAGGTGACCGGTTTCTCTGGGTCATTGCTCAAATGGCTCGATAGTTTCCTTAGAGGTAGGACTCAAAGTGTGAAATTGAATAACCATCTTTCTGACTCCTTTGTTGTTCACTCTAGTGTGCTACAGGTCTCGCACTGTGCCCCTCTCATAATATTTGTCAACGACATAGCTGACTTTATGCAATTTTCTGAGGTTAGCCTTTTTGCAATTTTCTGAGGTTAACCTTTTCGCAGATGATCTAAAGTTATACCGAACAATTAGCAGTTGGGATGATTGTATTCTTCTCCAATCCGATTTGGATAGGTTGTGGAAGTGGACCCAGGTTAATCATTTGTTTTTAAATATAGACAAATGCGGCTAAAAATTAGTCTGAAAGGGCTGAGAATGCTGGGCTTTATACTTTTACTGTTCACTTGTTAGATCACAATATAAAAACTATTCAGATATGTTGGAGCGAGTTCAAAATAAATTTCTGCGTGTCATGGCTTATAAACTGAACATTGGTTTTGAGATTATCACAGGAGTGACATGTTGAATAGATTGAATCTATTGTCTTTGGAGAATCGACGTCTTGTTAATGACCTTTGTTATGTGTTCAGATTGATTAGGGGCATAACCGACAGCCCAGACTTATTGCCCTTAATCCAGCTTAATGTACCTAATTGGTTTACATAGGAATTAACTGTTCCATGTTGCACATCATTCAACAAATTATGGGGTCCATTCTCCCATCGATAGAGCTCTTCGTATTTTGAATAGCTACGATGGTGTACCTGATATTTTCGACGGCACCTTGTCTAGTTTTAGAAATAAAATTGTTGGTTCTATTGCAGACTGGAGAGTTTAGATTATGGTTTTTTATATTTATATTCATACTTTTTTTTTCTCTTCCTGGTAATTGTTGTACATTAGTGTAGGTCTAATATTTTGTTATATTTTGTTGTATTTTGTTATATTTTTTAAATTATGTTATTAGATTTCCGCCATTATGGTGTTATCATATTGTTATGTTTGTTAATCGCAAAAATGGGGTAATCCCGTCAATTTGGTAAAATAAAATAAACTTAATTATGAGGACTAACTGACTGGAATAATATTGTACTCTTGGGATATTATTTATTGCATGAGATAACAGACCAAAGAATAGAAAAATTTTAAATCTATATTTTCCAAAATCTATTGCTCTAAATAAAAAAAAATGAACATCTATATGAGCATAAACATAAAAAACATTTTATGAAGTTATAGGTGTAATATGTTTTTTACAGTAAGTTTTAAGAAGGCTAAAATATACTTTTAAATTCCAAAATAAAACATATTTCAATTTAATAAAACATTAAATGTAAATCCTCAAGAAATTATATTCTAGTTGTAATGATATTTTAAAAATCATGCTGAACAAAAACTTATAGGAATTCGTATGTGGCTACCTTAAAGGACCATAAACCTTTTAGAAAACGAGTGTCGGTAAAATTCGCTAAATTTTTTATATATTGTAGTTTAGACCTTCTGAACAAAATATTCCCTGATGATGTCAAAATCGTATGAGCCATTTTGTAACTATAGCAATCCAAAATGTCCTTTTTTAGAGAAGCTTAATAGTACATAAAATAAAGAAAATATTAGTTTCAAGCTCATATATATAGAAACCAGATTTGATTTGGATAAGTTTGTTTTAGATAGTTAAAACATATTTTGATAGATTTAATCTGAAACATACAGGGTGTCTACTGATGAGGTTAATAATAGGACCAATGGACTAAAAATTAATTTTTGAGAACTTTAATATTTGTATATTTTAACTGGTTGCACTATACATGAAATTAAAAAAAGAAGCTACATAGAGAAGTTGTTTAAACCACAGGTCAATTTTGTGTGTAAAACTATTACTGACTGAAGAAAACTTTAATAGGCAAGATACTTCTGTAAAGATATTTTAAATAATTAGAACAATAATATTATATTTCGATTTTATGAATTTCTGAACATTTTTTTATAAAACAAATTTTCTCTCAAAATTCAAATTGTTGTGAATTGAAAAAATTTAAATTTTAAGATTTGGAAAGACTGTAAAATCTAAATTCTTGACTTAAAACAAAATGAATTTCAAATATCAAATTTCAGCTTAAAAAGAATTAACATATATACCAACCAGATATTTTATTCTTTAGTAAGAAGAGAATGAGTACAAAGAGATGGACAAAAACACTAAGATATAATGTGCAATTGGGTTAAATCTCAATATTCTCAAAACAGTCGGATTTTGAGAAATGTTGTTTTATAACAAATGTACACGTTTATTCCATATATTTAGATAGCACCTACTGTGTTTAATATACAAAAGTTTTAGGGTTTATACTAAATCGTCACAAACTTGGTAAATCTTTAAAGGAATACTATTCTAATGACCACCTACTTAAAAAATATCTCGACTGGTATTTCTGTCATATCATATGTAAATGATACAAACCTTGTAGTCACGGAAAAAAGGGTAGTATCTCTGAAAAGAACAGCAGATTTGGTTTATAATGGTATAATGTTATGGTCTACAAAGAATTATTTTATTATAAATAAAAAGAAAACAAATTTTGTTGTATTGTTAAATAAAAACTTAACGAAACTGAAAGTGGTCCTATTACACCTTCCAATTCCTCAGTAACGTTCGGTTTAGAAATTGATGAGAACTTATGATTGGGAAATCATACAAATACAAATACAAATACAAAACACGTTTATTCACCATTAAATTTAAAACAAAATGCACAAATTATAAGGCTATTCAAATATAGAAAACCTATGCAGAGAGTTAAGAAAAAATTGTTATGGTTTAGAGCCATTATTCAGATTCAAATTCTTTGATTGCTGTTTAGATCAATACAAATATAGGATCGTCAAAAAATTTCGTCTAGCAAAATAGGTTGAGTAAAAATATAAATATATAAAGATGAAAGAGAAAAAATTACATAGTACAATTAAGATTGATCCCCAGGCCAGTCAAAATAACAAAAAATTAACTTTGAGGGAATGTGGTTTAGTCATGAAAAGAGTCATTCTGTAGTCCATCGGGACTGCCCCAAACACCTTAAGTGTATAAACGAAAAATCAACAATACAACACAAACTAACAATAACTTTACTTTAAACCTAAATAAAATGGACCTCTTTCTTAGAGGGTTGCAGAGTGCCTTGGTACTATCAAATCGCCTCTGTGCCTTGTCTGAAACCTGGTTGTTTTAACAGAATTGTTACAAACAAATCTAGCAACATTTCTAAAGGCGACACAACATAGGTGAAGGAGACACCGAGAGAAAACTGTCATAACCCGCAACTCATACAGAGCAACCTAATAATTATTTTTTTCAGTAGAAAGACACGAGACGTGGTATGCACATATGCATAATAAAAAGTTAATAAGTGTAAGAATGTCTCTTAAGCTATAGATTACATAGAGAGGAAGCAGATGAAAGCTTTCCATATATAAAGTTACCCTATTCATTATAATCAAAATTTTAACATTATGTACCTGCTCAATGTTATTACCTTCCATAGTTAATGTAAAATGTTTATCTTGCTTAATTCTATTTTGATAGTGCACCAATGAGTCTTACTTGTATTTCCACATCATTTTTGCATTTCATTAGCTGCTAAGCTAGTTCAAGAACGATTCTGTGGATTAATGTGGACACTTTGAGCTAGATCAATCAAAAATGAGTTTATCCGCTCAAAACAAGATCCTTTTATCCCAGCTCCCTCTCTGATAGAGAATTTTATGTTTCTTTAAGTTAAATGCTTTAGTTAAGTCAGTAAATAAATGTAAATAAAAGTAAATGCCAAAAGTAGTATTACCCATATCGAGAGATTCTAGCAATGATGTTATATGATGAAAAAGTGTTGCTACTGTGTCGATTTATTAGTTAAAAAACCATGTTGGAAGGTAATGATTTATTGGTTACTTCCTTAATACTATTGGAAATTGACCCTCAAGGAAAGACGTATTGATTATGTCTGACAATGATTTTGATATAAGACATGCCACTTTTTTTTAATAAGTTACATGTATCCTTTCTGAACCTGCGGACTACTTGTTGCAAGATTTATAAATTATTTTTTAACTTCATATTGATCTAGATCATTAGAAAGAAAGATTCAGAACACTCATTATGGGACCCACAGGGATCCTGCTTACACCCATTCATGTTGCCCAACTGTGGCAATTCACTAAAAAATATCAGACAATGAGCCAACATCAGTGACTACCACCCCCATTGCTTTCTATTTCAAGCATAGTGTCCTTTCTAAGCTTTCTAGTTGCCTGCTTTAATATATTCCAGACACATTTACTTGAATTATATGAGTTTACTATTTGATTACCATGGTATTTTTACATTCAATTAAAAGATTTCTGTACTATAGTTTTTTTTGCATATAGTTTTGAAATCTGATCATAATCAGAGCATATTTTGAGCCAATGCAAATCCCTCAGCTCTTTTTTTTTTGTTATATTTATTATTATTATTTTTGCTTTTTGTTGGAAAAGCCTGATTAAAATAGTACATGAAGAAGGAGTAAAAGGCTGTAAACCTATCATTAGTAGTTTCTTTGTTGTAAACATAACCCATTTTTCTGTATTGACAAGCAAGTAAAAATATTGCTCATTTTCTGGTGAGAAAGATCTGCAGACTCTCATGCAGCCCTCCTCACCTAGATCTGATTTACTTAAGCTTACATGCAGCTCGAGAGCCTGATGATCTAATACACCTGTTTTAAAAACTCTTGTATAAAATAAGGCATCAAAATTAACATAAAAGTTATCAATCACCAATGCTGATCCATTACAATGTCAAGAGGTCCAAAATTATAAGAATTGGATATATTATTAAGATTATTTTTGCATGCATAATTACATTAATGCAAATTTTCATAAGTTTACTAATTTCAATAGAAATATCCCGAGGTCTAACTGAGATCTAGAGAATGCACTCCTTCAAATTATGAATAATGTTATTAATCTGGCTAGAAACGACGAGTCAGAACCAAATTCAGATAAAAACTCAATTAGAAGCGTTCTACCAAAACCATCTAAATGACCAAATAATTCAGGTGACACTACATTTGGAGCAAATACTCAAACACTTAGCATAGCTGCTGTTGAGAGTAGTTTGAACCCAAATACCTCCGTTGACCAATTAAGAAAACAGAACAAAATAACATACAACTTCTAAATTTGGAAAAATTGGAAACTCGATCATCGAGCACTAGACACACATACATTTATCCGATGTGAAGATACACTTATCTGATGTAAAGAAAATCTTTGACTTCACGATATGAACTAAGTACATCATCCTATGACCCAACTGAAACACTACAACCAAATCAAAAATTTTCCAATGAATTGCACCATCGAAGAATGAACCTCAGCAAACCCTCAGGACTCACGAGAGAAAGCAGTGAAAGACAAACAATTTGACTTTTTTATAAAACTATACATTCTATAAGAAACAAAACTGGTGAAATTGAATATTTTTTTAAAAATAAATAAAACTGGTTTGTCATGTTTTGCGAAGCATTTCTTAAATGAACAGGAAGAAAATATCAGGCTTTTGTAGAAAATCTAGAGCAGATGGTGGTACAATAATTTTAGGTAAACCACACTTGCTGTGCTTAGAAAGGAAGTACTTAGCAAACCATTCAATAGAAAAGCAGTGGAACTCAAATCTCTAAAATTACTTACTATTACAATCTATAGGCCACCTAGAGGTAATTTTGACATATTTCTAAAGGTCCTTTCAGTAGTTCTTTCCAAATTAAATACTAACTGTTATACCGTCATAAATGGTAACTTCAATGTCCACTTTCAATCTAATGATACTAAAGCAAAACACCTTTTTCAAACTTTTTCAAAACTTTCAAACTCAAAACGCTTTATTGTCGAAGAAAATCTTATTGACAAAGCTGGAAAAAAAAATTATCTCAATAAAAAGTGTACAATAAAAATTAGTATACTACAATCTTAAAGTAGATTAAGAGTACATATAATTAATTAGACAAACAAAAACATACATATACTACTAAGACCTATTTCAAATGAGGAGGCAGAGAGCACACACCAATACAAACAACAAACAAATAAAAATACTAAAATCTCTCATTGAAAAATTCAGATACCTCATAGTATGCTTTCTCAATTAGCAGTCTTTTAACTTCTCTTCTGAAAATTCTTTCTGACTCATTGATCTTTATATTTAAAGGAAGATGATTAAATAGTTTTCTGCTGTTAAAGATGGTGGAGTTCCTTACCAAAGTAGTTGATGGTATAGGTACCGCAACGTTATGTGTTTGTCGAGTCCTGTAATTTCTTTCTTCAAATATAGTATTTTTGTACTTTTTATGAATAAGGCATACTGACTCAAGAATGAATAGGGATGGTAGGGTAAGAATTTTATTTAAAATAAAAAATGGTTTACACGAAACCCGTAACCCTAACTTATACATATACCTAATGGCTCTTTTTTGTAAAATGAAAACACTATTAAACAGTTGTCTTGAGCACACCCCCCAAAAACATACTCCATATCTAAGATGGGACTCTATTAATGCAAAGTAGCTATTTCTCACTATAGATGGATCTAATTCCCTAGCCAAAATTCGAAGGGCAAAACAATTTGAGCTTAACTTAGAATTTAATTGGCTTATGTGGGTTTCAAATTTAAGTTTACTATCTAAGTAAATACCCAGGAATCTGTTCTCTGATAAATTGCTTTAATTTAAATCTTATAAAAAGTTTTGGTTTTACCGAACAATTTTTTTCAGCAACATACACATCCAATACACTCGACAATGTATTTCTAAATTTCCAAAATATTTTTAACTATTCAGGTTACTAACCCTTATCTATCAAATCACTGTGCATTGAATCTGTCTATAGACATGTACCCAGTCTCCAAGCCAGAGGGCATTACATTAAGACCTTTTACCTCTGATGCTAAAATAATGCTGTATAACTTATTTTTGAATACTGAATGGAGTTTTGTGTATCTACAGGATTTCTCTCCAAATGAGAAATTTCATTAATTTTAAAAAATTATAATTTATGCTATGAATATATCATTTCCATGCAACACAAGAACAGCCATTCTTAAAGACAAACAAATTAGTTAGTCATAAAAATTTGTCAAATGAGTGAAATATTTAGGTTGCTAAATGAAATGTATGATTGTAGATCTTCTCAAAAATGTACATAGTTATATTATTGATTTTAGAAATAAATATAGGCAGGAAATTTTTAAAGCAAAACAAAACGCTAATGCTAATTTTATTCAGAACTCTAAAAACATGGCCAAGTCCTCTGGGCAAGTCATACCCCAAATTTCAACAGAAACACAAACAAAAATTGAAGCCTATTTAAATGCAGATGATTTTAACAAATTCTTTTCGAATGTAGCACAAAACATGACTTCTAAAATTTCAAATATTAACAATTCTAGCTTCAAAACCTATATAGAATCGCTTTTTGAACGCAAAAACATAACTAAACCGTTTGCTATTCGGGAAGTTATTCAAAGGATATTTATGAAATGAATATTGATTTAATTTAATAATTTGATTTAATTTAAAATATTTAAGAAATATTCTTATTCTTCTTTTAACAAAATTAATCAATTTAAGCACGAAGGAAAAAACTTAGTGCTTAAAAAAATCAAAAATAATAACAATCCCAAAAAAAGAGGATATAAATAAAAATTTTAGATCCATGACTCTAATACCTGTCATTTCAAAGTATATCAATATTGAGGAAAGAACTGTATAATCATTTTGTATACAATAATCTCTTTTCAGAAAATCAGTATGGGTTTAGAGAAGGTAAATCTACTATCTAAGCCATCTTAGGTCTACTGGAGGACATAGTTGAATCCTTTGAGAGGACGCATTATACGCAAATCGTGTTTGCGACCTCTCGAAGGCTTTTGACTGTGTCCAACATGACATTTTGCTTGAAAAATTAAAATATTACAACTCAACTTTGGGGGGATACTCTAAAACTTCGGCTTTCCCGGGATCGAACTTGCGCTTGTTTGCGAATGGTACTGCACCCTTAAATAATGACCAAGACTATAACAAACTACTAGATCAAATAAACGAAAGCCTAGAAAGCCTTCGGGGATGGTTTGTGTGTAACAAGCTCTTTCTGGACACAGATAGAACAGGTTACATTTACACTGAGGCAGCAAGATGACCTTCAGAATGTCTAAGAAGTGAAATTTTTGGGTGTTCACGTCGACCCCACACTAACTTTTCAACAACACTCAGATCATCTACCGGGCAGGCTGTCAAGAACAATTTTTCTATAGTGAAATCTTAAAAAGTTGGTTTTTTTTCCTGTGGTTCTACAGGCATATCACGGACTCTTTCAATCTGTGGCAGGCTATGCTATCATAGCTTGGGGGCCCGCTCTTGTCATGTTGAGAGAGTATTTAAGTTACAGAGGAGAGCACTAAGATTTATACAGTGTATAATATCGGTCAGATGTGAGGCAAACATTCATTGACTTGAGGATAATGACATTACCCTGTCGTTTTATTTATGAATGCTTTCTATTCGCATACAAAAATGTAGACATTTTCAGACTAACAATGAAGTTCATGAACATAATACTAGACTTGGCACAGATATCAGATCAGAATTCCTAAGATTAAAAACATCTTGCGTTTTATTTCTATTATTATTATATTTTTATTACATTTTTTAACAAAATTTCAAATGACATTAAAACAATGTCACTTAATAAATATAAAGTGGAAATTAAAAAACAACTTTTATCACGAGATTATTATAATATAAATGAATTCCTAATACCTACCACTACCATAGCTGATCATTTATATTGGGTTATGGTTGTCTTGATGAAAATAGCTCTGATCTCTCTTAGTTATATTCCAAAGTCCAATACTTTAAATTCATTACTTTCTATTTTAGTTGAAAATTTGTATTTTAATCTTTATTAAATTTTATAACGGGTAAAAATTTAAATTCAATGCACAAATAAATTTGAATTCCTCATTTTTCTTGTTTCCTTGAACTTCGTCAAAAAATCAGTGTTGCTCTGAGGTTTTAATCTAAACTGGTTGTTTGTGCCATTTTTAGATTTTTGTTCAGTTGGTTCCAAGTTCACAAGAAATGTAATAACGTGGCAAGAACCATAATCTAATAAAAAAAAATAATTCTTTCGGATGACCACTGAAGTAAAATGGAATTTGGCCAATCGCAGATACATGTTTATGATTTAACGTCTTCATCAGTATAGTCAACTAGTTAAGAGACAAGTACAACTAATGCTAAAACTTAACAAACAAAACCACACCAGAGTCACAAACAGAAAAAAACCAACAGTTGTAATTACCAAGAGAACATCCTTGATACTCTATCACCATGGAGCAGCATAAAGCCACCTGCGGTGAAACTCTTAATACAGGAGTAAGTAAATCAAAACAAACAAAAAAGTATAGAGAACTATAATATAACAGAAAAAATAATTCTTCAGGACGATCGCTAAAGCAAATATGGATTTTGGCAAAGCATAGACATGTGTTTTTGACTTAAGTATTAATGCTAATACCTTTCTTATTTCGATTTAATTACTCTTGGTTTAAGAGTCTAACCACAGGTGGTTTTATGGTGATAATAATAGAGTATCAAGTATGGCGAAGATTTCAGATCTTTTCTTGGTAATCACAAATGACTCTGGTGTGGTTTGTTCGTTAAGTTTTGACTCTGAGTCTTCATGCTCCAAATATACTCTTCTGGATTTACATTTTTTTTTTACTACTATTAGGTTACCATCATTTCTTTGTTTACCAGTAGTAATCACAATTCTGTGCTTGTCAAATATATCACAGTTGAAAACTCCCGACAGGCAATACTTTCTGGCCAAAAGTCAGCATTTAGCAATTGTGTGTATTTAGAATCAATGCCAACATTAAAAGAGTTAGCATCTCCTGTAGTTCTTAGTTGTGTAACAATTAGTTCTTAATTATTTTTAAAATTTTATTTTGATTTCATACAGGGCCTTTCACGAAGAAATGAATGTAGTGAAACGGTGGGTAGTATGGACCAAGGGCCTTACATAGTTTAGTTTATTTATTCATAAGAACATACAAAAAAAAATGTTTACATGTCACAAGAAAAAAACGTTTAGTACATAATAGTACAAAATTTTACAGGTACTTAAATATTATGTTCAAAATAAACTCATAATGTTAGATAAGCTAAGAGATCTTACATCACATTTAAAATCCCTATACTAGTAGACACAGCATACATGACAGATTAAAATCAGAGATGAGAAAGAAAATCCCAGACCTTAATTCAAGATAGTAAATTGAAATGAAATTTATTAATAATAGCATATTGCTAAGAAATATACATAAACAATAAATGTCATTCAATGCTCTTCTACCACCTAAATTATTAACAAAAATAAACAAGCCTAAAAAAACAAATCAGATTGGAATTTTTTCTTTTACATACTTGACAAGACATTTTTAAAGCTTTTAATTGTATCACAATTTTTTATATTACTGGGTAATTCGTTATATATTTAAGACTGTTACGGAAAACATTATTTTGACTAGAACTGCGCTGAACTGTTGCAATATAAAAATTATTGATACTTCTGGTCGAGTAACCACGAATATCGCTTACAAATCTACCTTAATCATTTTATAAATAAAAACCAATGTGTTCAAAATGATTGTTTGATTGACACTCAACAGTTTAACTAAATCCAACATAGTCCTAATTTTAGTATACCTATTGCATTTTAAAATGTACCTATGTGCTTGATTTTAATGTTTTTGTATAATTTCTATATGCGCTCTTTTAAATAAAAACAATATGGTAGTACACAAATTAAGGTGAGGCAATATGATAGTCTTGTAAACTGTTAACTTTGACCACTCACTTAAGTTACTACTGATTCTACTCAACAAGTGAATTTTTCTCGTAATCTAACTGGTATGTACTAGGTGGCTGCCTATACTTGCATGAGTCAATTAAATATAAAATAATAGATGAACCATTTCTTAATGACTCTGAAATTGAATTTTTAATTTTCAACGTAATGTTTAATAATGTATCTTGCGCCCTACATGATTTGTTAAAAGGTCACGCATGTTGCCAGCACATTACTTCACCAACAAGAGTAACATCCACAGGTGCAACACTCATTGATATCATTATTACTAATAACGACCTCAGGGTGTTTGATGCTGATGTTTCTTGTTTCAGTGTCTGATCACAACCTGGTTTCTTGTTCAGTGAACTTCCATCATCAGAAACCTCTAACCTACTCTAAACAAATTCGTGATTTTAGAAAATTGAACAAATTAGACCTTCAACTTGACCTGTCACTGATAGACTGGAATAATCTGTATCGCCTAAATGATTTGGACGAGAAAGTTCTGTTTCTTACAGAAAGTCTGTTGCGGGTTTTTCATACCCTGTCATTGCAGTTAAGTGTAATCCTAGAAAACGTAGACAACCCTGGTTTACTGCCACATTAGTCTGCTTAAAAACACTCAAAGAAAGAGCTTGGCTCCGATATAAGAAATCGCGAAATTCTGCTCATCTGCTACTCTCTTTCGAACAGTTTTCCTTATGCAAATGAAGGCCCTTAGAATAATCTACAAGGTTAGGCAAACGGACTCGTGTAGGCCTTTATTTTTGGAGCACAAAATCTCAACTCTTCTATGTATATTTATTTTGGAATCAGCATGTCTAATGCATAGGAAACAAAACATTTGTCTGCATTCATCATCAGGATATCCATTGCGTGGAACTTGTACTAATCGCTTCCCATTCCATCCTCTGCACTAACGAAATCTTCCATATTTTATGATAGTAAAAGCTGTTTAATCGTCAGTTTACATAAGACAAATCCTGCCAGCAAAGAAGTTTAAAGGGGAAGTGAAAAAAATGTCTTATTACAAAAGCCTTTTATACTACTCAGGAATATTTTGATAATCATACTAATTAGTATTTTTAGTTCAAACCTCTATAGTTTTATCTGTTGTTGCGAATATTTTATCGATTTTTTATTTATAGACTTTTATATTATGACTTAATTGAAATTGGTGTTTTTGTAAAACTTATAACTTCTTATTTTGGTTGACTTTGTATAACTTTTTTCCAGTGTAGGAAATTTTTGCTTTTTGTTTGTTCTTAATTGCTTTATTTTTCATGTTATATTTATTATTTTATTATTATTTTTTTTTAAAGTGACACACTTATTGTAGCTTAATTTTATACTGACTTTTCTTTGCAAATTTAAAGGGAGAAGTAATAAAAATAAATAATAAAATGTGCGTATTAATTAGGCTATTTTATTAATTATAACTATAAGTATTTTTTCTAGTTAACTAGTTGGTATTGTTGTATACTGCTTTGTGAATGAGAGTTTTGTATTCTTTACACAATAAAGCTTAGTTTAAGTTTAAGTTCTGCGGTCTACGGAATTATTACAATCGTGCCTCGAACGTACAGTCTTGTAACAACTCAAAGGTAATCTGGTCACACCTTCATAAATAGGGTATCTCTAAGTCTAACAAATCTTCTAAGATCCCTGATGATCTTTTTATTCCAGATGAAATTAACCTGCATTTTGTTGGCTCATCTCATGCGCTCTCAGTTGATGATGATTACGTTGAGCAACTCTGAGCAAGGAACTCACAGTTTGGCAACTGTAGATTCGAACTTAGACCCTGCACTGTCGACCAAGTCAAACTACTGGTTTCAACTCTCCTTGGAAGTAATAGCAGCCCCGTTAACTCACATTATCAACACATCTCTTTTGTCTGGCAAGTGTCCCTGACTCTGGAAAACAACTTACGTGAAACCTATTCCGAAAAGTCCTTCCGTACCAATAACTTCTCTTAATCATCTTAGACCTATTAGCCTCTTCTATGTCCCTTTAAAGGTTGCTGAAGGAGTCTTACACGAACAGCTTTGTGACTATTTGGATGAGAGTGGAATTCTCCCAAAGACTCAGTCTGGTTTTCGCAAGGGATTTGAAACAGTCACGACACTGAGCCATCTTGTTGATGATTGACTGAGTGCTCTGGATGATCAGAAGGTGGTCTCTCTTCATGTTTGGATATGCCCAAGGCCTTTGACTTTGTTAGTTTAGTCTTCTGGCCAAACTGAAATACTATGGCATAAATGGCCACACTCATGATTGGTTGAATAGCTATCTTTATGAACGTGAACAAAAAACTTTTCTTAAATGTACGGGCAACACACTGGTGTTGGATTCTGCTCAAAGAACTTCCGGAGTTCCTCAGGGATCAGTGCACCTAAAACATGCAGTATTCATTTTTATGCTGATGACGTCCAACTTTTCTGTGGTTCTCCCCCATCTTCCTACAGTGTTGCTGGTGAGCTGATTAACCAGGATTTGGATTCAATATCTTCTTGGACAAAAAACAATAAAAACATAACATAAGATATTTCTGAAGGTTGGAGTGTATACAATAATTTTTTTACAGTGATAATTGTTGTACTCTTATGTATATGTATGTACTTCTTATAAAGTGCAACTAGCTCATTGAACAGCTGCATATGCACAAAATTAAAAATAAATAAAAACAAATTATAATAAACATACTTCAAAAAATTAATAATTATATTGTATCCAAATATTTTAAATTACACCTAAATTAAATTATAGAACAATAATATGACTAAAAATACACAGTGCTACCTCAACATTTGCCACTATACAATGGTTTAATACTGAATCCTGAGAAGAGTAAGCAGATGTTGATTGGTTCGCCTTATGGACGTGAAATCCCTTATAATAGAGTTATTAAGAGCCTTGGGCTACTTCTTGATTCAAGGCTTAAATTTGAAAATCATGTCTCGCTGGTGTATCGTAAATTATTCCTCAGTCTTAAATCTCTATATAAATTTAAAGATCTACTGGATGAGAATTCAAAGAAAATGCTAGTCAACCCTTTGGTTTTGTCTCATTTTTATTATGCAGATGTCGTTTATGGACCTTGTTTGACAAATGAGAGTCCCATGAGAGAGAATGCAGAACTTTTGCATCCGTTTTATACCGAAAGTTCAAAGATATTGTCATATCACCCCATTTTATGAAAAGCTAAACTTGTTCAAATTGAATGAAATGAGATTTGTTCATTTCATCTGGTTTGTGTTCAATGTGATCAACTCTCAGACTCCAAAGTATTTAGCTGGAAAACTTATTAAAAGAAGCGGCCTAGAACCGAAACTTTTCAAACAGGCTTCTCTTATCTTGCACCTTATGCCTACAACCAAATCACAAGACTATTGCCAAACTTGACTTCTAAATCCAAGCTCACTGTGAAATGAAAACTGAAGCAGGAGGTTAGACAAAGTTTAAAAGCTTTTAATCTGAATATGTTTTAATTATTGTTTTTTTGTGTCTTGTTTTCCTCTTAATGTTTTCATCTATTTTGACATTTGGGTCCTGGTTGTTAACACCATTATTTAGTGTACCTTGTCCTTATGTATAATATTTTTTTTTATCTTTACACAATAAATGTTTTTTGAATTTGAATGTACATTAAATTCTAAATTTTCAACAATCATTACACTTAAATACTTTATATCTCTAACTTTTTCTATTACAATATTGTATATTTTTAAGTCAGGGATGTTATTTACATCTATATATCTAAAGTTATTTTTTATAATCATAAATATTGTTTTGTTGGCATTAATTTGCAAACTATTGTTGTCCAAACATATATGCAGGTTTTCAAATTCACAATTTAAAGTTTGTACTACCTCTCTGACATTGTTACCTACTGTGTAAATGAATGTATCATTTAGGTTAGATCAACAAAATTGCTGTTTAAATGTTCTTGAAAAGAGAAGAATTCACTGGTAATTAAATACCTTTTTACTCTTACCTAGAACTCCTCAATTTCAAGATTTCTGACAGTGGCAGGCAGAACATTGAAAAACCTTATGCAGTGGTATCCCGTCCCAACCCTGGTCCTTGAATGTCTGAAGTAGTTAGAAACGGAATTGTTTTTAAGCCTAGTTGGGTACTGGTAAACATCAACATGAGAATGAATTGCAAGATATAAATGCAAGGAAGTTTTAAGATGTTTAATTTTTTTAAAGCACTTCTGCAATCTTTTCTATAACGCATGTTTAAAATAACCCTAATGCACCTTCTCTGCATTTTAAAGTTTCTTTGGGCATGAAGTGTGTGGCCCCAAACTAGAATGGCACAAGACATATTTGCACCCAGCAAACCATGGTAAGCAAACATGACCGTTTCTTTCAAAACTATCCCACTCAAGTTTCTAATAAGATATATGTGACTACACATCTTGGAACATAAATGATCAACATTACTCTCCCAAGTCAATTCAGTTTTGAGATGTACCCCTAGGAATTTAACCTCTTTTACAGTCACAGAGCAACTCATGGTCAGCTATCATACATCTTAATGTAAAGTTAATCTTTTGGGTCTTGATGAAATTTAACGAGAGCCCATTTGCCAAAAACCAGTCACCTATGCTAAGCAGCATGTTTAGAACATCCCCATTATCGACCTCTGAAGGCTGATAGCTCTCATATGTAGTGGTATCATATGCAAATAGTATTATGTTATGTTTCTGATTGTGATTGAGAAGATCATTTATATATATATATATATATATATATATATATATATATATATATATATATATATATATAAGAAACAAAGTCGGGCCAAGCACCAATCCCTGAGGGATCCCATACTCAATAGCCTTTCTCTGGGACTCACCATTAAAGTGAACATATTGAACTCTATCTGACAAGTATGCGTGCAGCATGCTAATACTAGATGGTTCAATTTTCAGTCTTGAGAGCTTGATGTGATGAGACACACAATCAAACGCTTACTAGTTAGGTTCAGGCAAGAAACAAAAGTGTTAAGACCTCTCTAAAAACCTTCATAGTTAGTTAAGCAGTTAATAGCCAAGGCGGTGGATTTTTTTTTGGCTGAAAAACCAAATTAAGCTTGAAAACATAAACTGTTTCTCACAAAGTAATCATTAATTTGCAGTTTTAAAACTGATTCAAAAATTTTGGAAATAATGGGAAGCACTGATATAGGTCTATAATTGTTGAGATCTTCACTTGGCCTTTGTTCTTGAAAACTGATATCACTTTTGCAACCTTGGGCTGATCCAGAAAAGTATTTACTGATATAGCCTGATTTATAGGTTTGGTTAAGGGGTAAACTATGTTTTTGACTGCCTCTACGAGTTTAGTATCTATTTGTAAGGAGTCCCTACTCTTGGTGTTTTTGAGGTTTGCTATGAAGTCTCTGATCTGACTATTAGTGACTGGTTGGAAAGTAAGAGATGTGTCTGCTGACACTACAGGAATGTAATCTTGAAAAACTTTTGTAGCAGGAGGCAGATTTTTTACAATCTTCTCTACAATTGAAGTAAAAAAGTTATTTAAAGAATCAGCTGTAAGTGATAAGGGAGCTGAAAGTATGGTTTTGGCCCCCTGCTGATTTATGATATTCCAAATAGCAGCTTGGGAGTTTGGTGAATTTTGTATGTAATTGTCACGAGCAGCTTTTTTGCCTTATAAATTTCTCTTTTATGATTCTTTTTATAGTCAATCAACATTTGCCTTGGTATCAGGGTAAGGTTTATTTTATTTAAAGATAATAAAAATGTTAATCTTTGTCTCATATCCCTAAGTTGATTATTTATAGTTTACCCGCACCCTAGCATGATCAACTGATTAACCTAGACTTGAGCAAGAAACACACCCATATGTTGTCAGAAAACATTTTAAATTTTTCATCTATTGAAAGAACAAGGGAAAAACCGCAAGAGTAATTTGATGTACAAATCTGAGTAACACTGCGAAATATTGGGTAACACTCAGTAATAATTAATATGTTAGTAGTATTGGGTATTTATTGAGTAATACTTAAGCAATTTTGAATAATATTTTGTTAATTTGCATAATTTTTCAGTTTTACAATGACCTCATGTCGTGCAGATGGCGCTGGCATACATTTATCTTGAAGGTCAAGTTACAATTGTCACGTTAAGCCATCTTGAAACAGAAGTGGTTAACGGTTTATTTAAGCAGTATTTTTTTAAATACCATATTAGTGTTTTACTAATTAAAAGTGTCTATTTTAGAATGCTTGCTTATTTAAAATCTCTCTCAAAAAGCGATACATAGGGCGTTCGACAAATATGTTTAGATAGTATAACTTTCTTACTTTTAACGAAAAATTTGAATGAAAAAATTCTGATTTAGTCCTTAAATTAGCTAAATTAAGTTTCACAGGTGATTTTTAGAAAAATACACAATGTATATTAAAACGAAGAAACTTATATTTGACTTAAACCAACATTAACTGCAATAATAATAATAATAATATTTAATATGAGAAGGCTTTTTTCAGTTTTTACAGAAATCAATAATACGTTTCACGACATGGTATGTATATTATCGAAAAAATTTAATTTAGTATGAGTTGAATATAGAAAGTTGGATACAAACACAGAGTGTTATCTTTAAATATTCAGTGGTTTATTTAGAAAGTATTTATTTGTGATGGTCGATACTGAAGTAAATACAGAAAGGAATTTTCTGATTATAAATTATTATGAACATGGAATTTTAATTATTCAAAATTGATGACAACCCTCTCAATGAAATGGAAAATGTTGTATGAAATATTTCACCAGAAGAAAGACTATCTCAATTATTGTAGACCATTTACAAAAAAACATGCTTTAAAATAGTAATAATAGACTATTCTAGGAAAAAATATTCTAACAGTAATTTTCCAAGTCAGCATTCCACTAAGCAGTCAAAAAAATTATTTGCATTCTAATATATCTTAAAACTTTTATTACAAACCTTTTCTGTAGAAGATTAAGAATATTTGTAGTAAAAATATGTTTTTAATAAAAATTATTGTGTTTTGCCTTTTTTGGCTTAAAATAACTTCCGAAACATTTTTTCCACAAAACCGTACATTATAGCTCACATAAAATTAAAGGTGGCATTGCATATTTTGTAAAACGCATTGCATTGTGAAATGCAATCTGCAATTTGTATATTTGCCCAATGGAGGAAGTAACAGCAAGTAAGTATGAATTGCAAAAATATGCTCAACACAACAGTACAAATGTTGGGTAATATTGAGTAATAGTAATATTCAAATTCAAATTCAAAAAATATTTATTGTGTAAAATTCAGCATAAGAAACATACAATAAGAAAGCACAAATATACACAAAAGGACAAGGTACACTGTCTCCAGTGATCTCTATAACCTCTAATATCTGAGTAATTTGAGTAATATCTGATTAATTTGAGTAATTGTGTAATATATGAGTAATTGACAAATATATTTTGTTTAAATCTGCATAATGAGTTATACCTCTGTAATAATGAGCAATAATTGTAGAATTAAGTAATTTGGTGTACAAATATTAGTCTGCGGTTTCCCCCTCGGGAAAGATTCTCAACCGACACAAAGAGCCATATGTCTGCCTTAAAACTTCTGTAAAACTGAAAAAGTCCATTGTCAGTGACTTGTACTGACTCTGTAACTAACAAGAGTCCTGCAACTACCTCTAGTCAAAGTTGTATATTCCAGTAGAATCACATCATGATCAGATAAGTATTGTGTATGTAAATTCAGGTCCAGACTAATTTTTTTTTGTAAATTGAATATTGGATTTTTTTAACATTACACAAAAAAAGCCAATGAATGGTACTTAATAAAAGGGCAAATTAATTGACTGTTTTGTCAATTTAAATAAAGATTATCATTAAAGCTATGTTTACTCTGTTTTATTGTTGTATGTTTTAGACAATTCTTATACTCCTTTAAGGCTGTGGTATTCTTTTATTCTTAACATATCTATGTATTAAGCGAAGTCACTTCACTTTGGCTACAGTTTCAATTTCATCCATGACTGTTTATTATGGATATTGCATTGATTAATTTTTTTCAATTCGAGGGGAAATCTCAGGAGAACTGCCCTCTCGATAATGTCTTAGAAATTAGTCATAAATAAGCCCAATTTATAATTCATATCCCTACCTAGGACCTTTCCAGTATTGCTCAGTGATTAAAATTTTAAAAACAAGAAATTTAAATATATTTATTGTCAAAAAGTATTTCCAACACGGCAAATATAAATTTACCCACAGATACTGTCTTCTTTTAATGAACTAATCCATTCTGCAGGTATATTGCTGCACCACAAGTATTTTTCCTACTAAAATAGTCCACTACACTGTATGATTGTAGCTGTAATACTTTGAGCTCTTCTTTATGGTACCAAATTTCTGTGAAGCATATAACTTCTGGATAGTCAAGGCTCTTGAGCAAAACTGATAATAGTACTAGAGTCTTACTTCAAAGGCTTCTTAAATTTAGATACAAACCTTGAGTAAATGGTTTAATTTTGGTGTGCCATTTAGGATTATTGATCCACCACTACTTCCTGTGAGTGTGGTTAGAGCTTTTTCTTCACAAAAAAAAAGAGAATTTGATACTTAGGTTGAAATCATAAATAAACCCATTCAGACTATTCCCATTATAGATACATGGTGAACCAATGCTGTATTTATAAATACAGAGAACATTAGACCCCTCAATAATCTATGAAACAGGAAGCCAACTAAGAGATCCAAGAATGAAAGTATATTGCCTACAAAATAGATAAATAAATAGATATTTCTTTATTTGCTGATCAACAATTACAATGTTTAAGCATCATCAATGATGCAGAAAATCAGGGCACGCACCTCCTACCAGAAAACATGTAGGCAGTATTCTAAGTCCGTACTAAACTTTGATGATTATAAGCAAAGTATTCTGTTAAAATGTAAGGGCACATTTAAATTATTTTTCATAGTCAATTTGGGCTTATTATCTGGTAGATTTTTAATATCCAACAACTTAATCAATATAATTATAAAAGTAGCGTGGTAAATGTTGAGGCAAGAGGATTAGGGTTATATGTCTAGTCTCAAAAAGGCGTATAGACATGTATATCAAATCTGAGTAAATTTGATCTAGTGAATAGTTAGCTATAGTATTGCTTTAGCAACTGATGTGTCTAACTGGCTCCAGTAGCTCCAGTTTTAAAAAGCCAGTTTAATTTTTTTGGCAAATGCAATAAGTCCAGTACCTAGAGGAAATTGCTACTTACCAAATTCAGTAGATTTTTCCTTTAGTTGTTGAGCCAATTCAATTACCTTAAGCCAATTACTTTCTTCTCTATTTTTTTCAATTTCCACTTCTATTCGTGAAGTTCCCGATTTCGCCCTTGTAGTCATTTTTAAAAATTAATACAGAAAAAAATTAGGGCCTATCATATATTTAAAAAAATATATATGGGACCTATTATCTCCAAGTTTAATAAAAGTTTTTGATCAGTGACCTGACCTTAATAAATTTAGATGTTTTGTTGTTTATTAATGTTTATGTCATGTCACTGTCACTGCTCTCTGACACTACTGATAAGTGATAAGTAAAGTAAACAAAGCTCCTTCAATAGATATCAATCAAGACAATAGGAGTTTTCACCATGCTCCGGTTCGACTGACCGCTTCGAACCGCAAGAATTCACGTTCCAAGTAGTGACGTCACCGGCTTAACGGTTCGATAACTGGTCTGTCAAACTGCTAACAATGTCGGGGATATGGTCCCGATTGCGGTTCCAGAAAATTTTTGACCAGTGCCCTAACCTTAACAAATTTAGTTGTTTTGTTGTTTATTAATGTTTATGTCATGTCACTGTCAGTGCTCTCTGACACTACTGATAAGTGATAAGTGAACAAAGCTCCTTCAGTAGATATCAATCAAGACATAGAAGTTTTCACCGTGCTCCGGTTCGGCAGACCGCTTCGAACCGTAAGAATTCACGATGTAAGTAGTGATGTCACCAGCTGAATGGTTCGATAACTAGTCTGTCAAATTGCTAACCATGTCGGGGATATCCCAATCGCGGTTCCAGAAACAAACAAAATAAGCGGTTTGTTTACAAATTGGAAACAGCGAAATTCTTTATTTTTATCATTAAATAAATGATTTTTATCGTCTTCTAGTGTTACCTCCGGTTTTGTGTTTGATATTATTTATGTTTTTGCATATTTGAAGGCTGATGTTAAAAGTTTCATGAAAAATGACAAACTGCTTATTAAAGGTACACTACCGCTATTAAAAAATAAACTTTTACAGGTTCTATGTATTTGGACCTAAACTGCAATGGCCCAAAACCGTCAGTGTACCGAAACTACTTTGGCCCTAACAGTCGAAATCCCGACAGATTGGAATGCATGGAATCCGTCGCTAGCCCGACACTTTAAATACGCCATTGGCAAGTTACGCTACTGGCTAGAAATTCTTTAAACATGCTTGCTGTGTTTTCAAGCTTCCATTTTGAGTTTGAAGTGAGATTTTTGTTTATTATAAAGGCCATTTGCTTATAAATGGGATAATTTGGAATAATGAAGAGTGAATATTGAAAAAAATTATTGTTGGAAACCTGCATTGACATTATTTTGAACCTTTGATCTTCAGTGATTGAAGAAAGGTATACAACACCTTATGTTCATTTTAGAATATAGACATTAGTGATGTAAAGTTTCGTTACTTTTAAGGACTTGGACCGATTCGTTACTTTGGGTATTAGGACTCGTTACTCAAGACTCGTTACTTTTTATAAATCGTTACTTTTAATAAAATTGTATTGTAGCTTTTAGCTTTAGCTTTTATGTTTTATCGGAAGCCGGATTTTTGTTTGTTTTCCAAATGAATATAAATCTCGGTTTGTCAACTGTCAAGAGTGTCAAGTATTTAATTATAAAACAAACTACGATTTCTACGATATAATATATTAAAAAAACAAAAATATATTATATATATATATATATATATATATATATATATATATATATATATATATACAAAGTAAGCGTTACTACCTAATCACTAATAGTAACGAGTCCTCATTTTTTAAAAGACTCGTTACAATTGGCATTTCGTTACTTCCACTGAAACATTAAAAACTAACTATTCTACCCGAACACAACAGCGGGGAACGAGTACGAATGGCTTTGACGATTGGCGCTTTGATCTGTTTTAATTTCATCCATGTCCATTTATTTAGGGCGACCGACGCGAAACGCGAGGCGATGACGAGGCGGAGTTGCCGTTGTTTGTATTAAAATTTAGAATTTAGAAGCAGGTATGGCGCGCCATTGGCGATAATTGGCAATGTCGCGTCGATTCTGTACACGGCTTGAATTTAGAACTGCAGTCCGGTATTTCCCCGATTTCTACGTATTGGCAGTATTGGCTAGAAAACAAATCTAAAAAAATAGGTAACTATTGGATGCTTATTTTCGTTCGTATTTTAAAAGCTATTGATTTTATAAGTAAATAGTAATAATTGTGTTTTAGTAACGATTACTGCACAGTGTAGTGTTTGTTTAACAAATTATGGAGTCTAAATCCGAATCAGAATCCCAAACGCAAAAACGAAGTATTATTTGGCTTTATTTTACCATTTTGTCTGATGCTAAGGCAAAATGCAACTTATGTAAAAGTACTTATTCTCATAAAAATGGAAATATAACCAATTTAAGAAAACATTTAAAAACTAGACATCCAACAACAACATTAGTCTTGGAGAATAGTGAGAAAACAGGTACATCATTGCTCCAACCAGGTAAATATTATTATTAAATTTATTGTTTTATTAAAAAATATATATTAATTATGCTAGTTCTTAATTATAATTAATATTTTAGGTCCATCAACATCCACAACGGAGACAACTGCATCAGCAATATTAACCTTGGAAAAAGATAATATAGAAAATCCAGATCACGTGACAAGGGAAATAGCGGAAATACCAGAACATATGGATGAAGTAAGTACAACAAAATTTGCAAAAAAAAAAACAAGCAAACCTTAAGGGATTTATTAGCAGGCCCATTTCATTACCACGCCAAATAAAAATTAATGAATTAGTGTTAAATATGATAATTTACGATTTGCAACCCTTCTCTATTGTTGAGGATCAAGGTTTTAGAGCTCTTTTAAGTGAACTTGAGCCATCATATGTCATACCTAGTAGACCAACATTCAGTAAATCCCTAATGCCAGCCAAATATTATGCAAAAGTTGAAGCATTAAAAGCCTTACTGGAAACAACCGAGTATGTTACACTCAGTACTGATGGTTGGCTTCCATCAATACAGAGAGTTATATAGCTGTTACAGCTCACTTTATAACGAAGGACTGGCAATTTTATGGATGTCTGCTGTCATGTTTTAAATATGATGAGAGACATACTGCTGAAAATCTTTGTGGGGAATTACAACGAGTATGTAATGAATGGCGTATTTCCGATAAAATTTATGCTATATCGGCGGACAACGCCGCAAACATTGTAGCAGCAATAAAAACAACTAGATGGGTCCATATTCCTTGCTTTGCCCATACAGTGAATCTTATCGTTAAGGAAGGTTTAAAGTTAACTGAGGAGCTAAAAACAAAAATTAAGAAAATAGTAGATCATTTTCATAGAAGCTCTCACTCTACGACTAAATTTGTTTCAACACAAAAACAAATGAACCCTAATGCAACTCCTCTTAAATTAATTAACGAGGTTCCAACAAGGTGGAATTCCACTTTTTATATGGTAGAAAGAGTAGTTGCGTTATCAGAACCATTGGCCGCAACTGTTGCTGTTTTGCACATTCCAGTTATTCTACCGACAGAGGAGGAATGGATAATTTTAAAGGAGTTGTGTAAAGTTCTCAAGCCATTTGAAACCGTAACTGTTGAAATCAGTTCAGAAAAGCAAGTTACACTTTCAATAGTAATTTTAATTGTAAAGGGACTCATATCATCTTTAGAAAAAATTAAATTACAAATTACAAGCCCTTTAATAAAAGATGTAGTAAATGCCTTCTTAGCTTCAATAGTGTCACAATTTGGAAACCCTGAACAAAACTTAATAATGGGAAAATCCACGTTTATTGATCCAAGGTTTAAGACCAAAGGTTTTAGTAGCGACGATTCCTTAAAGAAGATTAAGGAAAAACTTCAGGACGAAATAGTGGCGCTAATTAAAAAAACGAGGAGGGAAAATTCTACTGCAGAAGTTGAGGCAGAGGTTGCAACGGGAGAAGCTGGCGATTCTACAGAAAATGACGATTTAATTTGGAGCGATTTTGATAAGTCTGTCAAAGCCACTAGTAACAATAATACCTCTCCAACTGCGATAGCAATTGCCGAAATAAAAATGTATTCAGAAGAATCGAATCTGGATCGTAGAGAAGATCCACTGATTTGGTGGAAAGAGAGACAAAAAATATACCCTTGGCTTTCAGCTTTGGCCAGAAAATATTTGTGTATAGTGGCTACGTCGGTTCCCTGTGAGCGCATTTTTTCGAAAGCTGGACAGGTAGTAACGGAACGTAGGAATAGACTTAAATCGAAAAACGTTGAACAGATCTTATTTTTAAACTGTAATAAAAATATTTAATAGGTATAGCTATGTTCCATAAAATTATTGTTCGGAGTTCTATGAACCATAATTGAACGATTTAGCTTTCGATCAGGAGAGCATTTAATTTAAATTTTAAAGAAACAAAAAGTATAAAGGTTTACGTTTATGTTTGATTTAGTTCCTAGTATCACTTATAAATATTTTGTTTTAATTCTGACTTTGCAGTTTTATATTTTGTTTATTTTTTATAAACTAATCGTTTTAGTTTCAGTAGGTTCATTATTTCTTTGTTTAATATAATATTGTTTAAATATTATATATATATATATATATATATATATATATATATATATATATAATATATTTTTTTTTTTTTAATATATTATATCGTAGAAATCGTAGTTTGTTTTATAATTAAATACTTGACACTCTTGACAGTTGACAAACCGAGATTTATATCCATTTGGAAAACAAACAAAAATCCGGCTTCCGATAAAACATAAAAGCTAAAAGCTACAATACAATTTTATTAAAAGTAACGATTTATAAAAAGTAACGAGTCTTGAGTAACGGGTCCTAATAGCCAAAGTAACGAATCGGTCCAAGTCCTTAAAAGTAACGAAACTTTACATCACTAATTTTTAGTATGCCCAGGGACGACCATTATGTAATAAGATCACCAACAAGATGTAAGCTCTAGAAAGTAAGAAAATGATATCATCTCGGACTGTGTCATTGATTAAAATCCGGCCTTCTTACCAACTACACCAATTCAGTTATTGCCAGGGGCGAGGCAAGTGAAAACAACCTCTTTGTGAGTTGAGAAAATTGATAACATCATGAGAAGATAATATCTACTGTAATGTGTTTTAAATAAAGTTTATGTTTAATATAATCTTAGGTTTAGATTTATTCTGAAAATAAGCTATATAAGGACTCATTCAACATTTTGTCAAGTAGGTTTTATTTATGCCATTACAATGTGTCTGACTTATTTATGAATAGACTTTTACTTCTTAAAACTTTTTATTATTTTTTATTCCTTTATTTCCCAGCTGTTTGCTAATTTAATTAAAATTTCGATGATTAATTGATGTAATTGAATAAATTAGTTTTCTTTACATTAAGAGTCAGTTTAAAATTATCCAAAAACCGTTTAACCTTATTCATGTCCTTAATTATTAAATCCTACACTTCTTCGCATGTATTACTGGAGAAAATCAAAATAGAGTCATCAGCATAGGCAACCACTTTACCCCCTTGTGCCAAGATTACAAAGAGTTGATATACATGTTAAAAAGTGCAGGATCCAGCAATGTATCTTATGGTATTCCAATTTTGATTTCTTTAGGCTGACTCAAAGCTCCTCCTACTTTAACATAATTAGATACATTTTGAAAACATTCAACACAGATCCTCCACATCATATAGCTATCCACAATGTCCAGTAGCATTACCTGAGGGATTGTGTCAAAGGCCTCACAATAATTAGAAACTTACACAGATGTATAACTTTTACAAATATTTGTAATTAAATACACAAAATGGTTTAAAGTATATAATTTTTTAAAATATAGCTATTTTTATTACATCCAGGCTAACTTCAGATGGACTCAGAAAAAATTCATACAAACTCTCTACATAAACTGAATTAAAGTTATCATAGTAAAAATATAGTTGTCTGTATGTTAAAAACAAGACAATCTATCTTGTTAATCTTCTCAGAATTTGAAAGCTTGCTTCTTTAGCTTTAAGAAGCCAGTTATTTTGATTACTTCTTCAATTCGTTAAAAATAGTTTGTTCAAACCTTAAATCTAGCTTCAAAAACCACCTATCATATTTAGTCAAAAAGAGGGGTAGTCAGACATAAATTATTCATATTGTAAAAAAGTGATATGATTTGTAGAATTTTAATCAAAACCAATGCAAACTAAGCTTCAAAAATGATCATTGGAAATTAAATATCAGTATTTTTTTATTGTAAGGTTAAAAAACTCACAGAATTATACGAAGCCTCTTTATGCAATGCAAAAAAAATTGAAGAAATGATCACTAAAACATCTGTTTTAGTGATTAATTATAGGCTCTGTTTACTATATCCGAGTTGGGCCCTGAATAATGTTGTCATACCAACCAAGTTATTTAATTAAAATTGTTTTTGAATAATTTTAATAAGGAAAGTGGATTTTATTGTATTTAATAAATCAGTGGCTCACCTGCCCAGACCCCTTGACTTATTCCAGGCCTCAATATTTAACTCTTCCCCTGTGTACTGAATGGTAAAGCATTTTATCACCTTAAGGAAAATATCCAACCTTATATCTTAGTTTTTGTTATTTAAATTAATCTGTCCAGGTAATTTTTTCCCGACTTCCAAAAAGGAGGTTATCAATTCGATCGTATTATTTTTTTTATGTATGTTCATCGACTACTTCTAATTTGACCAATTTGGATGAAAATTTCAAGGAATATTTAGGATATTGTTAAAGTGGTCCCATAGCAAGAATATTAAAAATGGGGAATGGTACAATTTTGAATTAATACGAGCGCCCAACACAATATATGTTACTTTTTTATTTATTTACGGGCAAATCCCATTTTTAGACACAAGAATATACGATATAATGAAATACATTTATATCAAATAATAATAATAGAGAGAAAAAAAACTTCACAAAATATCCTGTCTTTTCTCTATGTTTTTAAAACTAACAAACGAGGACGCAAAAAAAATCAACATTAATGCTATTACCATTGGCGACAATTCTAGATAACGGCGATGCCTTACTATAGTTACATCGATGGTATTTCACATCAAATAGTCTTTGGTTTCTAGTTTCTCTTGCTGGCACTCTTATACCAACTAACCGTAACAAATCAGGACAGTCTACGTGTCCATTAATTATTTTGTATAAAAAATAAATATCAGCCTTTACCCTCCTAGACTGTAATTTCTCAAGTCTAACGATATTTCTTATGTCAATAGATGAGTATTGTAACAAAGGTAAGTTCAACTTATAAGCCAAAAATCGTAAATATTTATTTCGAACCCTTTCAATACTTAAGCAATGTACAGTATATAAGGGAGACCATACAGGAGAGAGATACTCCAAAACTGACCGAACCAGCGGGTTATACCGTAAATTAAAGCATTTCAAGTGATTAAAATTGTTTGTGCTCCTGCAGATAAATCCTAGTTTAAGTGCTCTATTTACAATATAATCATAATGTAATCTAAAATCCATCTTGCAATCTAACATTAGACCCAAATCACGAACTGAGGTGACTTTCGAGAATTTCACCATATATACTATAATCAAATATTATAGGTGATAAAGTCCGATTGAAAATTATTTGCTTGCATTTACTAATATTTAATAACATTTTATTCTGAAGACACCACTCACTAACTCGATCAAGATCGTGTTGTAGCTCTGGAGCATCATTGTTACTTTTCACCACGTTCGAGATTTTTAAATCATCGGCATAAAAAAGAAATCTGGAGTTCAAGATAGCATTACTTAGGTCGTTAATGAATATGTTAAACAAATATGGTCCCAAATGACTTCCTTGTGGAACCCCTGAGGTTACTGAAATATCCATAGATGTAAAACCCTTTACCCTTACATTCTGCTTTCTACCGACGAGAGATGATTTAAGCCAATTTAAAAGGTTATCACCAAATCCGAAACGTTTCAGTTTTTCAATAAGGACTCCTTGATCAACAGTATCAAATGCCTTGGAGAAATCGGTGTACACAGCATTCACCTGACACCGATCCTCCAAGGCATCCAGCACTGATTGTGTAAAGAGCAATAGATTAGTACCAGTTGATCTTCCCTCAACAAATCCATGTTGTTTCCAAGCAAGCAAAGGTATAATCCTATTTTTTATTTGATCGCATATAATTTTTTCAAATAATTTCGGAATAACGCTTAAAATTAAAATCGGTCTATAAGTTTTTATGTCAAACTTATTGCCATTTTTGTAAATAGGAGTTATAAAACTACGCTTCCAAGTCACGGGAAAAACACCGCCCTGCAGAGAGAGATTAAATATAGTGCAAAGTGGTACTGAAAGGGAATAAACACAATTCCGAAGAAAATTGGGATGAATATCATCGGGTCCAGGCCCCTTTTTCACATCTAATTGATTAATACAGTCAAATACTGTCGCCAATAGTACATTTAGATCTGAGACATAGTTATCCTTGAGAACAGATATATTGTTGTTATTAGTGGACCTATAAACACTCTGAAAATGGTTACCAAAAAGATTAACAATTGATTGACAATCATTACCTACTTGGTCATTAAAAGACATGCTAGAGGGTATGACATTACAATTACCGCGTTTGTCGTTACCAAATTTCCAAAAGTTTAATATCTCCCTCTAGGTTATTCTCAACATTTCTACAATAATTGTTATAACAACCCTTTTTTAGTATGTTTGACTGTCGCCTGAGATCCGAGAATTGTATATATTTAAAATTATTGGTTTCTTTCCATTTTTTATGTGCAATTTTCTTGAGAAAGATTAAGGATTTTAATTCATCTGTATACCAAGACGGAAATTTTGGGTTTTTTAATCGAACAACAGGAACATGCCGACTTATTCCAGTAAACAAGATTTCATAAAAAATACTAATGGCTAGATTAACATCATTAAATTCGTCCAGTACACGTTTCCAGTTAATTGAAAGATAGTAGTCGTTTAAAGCCAAATAATCCGCACTTTTATAATCATAGTACCAAGTATCATAATCAATTTGTTTAGAAATAACAGAGAGGGGTATATTAGTTACAATAGCGGGATGATGCTTGTCGCATGGTAACAAAGATTCAACTGCGGTTTCGACTACTAAGTCCCTATCATGAGCGAAGATTAAATCCAATAAAACTAAATTAGCATTATACACAGTGTTAACCTGGAACAAGTGATTAAAGGCAAAACAGTCCGTTAAAGTTTTCACAGTCTCCCTATTTTCATGAAGCGTCCCAAGCCCATATTCATCATTAATCCACTGTACATGTGGAATATTGTAGTCGCCAAACAAATAAATGTGTAGAGATAGCACATTTTATATAATATTAATACGGTGATTGTGGTTAGCTACTTATTAATTTTCTTAGGGATGTCCATATGTTTTACCAAATTTATGGTATATGTATAATTATAATTAAATATAGACCGGGTAGTATATATATATATATATATATATATATATATATATATATATATATATATATATATATATATATATATATATATATATGTGTGTGTGTGTGTGTGTGTGTGTGTGTGAATGTGTCTGTGATTAAGTAATTAAGAATCAATTTGATGCCGACTTCATAAAGTCAAAGTTTAATGTGGAATAAAATGTTTTTTACTTTTTAGTGTTTTTTTCTTCTAATTTGTTTTTTAAGATCGAGATCAAAACTTTGGGGATTGTGATGGAAGTAACAGTTTTCCATCTCAAACAGACCTTGACCTTACCATCAAATGTGTAGCTAACGTTTGAGAGTTAAACTTTGCTGCGGAAGGAAGTATAACATTGGAGTGAAAAATGAAAAATTTATTCTCTTGATGTTACAGAGTCTAAGTAAACATTTGTTACTCTAAAGTTTTTATTGACATTTACCAAATTCTTTTTCATTATATTTTCTTATGGGATATTACATAAATAATTTTTCTAAATGAACTTTCGAACTAAAAAATCTACCTTCTGTTGTTGACTCTGGTGTTATTTATTGAAAGCTTTTTACTGTACTTAAATTTGTAATAGTTAATGTAATTGTATGATTTTTATGCATTTGGACACAAACAAATAAATCAGTAAAATTATGTGTTTTATTTAAAAAATTACAAAACTTATACCTAGTTATTATATATTATATTTATTTTAGCACTTAATATTTCTTTTGGAGTTAAACTTATATTTTACTTCTAGTTTTAGTATCTGAGTTTTATTACGTGACTGTATTAAATATTTTAAGTTTCATTACTTAACTATTTTTCTACGTTTTGTTCTGCTTGTGAGTACTAAGTGTATTTTCTTTTGTAAAATTATGTTTTTTTGTTTATATAATAATATATTAAATAAATACAAACATTGTAAATTTGTAAACTAGCAAAATGCTAAATAAAGGATAATAATATAATATACTCAATATACCATGGTCTATATCTGAATGTGCATCATTTTAAAATTATCATATTAAAACCATGACAATTAAAATTGAAGACAGACAGATATCAGAAATACTTTTACCAACAATAAAATATAATAACAATGACAGGCAAACAAATAGTATTTTTATGATCTAAAATGATCAATTATCATCTAATAATGTACAGGAATATTGATTATAAATTGAACCCTCTATTTTTTTATGGGACCCCCTTTTTATTATATAGGCATCTTTTTACTAATCATAAAGATGATAGGTTTGATACCTTTACCTTTAAAGATAATTGAGAAAAACCATGTCATAAGGGGCAAGTTATTCATATCGGTGTTATGTTTTCTCTAACATCTCTTATAATAGATATATTGCCAATTTCCTCAATTGTGTTTCACGATAAATGTGTCAAACCTAATATAATTATAATTAGCAAGAAGAGACCCATTTGATGGACACATACAGGGTGTACCATCAAAACAAAAAAAAATTGTCATGCTTTTCCAAAAAACACCCAGTATACATAAAAATAATGGATTAAAAATCTACAACTTCTGCATTTACCAATTTTTTCTACCTATTTCAACAAAAAAGTTAAATGGAGGTTTAATTTATCATCAATCAAAATTCAAGATTTTTGTATAATTATATAATATGCCTTGTTCGTAAATTCCAATAAGATTTGGTTATATATCCTTGGAATTTATTATGAGTTTATTTTGACAAATAATGACATTATGTCAAAGTCATTTAAATAAGATATTGTTTAAACTAGATTTTTCTCAATTAAAAAATATTTTAATTAGTCAGACATTAAACAAAGCACTACAGGTATTACAAGGGATAACCCTTTCAGTCAATGCCTATTCCTCTTGAAACACTGTGTGAACCTTAAGTGTTATTAGCCTTATAATATGATACCTTAATGTACAGTTGATAATTGTGATATGCGAGAATCTTTATAGAAAGCTATTTTAGGATACCTTTTTACTGGTTTATACGCAGTCTTATAAGTTTGGCAGCCAGTTCCCAACATATGGTAAAGTCAACGATAAGATGTAATATTTTTAGGAAATTCTATAAAATTAGGCTATAAAAGTTAATTGATAAAATAATTTACAAGATCTATACTAGTTAAACTTAAGAATCTGAAAGCATGAAATTAATTGAGGGTATCTTCAAAAGACTTGTCATTTATAATTATATCATCTACCTAACTTTTCTTAAACTATGCTTAGATTTTAAAAAAATCAAAGGTGTGCTGTGCGATATCTGGCATACTTACTAAATTAACTTATTACTGAATTGTATATACCAACTGGAGAAAATATATAAATAGGCCACAGTTAATATTTTTAAAATATGGGAAAAAATTATTCAAATTTCTAATCCACTTTTGCTATATATCTTTAATCAATATACATGTGATACACTTTACAGCAATAAAAAAATGTATTCAACATAGAATTAAAAATAAAGTTGACACTACATTTATCATATGGTGCATCTTTTTTAATTCTCAAACTACACACTTTCTCAGCAACAGTAATTATAAATGAACCACTTTATATGACAAGCATATTTAGTAAATCTAAAGGTGCAGAATTTGATGCTTCCATATAACAAAGAGGCCCAATTATTACATTGATGGAATGGGCTATAATTGGGGCTATATGACACTCGGATCAATACACGTAACTAAAGTCTCTTCTTTCTTCCTATGCAAACAGGGCAACAAAGAGTACTCAAGTATGACTATAATATACACGTCACTACTATCTGCAATGCACATATGAGCAGAACTAACTTCCTAAGCCTTGTCCACGATACCTATATCAAACATCAAGAAGACTTGCATTGGTCCTAAAACAAATTATAATTAATAAAGTACCTGCATGAATAACAAGCTTAGGGAAAATCGTTAACAATCTTATAAAACACTAATCACCTATGTAAAAACTGATTTTTAGATTAGGTATTTCCTTAGGATCAGGATAGAAAATTAAACACTAAAAAACTTTAAATAAAAGTTGAAATTATGTTGAAAAAGCTCACAAAACAATTTAGTTAAAAGATATATGTTCAAGCTTTAAGGCTTTTGTGGATTTTTATATGGTCTTTGGTGTAAAACTTTGTTTTATCTTTAGGTAGGGAACAACATCCACATTAATAACAGACTCCTCAATCCTATATACCTACTAACAAATAAGATTATCTGAGTGTAAGAGTCCAAAAACTGAAATAGTTGCAACTTTATACCATATTCACAGTATTCTAAAATAAACATACCCACTTTAAAAGTAGAAGGTTAAAAATCATCTCAATGCAAACAAGCAATAACCTCTTCCTGGGCTTTCCAACAATATTTTTTTTCGAATATTCAATCTCCATTATTCCATTAAATAGAGATTATCCTGTGATAAACAAATGCTTTATAATAATACAAAAAAATATTTTCACTTCAAAATTAGAATGCAAGCAAATACGCTAACATTATTCGTTCATGGTGTCGTTGTTCAGTGGTTGATTAACAATAAACAATATATTTATTTTTATCAATAAAACTTGATAACACAGCAGCCTTACTTAAAGAACTTTTAGCCAGTAGCGTTGTTGTTGTTTCTTGATTGTTGACGCGGATACTAGTCCATTTGCCAGATTGCTCCCCGTCCGGAGCTTACTCGCTTTATCCGGCGACCCTCGGAGCGAGATACACTTTATTCCGGTTTGGGGACGTTATCGGTGGGATTTTCGGATGGCGAGCTCTGAGCTCCCGATCACCCCGTGTATTTCAAAAACTTTAAATTGAACTTTATTTAAAAAACTTTCTAATGCATCTTGGCTTCCACTAGATGCCCCTTGAGAGTACTACTGGTCTCACGAGATAACCTTTTCTTTCAAGCTATCCCCTTACCCCTCCCACTCCCGCCACGTAGCGGCCGTTACGCTAATATTCTATGTAGAACTGCGGCAGACGAACGGGATAGAATGCAGGAACAACTAGGCCTCACACGTTCACAGCGTCTGCTCCCTTTCTAGCGGGGTCGTTAGTTTCCACTCTGAGCGGTTGAGTCTCCCGTTTCCCCCCGAAATAAAGCAGCAAAACCGAACACGTGGCACCACTTATGTTATCAACACAGAGGTCTGCATTCGACGAGACGAACCGGAAGACTGAGCCAGTAGCGTAGCTCGCCAATTCGGTATTTGTGTCGGGCGAGCGCCGCATTCCACACATTCCAATCTGTAGGTATTTCGACTGTTAGGGCCAGTGAAGTTTCGGTCCACTAACTGTTTGGGCCGGTGTAGTTTAGGGGAAAATACGCACTACCCTTTTACACATAAATTGCTAATTGTTTCCCCATATTTGTTACTATTTTTTTGCAAAATCAAAACACAATTAATCATTTACTTTAGCTGTCACTTGAAATCAGTAACCACACGTTTTCAACATGTTCTACAGTCTGGCAACTGAATGAACCTGGATAGAAAGAATGCGGGCAAAAAACTTCCTTCCGTTTTTCCATATAAGTGGTCTGTTCAAAATATATATTTTTACTGCATGACGAATTCAAATAAAAATAGTACAAATATATTGATCAGTATTGATAGTATATCATCCAAGATTTCCCAAACTCCGGCCCGTTCAATAAGCAGTCATTGTCAGAGAGAGATAGCCGTGGTCGGCGCGGATGGCGTGGAAAAGACGAAGATAAAAGATCGTTTTTCGAGGCTTGGTTTGAATTATGAACGGGCGGGGGTCTGATATCCGATTTTCTGATCAGTGGTGTCACCGAAATAAGAAAAATTAATTACAAATTATATTTATAATACCGACTTAATAGTGTATGTGGATATTGCCTGTTTTTTTTTATTTTCTTGTGTGTATAATTAGTAATAATCATGGCCATTTGGAGAACTTGGGAAAATACTTGCAATAATGTGGAACTTGTAGAACTTGTGGTTGAAGACTTTTTTCACAAAGATATGGAAGAGCACGCACAAAAGGTGATAAGAAAAAATTAAATATTTACGCCCATTTCCAGAAATTGTTTATGGGGGGAGAAGTTTTTTCGCTTTTTTTTTAATTAATGAATATAGTGAGTGAGTATATACATGCAAATTTCATACCTATTTACAGACATATTTCTAGGTTTTAAGTATTTCTTGAAGCTTATATATTTCTTACAATAATTAAATTTCTTTTTGAATTATGAAAAGAAATATCTTTTTAAAGAGAAAACTTCTTGCTGGCCAGTCCAGAGAAATTATAGTCAATGTTTATAGAGTTTGCGATGAGGAAGCGAGAAGTAATAATTTTAAATTACCTTTAAAAAGGAAAATCGATCCCGCCGCTCTATATACTGGGGTTTCTCAAGACACCGTGAGCAAAATTCACAAAGAAGATGAAAAGAGGCAAAGGGAACGTCCAGGTGAGATGCACCCATCACCACCCAACAAGAAAACCCGTTTGTCTCTCAAAAAGGATTTTGATGATTTTCATTAGGAAAACAATAACCAAGTTTTATTTAAAACTAAAAACTGCGCCTACACTCAGAAAGCTTCTCCTTAAATTGCAAGAAACAATGGATTTCCCTTATAGTCGCGAAAAATTAAGGATGTTGAAGGCCAATGGCTTTTTTTTTGTAAGTGACAAAATAAACGAAAGATTCTTTTGGAGAGACCCGACGTTTTACATTGGCGCTATAAATATACAAGGGCAATTCGAAATTATAGAGAGAAGGGTGGTAACATAGTTTACATTGATGAGACATGTGTCGATAATGATTTAACTTTTTGGAAATGTTGGTAAAGCAATGACACATTTGGAATAGTAAGCAATATTAGGGCAAGTGGTGAGTGTTTGGAATTGATTATATTTAATTTATTTATGATGTGATAACGATCGTAATAGTTTATTACTTGTGTTTATGTACTGGGTGTTCAATTAAAAATGGCTCTCGTCGATATCATGAAAAGTATTTTCCGTTTCTGTTATACCCCTAGCGGCAATTCTTTGAATTTGAAAATATTTTCCAATGGTTTGTCGTGGCCGCTTTCACCAAGAAACTACAAAAAAATACCGCTACAGAACGTAACAGCAAAGGAAATAATTTTCTTTCTGTGATATTCGCCGATGGCCATTATTGTTGGAACACCCTGTACAAAGTGGTAAAAGTTTTCTAACAAAATTTATATATATTTTCAATAAAATTTTTACTCTCCTTTGTCAAAAAATATATATATACGTGAGAACTCGAAACTATAACAAAAATAATTTATTTGGAATGGAATACTATGTATACTTTTCAATTTCAAAGACATCGCTTTCTCTTTCCTCTAAATATACCCGGTGATATATTTATCTTTGAAGATGACTGAGTGAATCGACAAAAACCTTGTCATAAATATCAATGTGCTAGAAAGAGATATGATTTTTACACCAATCAATAGAGCAACAAAATAGTCGTTTTTTGCCAAAAATACTAACCAGAATCTGAGTGCCCCATCATACACAAGATAGTTCATAGTAATATTCTTTATGTTTTCCACTTGCGACTAGGTATCAACTTAGGTTATAAACAATTTAATGTAAAAACATCCTATTTTCTTCGTTTTTGGCTTTTAAAATCGAAACTAATAAAATAATCTTGATGGCATAACGACATGAATAGTAGAGAATGAACTTACAAATAATATAATGTCATCGCCGACTTGATCGGATCATTAGAACAGGAGAAAAAGCTGAAAAATCTGAAAAATTAGGCTTTTACAAAAATGCATGACCTTATTTTTTGAAGATGTGGTGTGTGGATAATAGTCATTGTTAAGTATTTTATGCACACCAAAACCAGGCTTTGTGGAACTAATAGTTTTTGAACAATGGCGCCTTGAACCAAAATGTGTAACACTCGAATTTTGTGCCGAATTTTAGATACATTAGTTAATTACATTTTTAGCAATATACTTTTTAGGATTTCACTAGGCCACCATTTTGTTCCGCCGTATTGGAATTTTACCAAAATATTATCAGGTTACTGTCATGCAATCCTTAATTTTTGACAAAAATTTAAACTTAATATGGCAAGTAGATTTTTAGCTAGCCGCAAATTAACAAAGAGACAAATAGACAGACAGATCAAAAGAAACTCTTTTTTTTTGGAACCTAGGGACGCTAGAATAGGAAGATACGTAAAATATTGAGTTTTTTCCATGTTTATAAATGTTGTAGTTGACCGCCATTTTGTTTTGCTCTCTTGAAATCGTACCAAAATTTTACAAGTTCATCTCTATACAACAATTATTTCTAGGGCAAAATTTGAAATCAATCTATAAAATGGTCTCTTCGGGCCAAATTGTGATATTATTTATTAAGCCGCCATTTTGTTTCGCCATCTTAAATTCAAACCAACATTTACCAGCTAATTTCCACATAATCTTAGTATTTCTTAGTAATAATATTTCACTAGACCGCCATTTTGTTTCGCCTTAATGAATTTTCACCAAAATATTAACCATTTTATCCTCTTATGATCTATGGTTTTTGACCAAATTTTAAAGATAGTGGATAAATAGTTTTTGAGCTATGCCGCATACAGATAGACAGACCGACAGACAGAGCTATGGAAATGGGAGAACATGTTTTCCGAGGTCTAGAGACCCAAAAATGTAAGAATCTGCAAAATCTCGTCAAGTCCAAAAGTAATATTTATTGATATTATCATTATTATTATTATCATTATTATTATTATTATTATTATTATATTTATTATTATTATTATTGTCATCAGTATTAATGAATAATAATCTGATTAAAATAACTTCGCACGCCTATGACACGGGAAGATTTTTGACGAGATTCTCCTTTGCCCCTTCAGGCGTTGATAAGGTTCATTCGCTGGTCACACTGTACACATGACGCAATCAAACGTCATTATCTGACAGACCTGTGCTAAAAGTTTGAGACCAACGGTTAGAGAAACCGGAGCATGATGAAAACACTTTATGTCTGGTTAAGCTTTAAGCTACATTTACATTCACTTCAAAATCCAAGTTGAAATTGACATTTCGTAAAAGTGCATTTACATTGAAAATGATATGCCTGAACAGCTGATCAGATTTTGTAATTTAATTTTATTATTTTTCCAAAATATTAATATAAAATACACTAAACTGGAGCAAGAAGATTGTTTAGTAACTTTTTTACGCTCTTTGGTTGTGGTTTTAGGCGTTTATGTCTACTCTAGACTAACTCTAGTCTTGGCTATTCCTTCAGAATTAACCCAAAAATATCCGGTTAAAGGTTTCTTTTCATTAAAGCGGTAAAAAAAACATTTATATTTTTAAATAGTTAGATGTGAAAAAGTATTAAGAATTTTGTTAACTAAAATAAAAATTATAACCTGAAAATTTGACATTTATTGAATTTATGCTTGCCATCGGCAAGCTCCTTGCTTCAATCCGAAGTCAACTTTGAAGTGCACTTCAAATTTTGTCCAATGTAAATGGCATCATACTATTGCCATTTGACAAGCAAACCAATTTCATAACAAATTCGAGTTGAAATTGAATGTAAATGTAGATTTATACTGTGCTCTTACTCTCGCTCCACAATGGAAATCTCGTAAACGTTTAACGTAAAGCGCGAAACAATGGAAATTGTCATTCGTTTTCGTCCATTTACGTCAAACTGATTATTTTATTACTTAAAAACGTTTATATTTAGTTCCAACGTCAAAATTATCACCCATTTTAGTACCACAAATGTGTACTTCCTTTATAAAGTTTTTGTAGGTTAGTTTTTAAGTTACCGAAGATCCGTTGGGTTCCAAGCATAAAACTAATCAAAAAAAGGAAACAAAAAGATTTCAAGGGACCGATATTTAACGGTGATTATTGGTATTACCAAATGCATTCAAGCGGTTTCGGTCTTTCCGTTGTCACGTCATTAACTAGCTTTGCATTACGTTATTATTTGATATTTCAATAACCGGTAAATAACGTGCTAGGGAGGTAGGTTACTCTATTATTAAAATCATTCAGTGTTGCCAGGCTATTACAATCAACGTATACGAATTAAATGCAGTCATTCAATGGAGGAAGCCGAGGGCCGAGTATCCGTGACCGTGATCGGAAGCCGCTGCGCCGATGCTGCTCAACTCTTTCTTATTCTGACGCAGTTTTTTTATTTTTATTAGAAATAATGCATTTACTAGTTTATTTAGAAGTTCTTGTAAATGTGCATATTTTCTGTTGGTTTCTAATCAGTTTTTAATGTTACACTGACAACTAATGATCATATGACCATCAGTGTTGCTACAGTTTTATTATTTTACATAATAAAGTAGTAGGAATATATTTTATTTTTTTTATAAAGTTTACATTTTGTTTTCTAATCTTAACATAATAATTTGTTTATTAATTATGTTATAGTTTATTTCAAGCTTATTTTAAAGAACACTTATATTATTATTTATAGTAATATAGGTACATCTATAAGCTACCTCAGTTTGTAAGAAATATTTTTATATTATATTTTTTTAAGTCGTAATGAAATACCTGTATAAGTGTATAATAGTAGCGAGGAAGTTTTCTATTTTTTATTTGTTCATTCACAATGAAGTATAGTTTTATATAGTTGAAACTGTACTTTTATTGGCTAAAACTTGTTTATTATTAAATTTCGGTTGTATTGCTATACTTGTTTTATTTGTACAAATCTACCAATACCGATTGAGAAAAAATCAGTAAATTATTTACTGATTTTACTATACTGATATGTTTACTTAAAGTCCCAAAACACAATTTGAAGCCTAACACATAATTAACTATATTTTAAAGTACATCCTATGATTTTCTACAGTTCATACTATGTAACGTCATGGTTTTTCCAAAGCAAGTTTTTTTTAAGCGCAGTGTTCTACTTAAATAATATTCAGTAAGAATTTGTTACCTTTCTTCAAAATCTATTACATTTTTGAACGCCTATCTAGTACCGTTTAGCAAAATTTTCTGGCAACATTGATCTCATTCTAAATTCTAATGTCATAATCAAGATGCAAAATATTTTTTGGTTTAATATTTGTGTGATGTTTAGTCGTTTAGTGCAATCTGCAGACGGGCCGAAACGGTATCAAATAAATTTAAACTTTGAAGGGCGACACAACAAACTTATTGTTGATGAATTGGAAAGGGCCACTCTACTTAAAAGGGTGGATTGCACGGGTTCTTAATTAATATAAGTGATCCTTACCTTTAACGTGAACCTTAAGTAAAAGATTTCCGTTGCACGGGTAGTTAAGATTGACTTTAAGCCTGGTTTAACGTCATTTAAGATAAGCCGAAGATTTTTGAGGCTTAGCTTTACTTAAGTGACAGTTGGGATATTTGAATTGACATCTACATTTTTCAGAAAAATGTAGTAGGCAGATTTTCCTTAGTAGATTTTAATATATAACTTACTGAATTTTGTAAACGTGCCATTAACAATAATTATTTTAAGAATAACTTTAATCATCAAGCATTTATTTTAATTTCTATGGCAGTAGGCGTGTAAGTAATTTAGTATTTTTATTGCTTAGATTGCTTCGCCTGCTTTTTTGCCGGTGATTCCCCTAAACTTTTATGGGATTCACCGTAGTATTTCCCCGACAACCGACCGTCTAATTTATTTTATTTCCTAGTTCCTATGGTTCAGTAGAAGAATTTTGGCACAAAATAAGTTGTTTAAAGGACAATAATAATAAACTTAAATATGAAAATATTTGCAAATTCGCAAAACAAATGCTTTTTTTGCCAGTTTCGAACGTAAAATGTGAAAGGATATTTTCCGAATTTAATCGAATTAAAACCGACGATCGAAACAAATTTTTAAATAAAAACGTTTCTGCTTTAATACACGGTAAAGAGGGTTTAAAAGATGTTGGGTCTTGCACAAATTTTCAACCCGATATAACAATGATGATGAAGTATCACAGTATTGTAATATTTTTATATATATATATATATATATATATATATATATACGCAATATATGTTTATATATATATATATATATATAATTATATATATATATATATATATATATATATATATATATATATAAATATATATATATATATATATATATATATATATATATATATATATATATAAATATATATATATATATATATATAATATAATATATATATATATATATATATATATATATATATATATATATATATATATATATATATATATATATATATATATATATATATATATATATATATATATATATATATATATATATATATATATATATATATATATATATATATATATATATATATATATATATATATATATATATATATATATATATATATATATATATATATATATATATATATATATATATATATATATATATATATATATATATATATATATATATATATATATATATATATATATATATATATATAATATATATATATATATATATATATATATATATATATATATATATATATATATATATATATATATATATATATATATATATATATATATATATATATATATATATATATATATATATATATATATATATATATATATATATATATATATAGTTAGAAAGACTATGACGTTTTTTTGATTGCTGCCACATTATTTTTCTAAAATGATTTATCTGACTAAAAGTTACATGGAACTGTTAAGATCGTATTCAAAAATTTTAACCAGTCTAGAAGTTTCGGGAAAAGACAGTTTTTTGACAGTTGTCAAAATATTTTTTTAAATAATTTACACCACAAAAAAGTACATGGAAATGTAAAAACCGCATTTAAAAGCTTTAAGCAATTCAAAAGTTACGGAGAAAAACATTTTTTTTTGATAGCTGTCAAAATACATATTTTTTTAATAAATTACGCCACTCAAAGTTAAATCGACTTGTAAAACTGCATTTAAAATTTTTAAATAGTTTAGAAGTTACGGGAAAGACAGATTTTTTTTATAACTGTCAATTTTTTTTTAAATAAATTGTGCCAATCAAAATTACATGGAGCTGTGAAAACTGTATGTAATAATTTTAAGTAGTTTAGAAGTTACGGGAAAAAGACGTTTTTTTTTTACAGATGCCAAAGTATTTTTTTATTAATTACGTTTCTAAAATTGACATGGAACTGTGAAAACCGTATTTGAAATGTTTATGCAGTTTAAAGTTACAAGGAAAAAATGTTTTTGGAGTTGCCAAAAAAAATTTTTTTAATAAATTACGCAATTAAATATTACATTAAATATCCTATCTATTTCCGAGAAACCCAAATCGTCAATTTGTATCCTTCAAAATTTTTAATAATGCAAAAAAAAGTTCGGCTGCGAAAACAAAATTTCGCCCATTTAGTATCTAAATCTTCTAAGTCAATGTTTTATTATGAAAAAAATTAAAGCTTTTAAACCAGAATGTCTAAAAAAAATCCTATATATAACTACTGCCCCTGCATAACATAATATATGCTTTACTTGTATACTGAGAACCTACCAACTATCAAAAAATCTCATCAAATAGTGAATCCTGTTAAAAAAATTACACTAGAGTCAATTCTGAAAGATTAGATTTTTTTAAATTATAATATCATATCTATTACCAAAAACTCCAAATCGATACTTATAACCCTACAAAAGTTCTAGTAGAGAAAAAAAATTGAATAATTCACAGCTGCGAAAATATAATTTCCCCAAATCTCCTAAACCGGTGTCTTAATCGAGATGTTTTACCAAGAAAAATAATACCAGAATTTCTAAAGAAATACACCTATTTCTCCTGTATAAAGTATTATAGGCTTTACGACTTATACGAACAGTGTAATAAACAAAATTCGTATTTACTGTTAGACTCCCTATGTTAAACACATACTGAAATACAAGCACACACAATTTAAAAAATCTGAGCCCGTAAACTGAAAACCCGCCAAAGTGTCAGCCTATAGACTTAAAAATGCATATGTCCTCTATCCAATTACAGGTAAGCATTTCGCAGCTCCAACTAATGCAAAAAAGGTAATCGGGTAGCACTTCTATCAAACGAATATCGACATTACTAATAAATTGGGAATGACAGCAAATTTTCTTAAAGATACTCTACAAAATTGGGGAAATTATTGCTCCCCAAATTGTGGATATCTTTACTTTTAGAAAAAAAAAACTCCAAAACTTCGTCGGGCTGATTTATAATACATATTATTGTTAGTCATTGCAGAAAAGGCAAAAAACATGTACACCCGGATTCCCTAAAGAGGTTTAAATTTAGACCAGACTCAGATGATTTTCCTGAGATTTGACCGTTTGGACCCCCCAAAAATCAATTTTTGGTTTGGATCCCCCTTTCCCGAACTGAATTTCTGACTACGTGCCTAACACTCACCAAGTCGTGTGTTATAACAATCTATATGTCAGGTTGTGACGTTTAGTATACCTTTTTATTTAATTTTTTATATTATTTATAGACCTTAAACGTACGGCTATGATTTGGTTATAAACACCCGATATTGTCTACCTTTTTACGTTTTTTATATTATTTGTAGATCATAACCGTACGGCAATGATTTGATTATAACTTTCGATATTATAGGATATTTATATTTTTGACAGCATAAAACATTTTTTAAAACAAATTGCGACACTAAAAGTTACATGGAAAGGTGTATTAAAAAAATATCTGACACATGACCGAATATCTTTTTTAAATAATTACACTACTAATAATTACATGAAACTGAAAAACAGTTATTTTGAAAGCTCTTAAAATATTTTTCTTAAATAAATTTCGCTATTAAAACTGTGAAAATGGTGTTTTATTATCTGAAGCTGTTCAATAATTACTGGGACAAAAAAGTTATTTGACCGATGTCAACATTTTTTTTTCAAATAAATTACACCACTAAAAGTTAAATGAAATGTTGAAACCCGTACTTAAAAATTTTATGTAGTTTAGAATTTTTTATTTGAAGATGTCAATATTTTTTTCGGAGTAAACTGCCACCAAAAGTTTATAGGAACTGTGACAATCGTATTTAAAAATTTTATGCAGTCAGTTCAAAAGTTACGGGGAGAACAGTTATTTTGACAGATAACTAAGATTAAATAAATTAGTTCACTTTTTTGTCAATTCAGTGCGCAAATGCTTGCTTGCGTGCACAAAATGAATGGCTGTTGGCAGCACTGGTGATACTGCTTTGCCAAGTGGACAGGGTCAATGGCACTGACTGCCAATTTCATTATTCATTAAGTCTGACTTTTGTTTGCCTGGTATACTAAGCTCTAAACAAATTTACAAAAAACAGTAAGTTATGCCAAATCTTATAAATATTGGTAAAGTATTATACTTGTTTCAGTATTTTAGTTCAACTAAACGTAATGTGAATAATAAAAGTCCAATCTTTAGAGTGACATTTTTAAATGAAAGAGTAGGTTCTGGTAAAGAATGTGTATCTCCGATTTCCGATTTTTGGATTTATTGGAAATCTTATTTAAATAGTCAATGATCGTACTCCGTACGTAAGAATCGTAAACCACCCAGGATTGTTACATCGGAGAATTATTTCAGTCAGTCAGCATGAGCGAGCGTTACTGTAGTGGCAGTGGCGTCGTTCTGGCCTGGTCGAAACAACATGCGTTATTATTTCTATAGGAAGATAATATGGTTTAGCCTTTTGTGCTGTTATTTCGGTTTTCAATGCAATACATTTCGACAAATTGTATGCTAAACTAATACAGCAACTGTATGAATTTTGGTTAAAAAAGCAATGGTTAATTGCTCATCAAAATGTTTTTGAAATTCATATTTGGACATAAAAATAAATGATTAGAAGATAAGTTAAACATTACGTCAAGACCAAAATGTATTATTATGACGGCTTTCTTAATCTATGAAATTTTGTTATACAGGGGTAATAGCTCGAAAACGAAATATGATGTCCAAATACGGTTTTCACCGAATGGCTTAGATTTGTTCCGAGCTTTTTCTTGTCAATGTTGCCAAATTTTCGTATTTATTCTAGGAGCGCGGAGAAATACCTGTTTTTGGGGGCTAAATTACTGTTTTATCTTAAATGGGACACCCTATATATTTTTATGGTCTTGGATAGCCTGACACTTCTTCTTTTCAAAAATACATAGTTTGGGGATATTTATTTTAAGTTCTTAGATTTTAAAAATAACTTTATAAATTCTTGCATAATAATTAACCTTTCTGTTTACATGAAATATTGCTTCGTCTGGCATTATTAATTACGCATTAGGAAATTGTCTCGTTAAATCGACAACTGTTTCACATGTGTATCTAGTATCGTTGTTCGTAAGCGTGGGGATAATTCGTTGAAATGCTTGAACTTTGTATGCCTTAGATTTAATAATCTTTAAAAGCCGCTCTATTTTTCGACGTCATCCATCGCTATCCATTCTTCGTAGTTATCATAACTATCAAGTGTGCTTCGGAACAAAAGTATGTAGACGTCATCCTGTCGGCCATTAAAAATAAGTTTGTTGTCGAATGCAGCTGTCAGATTTTTAATTTCTTCGATTTTTGAAATGTTTAATCAAATTGAAAAAGCACTTTTAGTAATCACATATGCAGAAACGAAATCAATAACAATATCCAGACACAGATTTCGTACAGTACACACAAAAAAATCCCCCATCCAGAAAGTCGATTTTGTTGTGGGTGACAATCGAGCAGACGTGCTACTGAACGAAGTCTTAGCTGTAAGGGAAATTTTAAGTAATAATAATTATAAAATATCAATTCGTAAAATGGCCAACACATTAATGATGTCGAAAAGTAAAGTAGAGCGACTTTTAAAGATAATTAAATTTAAGGCATACAAAATTCAAACATTTCAACGAATTATACCCCACGCTTACAAACAAAGATACTACACATGTGAAACAATTCTAGATTTAACGAGACAATTTCCTAATGCGCAAATAATAATGTCAGACGAAGCAATAGTTCATTTAAACGGAAAGGTTAATAAACATAATTGTCATATATGGGGAGAGGAAAATCCGGGAGAATTTGTCGAATTTGAAAGGGATTCGCCAAAAGTAAATGTTTGGTGTGCGGTGTCGTCCTCCAAGGTGTACGGTCCTTTTTTTATGGAGAATACCGTCTTTGGAGCTAACTAAACCAATATGTTAGAACGTTTCTTTTATCCGCAACTTGAAGAAGAAAGGATAATTAATGACATATATTTCCAACAAGATGGAGCCCCATCGCATTATTCAAACATTGCGAGAAATTCATTGGATCGAGTTTTTCCAAACAGGTGGATATGCAGGGAAGGTCCTAAACCTCCATATTGCCCAGATCTAACGTTCCCAGACTTTTTTTCTGTGGGGTTATGTGAAGGAAGCGTGCTACAATCCTCTACCATGAAGGTAAAATTGGAAGAACTTAAAATTAACATAAGAAATGTCATAGAATTAATTGCACAGGAAATGTTTCAAAACTCATATAGAAATTTTCTCTATAGATTGACTAAGTGTGTGGAAGTTAATGGAGGTCACATACAACAATTGTTATAGTTTTTATTTATCTTCACGAAAATAAAATGTTTTACCTTTTGTTATTTCACTAAATTTTATTAGGTTCAAAGCAAGAATTTACAAAGTTAATTTTAAAATAAAAGAATTTAAAATAAATATCCTTAAACTACGTATTTTTGAAAAAAAGAAGTGTCAGGCGATCCAAGACCATAAAAATATATAGGGTATCCCATTTAAAATAAAACAGTAATTTTTCAAAAATACATGCAACATTGACAAGAAAAAACTCCGGGCAAATCTAAGCTATTCGTTGAAAACCGCATTTTGATATCATTTTCGTTTTCGAGCTATTAAGTCGCGAAATGTGTTACTTTTCCGTGGGACACCCTGTATTATGTTCTTTTATAACAGGATGCTCCAAATTGTTAAACAGAAATAAGCACTTTTCCGTAATTTAGATATCTAAATGCAATAATTTAAAAAGCGAATAGGTAAAGTGATTTTCAAATAGGATCATAGATATTTTTTTCAAAATTAAAAAATAATGTATTTTAGAGATTATAATAAATACCTAAATATACATTTTATTTAATATACAAATTACAACGCAGACGGAAAAAAAAAGAATACTACAGAGGCTTCTGACATCTAACCTAAGTATAAATAACTTTTAGATTAATTAACAGATTTGCTTTAATACTAAAACAGCAACAATCCAGAGCAAAAAGTAAAATTAAAAGCACCTGCTATATGTTAAAAGAAAGCACAATTTGCCTGAAAAATTAACAATAAAGAATCCAAGTATATCTATAGCTAATATTTTTCTACTGAACCTATGTACCCACTGTTTCTTATAATGATTGATTTCGGAAACCTATGAAAAATTACATTTGGCAAGTGATTTTTGTAACTATTTTTTCACAATACACACATATTCCCAGACATTGTTTTCTGTTATGTAGACTCCTTCAAAAGTTAATATATCATAAAAGAAGTTTTAATTCTTTCGTTGACTTATTACGTTTCACTATGCACGAGCCACACTTTTTCAAACTTGTGTGACCTATTACTACTTGTAAAAACTAAAGAATATTGAAAAAACAATGCTTAAAAAGCAAATTTCTATTACAGAACAATGTAACTAATACTAAATCTGAGAGCCGGAGTACGTCACGCACCCGGTTATTGACCTTTGCGGTCGGCGAGAACCTGGGGAACGTTATGCTTGAGAGAAGTAACTATCCTGTGTGTTTTACGATTCTTGCTCCGAACGCACATTTTTTATTCTTAAATATCCGCACAAGACCCGTCGTTTGCCGAGACTTTCGTTTGACAAAGCTTATTTTAATATAGATACGTTTTTTTTACATCATACCAAAAAAAAAAGAACCCAACCAGGACTAACTTAAACGGAATCTGCTTTTTAAAACACAATTTTTTTGTACCAACTTGTTGCTGCAACTGTTTGTGTATTAGTGACGTTGTCCGACGTTGTGAATATGGGTCTTTCAAGTCTAACGGCTAATTTCAGGTGAATTTCTAGAAGTTTACGAGCATTTGTAGCTAAATCACGACGTATTGCCTTAACCCTTTCTCTAACTAATGCATTGCTGGCACGGTTATAAATATTCTTAGCAGTTCTAGAAGTAACATGATGTCTCACCTGTAGTGATTTCGGTACTACATCCTCATCTTGGCATCTAACGAGAAAGGCCAACTGGCAGAGTAACTTCTTCTTGCAGTTCCGGAGATAATAATAATAATAATAATCGTCTTTTATTAATTAATTATCAAATACATACACAAGTAGGCGATATTTAGCTGACTAGCTATTCTTACATATAACCTAACTGTTAATGAAATTACATAACAAACATTAAGATGACTAACTGAGACAAGAATAACCTACCCACAGATCCCAAGCCTTCAATACATTTAACGTAAATAAATTATTAAACCCCTCTACTACAATAATGACTGTACTTTTCTTTTCTAATCATGAAATGTGCAATAATACACCAGGATAAATTTGTCATTATTAGGACGTTTATTAAATAAAACAAGAAAAGGTAATACATTATTTGATGTCAGAAAACAAAGGAGAGGAGACAGAAAATATAAAAAATAATTAATCATATACTAGAGCGCAGTAAATATTATAATCAATTAAGTACTAAAATATTTAGACAAATAATCCTTTATAATACCTCGCTTGAAAGACAGAACAGAAGAGTGTTTAAGCAGGGTTTTACACAATTATATAATTTAACGGAAACATAAGAAAAACAACGCTGAAATATTGCTGTTCTAAATTTAGGGATAGAAAGCATATCTCTAGACCTAACAGAAACAGCGTGTAAGTTTGATCTGTAGCAAAGTTTTTGGCGTAAATAGAATGGATCATTTGTAAGCAATAATCGGTGAGTAAAGGTCAATAAATGAGTTTCCCATATTTTAGCCATGGGTAGCCACTCCAAAATTTTTAAGTTTGCGGAAATTTGATCATATCTCCTTAATCCAAACACAAACCTGCCACATATGCGTTGCACTCTCTGAATCCGATTCGTGGTAACCATGTCCAGACAAGGACCGTAAACCATGCTTCCATAATAAAATATTGGAAATATGGTGTACTTTCACAACATTTTCCTAAGTTTAAAACTAAGTACATGCCTGTTCGCATATAATATTCTAAGCATACAGTATGATCGTCTTAGCAGTTAAGAAACATGTTCTGTAAAACGTAGATTCGAGTATATGGTATTTTCTCATTATTCACTATGAGACTGAAATTGTTGTGCAACAAGTGTTCTCGATTTTTGACGTTACCAAAGAGCAAAAAGTATGACTTCTTGGCATTAAGAGTCAAATTGTGTGATTGTGAAAACTAACTTATTAAAATTAGGTCATGATTTATGAGACCAACCGCCTCATTGGCTTTTTCAGGAAGAAAACTCAAATAAATCTGAGTGTCGTCTGCGTAACCTTGAACAGAGCACGCAGTTAACCTATTAAAAAGATCAAAGGTGTAAATTAAAAATAACAAGGGCCCCAAGACAAACTCCTGTGTCACACCAGTCATAACAGATAAGGCCTCAGACGGCTCATTATTAAATTTTACTCTCTGTTTTCTGCTAGATAAGTAACATTTAAAAAAATTTAGGGGAATCTCATTAAATCCAATATGCTTTAACTTTGCACAGAGTACATCATGATCAACTGTATCAAAGGCTTTCGAAAAGTCCAACAACACGAGTGCAATGCTTTTCTTGGCATCCGTTTCCCTCATAATATCGTCTGTGACATTTAAAAATGACGAAATCGTGCTGTGGGACTTTCTGAAGCGAGACTGTCGATCTGGTAATATATTATTTTGTGTAAGAAAATCAGTTATATGTGCACAATTTTTTCTAGAATTTTTGAGAGTATGGGTAACAGGCTGATTGGGCGTAAATCAGACAAAGTGGTAGGGGCATTTGTTTTAGGAATGGGTTGTATAATAGCTTCCTTCCAAGTAGTAGGAAAATATCCCGTTTCCAAGCAGCTATGAATTAAAGAACAAACCTAAGGTAATACGTGTGGCATACAATAGTTTAACATCCTGAGGGATAACCCATCACAACCAGAGGCATTTGATTTAACAGATTGGAGGGCTGATTCGACCTCCTGAATTGTACTTAATCTAAAATTAAATTTGTTATTGCAACGTAGTGGCAGATTATTATAAAAATGTACAGTACTTTATACAATTATTATTTTTTTTATTTGACAAAATCAGCAAAAAAATTGTTTATGTCATTTGGATTGCCAAGGTTGATCGGTAGTTCTTTTTTATTTTCGTTTCTGATACCCAAATCCCTAAGGGCCGCCCACCCCTTCTTGTCACTTAGTGAGAACATTCTGGATGCATAATTCCTTTTCTCCCGCCTAACACAATCTAAAACAAAATTTCTAAGTTCCTTATATCGAGTTTTGTCAATGTCCTTTTCAGTTTTCTTAAATTTTGCAAAAGCCAAATCTCTTTCTCTCATCATTATTTTAAGTACGTCAGTTAGCCAGGGTGCCCTTGGTTTGCTAACCCTAACATTGCGGAGAGAAGCATGCTTATCAAATATAGATTTTATTTTTTCATTGAAAATAAACACCTTAGTATCAATGTTCCAGTTGTAGTATAAACTATGCCAAGAAATGTGCCCCAGATCGCCAAAAGTTTTAGCATCTTCCTTGGTTTCGTCCCCATAGAGGTTAGCTAAAATAGAACGGAAGCTTTCACGGCTTTGATCAATTAAGAAGTCATGGTTCTTGGGATTAGACCGTGTCAAATTGGAATTACTATCCGACGTTTCGCCTTCGATTGCACGGGGCATCTTCAGGGATCTTTACTCCACGAGATCTGAACACTGAATGAGCTCGGAGAGAATCAACCGTGACCCTGTGTTAATATCGGTTTCCACGAGTGATGTAGACCGTAACCCGTATCTCTATTGAAATTTTTTGATACGTTTATAAAATCCTGGAAATGATGCTAGTATAACAGAATAGACTATAACAACGTTATAGAGTATATATTTTTATATATTCTAAATATAATTCAAGCAATATTTTACTAAAACTGTTGGTTCTCATGTTCACGCTTAAACAGGCTTGATTATTTCACAAGAATTATAAGTAAATTTGTGTAGTATTAGTTTCGAGAATTTTAAACCCTAAATAGAGTATCATATATCTCAAATGCTATATTTTAGAGTATAGACAGATTTATGGATAAGCTTTCTTAAAAGGTTACAATTTATGTCTTCCTTTTCGAGGGTTTATGATCCCATATGTTCCCTGTTTCATGGTAATCTTTCTTTGGTTTGTTTAATTTAAGTTGTTGCAAATATTAATTGAAACATTTTATTTGGTTCGATGCAATGATAATAAATGCTAAATTTGCTATGTTGAAAATACAATAGAGTACTTTGTAATAGGAACATTACCGAAAAGCCGTGTTTTTGGGGCATAATTTTCCCTGCAGAAAAGATAATCTGAAAGGGTTTTTCGTGCCTTTTTTTCGCCATGACTTTTCGGACCCATAATGTGGATAAGTTAGTATAGGTATATATATTAAATTATATACATAATCTTAGGACTAAGAATTGAAGGGAATATTGTTTTAATAGATTTAATAATTTTTTATTATCATGGGTGACACCTCGTGTCTCTAAGACGAAGTTCTGAACTTAAAGTATAGAGTAGAGACTTAAGCTACACCATTCACAGCTTTATTCGTTTCGTCCTGACTAATAACATCAAAGAGGGGATTGGTCTAAGGGGTGGATCTGGTAATAGCTGAGCTAACTTTGTATTTTACGGGAAGACTAAAAGTCAGTCTGTGTCAGAGTTTTGTTTCTTATAGTTGATCTTAAATTCTTCTTTTGTGGTGGTTTATGGGGCTTTACGTATATAGTGGGATATTAAAGTTAAGGGATTTTCAAAGATATTTTATTCTTATTCTATGTATTATCTGGGGAGTAACTGGTTTTCAAAAGTTAAATTTACGTTTTATTTAAAGATATTTGTTTTCTTTTCTTTTGTATTAAAGTTGGGGATTTAAAGATAATTCCTTCATTTTCTAGATTTAAATACTTTTGCTTGTTATTAGGTTTAAGTATTATTTTTTGCACAGCATTTCATTTTCTTTACTTTTGTTAATAGATTTTTAAGTTGTTTTTAAAAACCAAATCTTTTATTTAAGTAAACCACCTGATAGTTAAAATATATATATATTCAAGAAGATACCATCGTTGTTGCAGTTTGTTGTTGTTCGAGTTTATATGGCCGCAGAATTGGTGAGATAAAATGTTTAATTCCATTTGTACTAACAATTATATTTCATAACATGTTAAATTATAATTTACGAAGAAGCATACAGAGTACCTTTGATTTTACTTATCATATATTAGTTAATTTCAGTATTGTGATAAGGTTGCCCGCTAAGCTTCAAATAAATAAATAAAATAAATAAATAATTTTAAATATAATAAATAACCGCTCGATAACCCTGCTACAATTTAATGGTGGCAGCTAAACGAATAAAATGAAAGACTTGCAATTTTTTTTCTTTGTTATGTTCTTATCGTTAAGTAGTTTTTTATATTGCAAGTTGATCAGTTTTATAAAAGAACTCAGGCATTTTATTATCTTGAGGTAGTTTAAGTTTCATTTTTGTTTTGAAAGAGTAGTAGGCTCATAAATAATATCGAATGATCTCTTGATTTGAAAGTTAAAAAAAAATTACAGAGTTAGATAGATAGGGAATTTCAGCACTAAAGTCAAAGGTACCACTGGAAGTCTGCGATCGAGGCCAATATCAGAAAGTTTTCAAGAAGCAGCAGCTGTAACGCTAGTAACAACTTTATTTATTGTTGTTGTTATTTTTTTTGATGACTTGTAATTTTTTGAAATTTCGGATCATAAAGAAATTTTGTTGTTATAATTTATATTTTTGAGAATTAATAAATGTTTGGCCAAGTATTTTAGTTGAAGATTTAAATATGTATGGTAAACACAACAATAATAACTTTATTAGAATGTAGTTAGTTGATTAACTTGATTGACATGCACAGACTCCTTATTTTACTCCGTATTTTATATGAACTGTTGCGAATTTGTGGCGTATTGTTTAAGAGATGTTATAATTTGTTGCTAATTTTTTTTTGTGCGGTTTTTATGAGAAAAAACAGATATTTTTGAGTTAAGATGCGCGTACAAATGAGTATTGAATTTTGTAGGTATATATTTTTTCGTGTGAGTTTAAATTACTTTGTAAAGTAAAGTATATTAAAAGGGAAATAAAATTTTAGTTTAGTAATCTCTTAAACGGTAGGCTTTCTACATAATACATGTTTTTTTTAGGAACTTAGTTTATTTTGTGGGTGTATTAATATTTTTTTTTTATATAAAATAGGATTTCTGCTGAAGTTGGAATGTAGGCGAATTTTTCTTTGTGTCAACGTATTTGTTTTATTTTGATTTGAGTTGTTTGGAAAAACGTATTTTTTTCTTTCAGGTTTTCTAGGTGTTGAAGGGGGAGAGCCGAACTAAAACGATTTTTTTTATTTCAGCAGAATATATTTTATCCCCGTTTAGATGTGAAGGTGACGTCATATTTTATTTTTGTAATATGTGTAGGTTAGACATTTAATAATGTTGGTTAGTTAAGGCGATGGTAACATTTTCACAACGGGTCTATATAATTGCACAATAATATACAAGTGTTTGTGAGCTTTATAGTTTTGTTTGAGAACCGATATTTAGACAGCGGTAGAAAAGAAGATTCTTTCGGGTGCCTCGTGATTTGATTTATGTATTGTTTAGGGACAAAGAGTTTGGTCTAAAGAAAAGGATAAACACTTGTATATATTTCAGTACCTAATGTAATTTAGTTTAGGCAATTTTGGTGAAGAACTAGATCCTGGGCAGATATTTTTCTCTTTTTAGATAAACAGCCGACATCTGGAAATAATTTGTTTTACGAGGACTATGCGGTGACGTTTATTAGAAATTAAAGCCATGAGCTATTGGTTATTTTAGACAACGTATGGTAAAATTATGGTGGTTTTTAAATAGGGTTCGGTAGGTAATAACGTACAGGTTATTTTTATATTTGATAAAATACGTTGTTTTATTATGCTTATTTGACTTGCGACTTCTCCATAATTTATGAAGGTATAAAGATATAGGTATTGGTATTATTTTTATTGCGTTAATTGTTCGTGACCATGACGAAAGAGTTCACAAACTGGGTAAATAAATTGTTTAGGGTATAAAAAGTATTTTAACAGTATGAACTAGAATGTTTGAGATAAAAGAGTTGCTATATTAAAAAGTTCATATTTCTGAATGACAAACGTATTCAGGGGATAAAGGGTTTTAACACGTGTGAACTGGAATGTGATTAAAGAAATACAGGAGATTAAAAGATGTATGTTATGCCGCTGTTTTAGGGGGAATGCAGGGAATAAAGGCATATTATGGGCTATTCTGACTGTGATATAAATAGCAACTATATATAAAAAAAAGATTGCCGGCAAATTTAGTGTTGAAAGACGTATAACACCATGGTTCAAATAAAATCAACGTCTAGGATTCAACGTGACTAACATTTTTTTTAGAAGAACAGTAAAATAATGATAAATTGGAAGTCAGGGGATAAACATGAAATTAGTCATTTCTCACCAAGGAGAGTGAGGGGATAAAGTTTAAAAAAAATGATTTTCCGGTCCGGTATATATATTGATATATTGTATAAATGAATTTTATTTGGAAAATAAATACTATTATTATAAATGACGGTTAGTGTCATAGTAAAAGATTCTCACTAGGTATAGGGATTACCGTGTAGAAGAATCGTGGAAGCTTCCTAATGCTATAGAATTGTGTGCCTGTAGAGAGACTTTTCCGATTAAGGTGATAGTTAAAGTGTAATTTGATTTTTTTTCCATTTGGTTGTCAATAAATGTGTAATTTTGATTAAAAAGGTGTATAAAGCGTAAGAATGACGCGTGTTAGCGATAAAGCTTTTAGTTGAATGAGTTGCGTTGGAAAAGTATACGAACTACATTTGGTTAAATCGTAAACTGAGCATCAGTTGAACTATAGGATAATGGCCAGTATCCGAACGTTAAACTGATTTTATTTTTTTTGTTGTCTTTTGGGCTGCGACCTTGGTATTTCTACATATACTAGTCAGTGTGGACATATTATAGTTGGTAAGCCACGGAATCAGTTTAATACTAACATTACAATTTTTCTTTTAAGAACAGAGTGTAGGTAGTTTAGTTGGTATACTGTGTGTTGTGCTTATGTTGCATTTGTCTTTACACGTTTTTTTTTCTGGGTATGTTACAACAAAGAAAGAAATACATAGAGGTTTTCAACCACAGTCTGATCTCTAGTCTGTAGTTGAAATTTAAACATTATCACGTATGAAAGGAAAATGTCAGGTCGCTTAATTCTATAGACGTCATAGGTCACGACAATATAAAAAAAAGGTCTCCTGAAAGAATGTACCGGAAGGGTACATAGGTACTAAATAAATGGTACGGCTAAACCAGAGAAATAACGTGTCGCTCTAGAGTAAAAGAATTGTAAAATCGAACGCAAGAAAGGTGCAAGCTATTAGTTCCCCCCGGTATCTCCGTTAAGTAATTTTTCTATGTTAGTGTACAAAAGATCTCCCTATAGATGAGGGAGTAAGGTTCAAACTTTACAAGAAGGTGTAATGAAACGGGAATAGATTAAAAAAAAAGAGTTGTTTGTAAATAAGAATCATTTTTTTTAAATAACATTTATTAGTTCTTGGTTCTAGTTTTTTTTTCATTCTCTGTTTAAATCAGTTGTCAAAGAAAATACGCAACGTAATCAAGTCTGGCCTAGATAATTTAAATATCATTATTAAAATTATAGGGAATAATATAGCTATTAATCGGATACTATCATAAAGCTTACTTTAGTGTTTAATCAGGTGGTACAGTAATATTTTGGCTAATGGAATAAGAAAATTAATGTTATTATTTTTTTTTGGTAGTTTTTTGTTGCTGAATACATCTGTGTTACGACACGTGGACGAAAGTTTTTTATTTGGTGATTAAAGTAAGGGTAAAACAGTAAGTGGAAGTTAATAACGTTCGTATTTTGTGGGGTTGATTCCTATTTAAATCCATAAAAATATCTCATTTGTGTTAACTGTTTTTAGAGATTCTGACAGATGCCTACATTAACGATCTCTTATCTGAAGCTATACTTTGTTATTAGGAGTACACAGATTTAATTTTAAAATAATTTTAAAGGATAATTATTGCATAATTATGAGAGTGTTCAATATGTTATTGACAAACAGAGGATCAAGATAAAAGAACACCTTGTACAAAACTATCAGAATTTTTAGTTTTTTTTAAAATATAACTAAGTCAATATAACTTAAATTTTTAGGATTACTATAAAAAAACAATAAGTTTTTATTATAGGTACCACGCCAGTAGATATGAAACCAATAAATAAGCTTGGATTTTATTTAGGGAAAGCAGGGTTCTAGTACCTGCCGTTTTTCGAAGATGATAGTTTAGCTGAAAACACTTGTTACTTTGTTACAGATGTTAATTATTATATGACAGGAACATAAATAGTTTTAACGGAAAGAGTCTAGGAATAAAAAAGGGTTTTTAGAAAGAAATATTTTAAAGATGTAATTGTGAATGACCTAATTGTTTTTATAAGTTTTAAGAGTATAGATATGTATAGTTTTATTTTGAGTTCGGTATTTACATCAGTTAAAATGTTAGAACTAAACGAACGGATTTGGTAAATTAGTTTGAAGAATTTATGAACTAGAAAAAAAATTAAAATTAATACTGAGTTGGTAAAAACGGAGATACGTATTCAATAAAAAAATTAAGAAAGAAATTTGTTAAAATATTAAGAAAAAAACTTTGAAATGAAATTAATTTGAAAGAAAGTTCACGATATTTAGAAAAGATAATATGCTTGCGGGAAAAAGAAGTCGATAAAGTGAACATAGATCAAAGTCAAATTAAGCGCTATGTTTGGAAATATTTTATTTTATTTTCTTTTAGGGGTTGGATATGTACTTTCTTTTGTTTTTGTTTTGAACATTAGTAATGTTTTGATGTTTTAGATTACTTTATTGTGATGCCATGCATGTTGAGGTTTTAGCCACTAGCTATTCGTTTTCCTGTGCCATTGGGGACAGATGTGCCAGCCAATTAGTGAATGAAGAGGCTATGAGTTTAGAGGCTATCGAGGCTATCAGTAGATTCGTGCCATGCCAGGGTCCAAGCCAAAGCTGTTGTAGAAAGCTGTTCGAGACTGGTCTCGAGTTCCACCAGTGTATTTTCATTCAGTTCAACGCCGCCCAATAGTTTTGTTTTCTTTCCAAAGAGTTTTTTTAAATACCTTAGTATTCCATAATATTGCATAACATTTATGCACCAATCCTAAGTACGTCAGAAGTATAAACTTGCCTATGTTTATACAGGAGTTTTCATGTCACGTCACATTTTCCCGTTTCCAACTGTCATGTTAGTATAATTTCAGTCATTATTTAAACATCAAAAATATATGGGCGGGCATTTCTTTTTAAACCGGGATTGTTAGTAATGCTAACTAACAAATGCAGTTCGAAGGATTTTCATACCAAAAGAAAGTACGATTGTCAAGGATAGATGTTTCTGAAAATATGGTTCGTTCAGAGGGAAGAGCGAAAATTCAATCCTTGTAGTCTGCATAATGCTATGTGTTATTAGCAGTTATGGACAGAAATGGTTCCAGACATTGTTCCACTTAGAAGCATGCTATAGTTCATCCACGTCCTAGTTGAATGTCAGATTTGGCAATAATCTGACGTAACGGAAGTCCATGGAGAAGACTGCAGACAGAAGAAGTCCGGTGATACCACTTGATAGTCTATGGCACGCGAGATTCCAGGTCACAGAGTTCGCAGATGAAGAGATGTCCAGAAGAACGTGAGGAAGTAAGTGTTAAAAAAAAAGGACATTTCAGTATAAATGTTGTTATCGTATTCACCAATAATTGTCGGGTTTTACCTTTCTATTGTAATTTTTACCTAGTAAATATTCTGTTGTTATTGCCTCGAGTAAAACTAAATGTTTCAATCTAAGGGGGGAGGAAATTGTAACAGAATAGACTATAACAACGTTATAGAGTATATATTTTTATATATTCTAAATATAATTCAAGCAATATTTTACTAAAACTGTTGGTTCTCATGTTCACGCTTAAACAGGCTTGATTATTTCACAAGAATTATAAGTAAATTTGTGTAATATTAGTTTCGAGAATTTTAAACCCTAAATAGAGTATCATTTATCTCAAATGCTATATTTTAGAGTATAGACAGAATTATGGATAAGCTTTCTTAAAAGGTTACAATTTATGTCTTCCTTTTCGAGGGTTTATGATCCCATATGTTCCCTGTTTCATGGTAATCTTTCTTTGGTCTGTTTAATTTAACTTGTTGCAAATATTAATTGAAACATTTTTTTGGTTCGATGCAATGATAATAAATGCTAAATTTGCTATGTTGAAAATACAATAGAGTACTTTGTAATAGGAACATTACCGAAAAGCCATGTTTTTGGGGCATAATTTTCCCTGCAGAAAAGATAAACTGAAAGGGTTTTTCGTGCCTTTTTTTCGCCATGACTTTTCGGACCCATAATGTGGATAAGTTAGTCTAGGTATATATATTAAATTATATACATAATCTTAGGACTAAGAATTGAAGGGAATATTGTTTTAATCGATTTAATCATTTTTTATTATCATGGGTGACACCTCGTGTCTCTAAGACGAAGTTCTGAACTTAAAGTATGGAGTAGGGACTTAAGCTTCACCATTCACAGCTTTATTCTTTCGTCCTGACTAATAACATCAAAGAGGGGATTGGTCTAAGGGGTGGATCTGGTAATAGCTGAGCTAACTTTGTATTTTACGGGAAGACTAAAAGTCAGTCTGTGTCAGAGTTTTGTTTCTTATAGTTGATCTTAAATTCTTCTTTTGTGGCGGTTTATAGGGCTTTACGTATATAGTGGGATATTAAAGTTAAGGGATTCTCAAAGATATTTTATTTTTATTCTATGTATTATCTGGGGAGTAACTGGTTTTCAAAAGTTAAATTTGCGTTTTATTTAAAGATATTTGTTTTCTTTTCTTTTGTACTAAAGTTGGGGATTTAAAGATAATTCCTTCATTTTCTAGATTTAAATACTTTTTCTTGTTATTAGGTTTAAGTATTATTTTTTGTACAGCATTTCATTTCCTTTACTTTTGTTAATAGATTTTTAAGTTGTTTTTAAAAACCAAATCTTTTATTTAAGTAAACTCCCTGATAGTTAAAATAAATATATATTCAAGAAGAAGATACCATCGTTGTTGCCGTTTGCTGTTGTTCGAGTTTATATGGCCGCAGAATTGGTGAGATAAAATGTTTAATTCCATTTGTACTAACAATTATATTTCATAACATGTTAAATTATAATTTACGAAGAAGCCTACAGAGTACCTTTGATTTTACTTATCATATATTAGTTAATTTCAGTATTGTGACAGGGTTGCCCGCTAAGCTTCAAATAAATAAATAAAACAAATAAATAATTTTAAATATAATAAATAACCGCTCGATAGCCCTGCTACACTAGAACCTTGGTTTCCTTTACATTTATAATATGGCCAGTGGTATGTTGGTGTTCGGCTACAGCAGATTGAACAATTTGTTTCTTTTTAATACATCGTTCATGTTCCTCAAGTCTAATTGATATTCAGCGTCCTATTTCTCCCACATACACTTCTCCACATGAGCAAGGAATTTTATGTACTCCTGTTTGAAAATGTACACTATCTTTCGAGGATCCCAAGCATTGTCCAATCTTCTTATGTGCATTGAAGATTGTACATATGTTGGACCGCCGAAGTAATCGTCCTATTTTGTCTGTAGTGCCATGTATGTGAGGAGGAACAATACTACTTATCATCCTCCTTTCGCGGCGTTGGATTACTATATTTTTTAATTGAACGTAGAATATATATAGTAATCCCACTCCGCAAACGGAGGATGAGGATTTTTAAACATACAAAAAATTTCAATAGAGATACTGGTTACGGTCACACGTGGAAACCGATATTAACAGGGTCACGGTTCTTTCGGGTCGGGTATAAAACCCCGCATGAATCTCTCCTAGGTCATTCAGTGTTCAGATCTCGTGGAGTAAAGATCCCTCAACATGCCTCGTGCAATCGAAGGCGAGACGTCGGATAGTAATTCCAATTTGACACGGTCTAATGCCAAGAACCATGATTTCTTAATTGACCAAAGCCGTGAAAGCTTCCATTCTATATAAAAATATTTCAGTTGTTTTAAATTTTATATCTAGCATCTATCCATTGACTAAATATAATAACATAATAAAAACCATTTCCTTCAAAAGTTAGTGTGAATGAAACGCTTTTCTGCGTTATTGTTACAGAAAAGTGGCAGATAAAAATGGATACTAATCCAATTGAGTATACTGAGTGTGAACCATCATACGATGACGATGTGATTATGAAAGTAAGTGATTTAGAAAAAGAACCATTTCACCTCAGCGATTATAGTGATACAGATCCCGATTTTGACCCAAACATTAAAAAAGAGAAAATTGTCGAATTGTTGTATTATTATTATTATTAAGGAAGTAAGTGATTTAGAAAAAGACCCACTTCACGTCAGCGATGATAGTGATACAGATACCGATTTTAATTCAAGTATTAAAAAAAAGAGAAAAATTCCGGATTATTATACTTTAAATCGAGAAACTAATTAATCAACTTCTCGTTCTTCCAATTTGGCAGCTGCTTCTATTGAACTAAGTTTTTCTCAGTCTTCTACTTTGACTGTTTTATCTGATGTTTCAGCTATATCGGAATCTAGTGACAATGCTGACTTTGTGGCTGATGAAACTTCACCACTGTTTGACGGTATGCCATAACCGAGAAAGGTTGTAATTCTTCTATAAAACTTCAGGGTTAAAAATGCCTTCCTAATTGCTCCAGCAAACTTTTTAAAACATATTGAAAGGATGCATTCTGAAGAAGCAGCTCGGTAATCGCAAAAAATAAATACATCATCGTCCAAGAACGTCACTGAAAATCACACAAAACGGCAAATGGGTATCAGATCTTGTTTTAATACGGGCCAAAAGTTTTACAAAAAAACTTTAATAAAAGGATGCTAAAATTACTTATTAGTTCAATGTCCGCATTAGCAGTAGTTGAACATTAAGATTTCATTCAGTTATTTACCGTCCTACAAAATGTGGATTACGTTTGCATAACCGCCGATATTTGGTCGTCCAAAAAAGAAGTTTTTTGGGCATTATGTATCATTGGATTGAGTTCTTTACATTTCAAAGGATGTCCGCAGCTCTGACGGGTCGACGGTTTTAGGGAATGCACAGCTTTGATAGAATAGCAGAACTTATAGACGATATCCACACAAATTTTACCCTGATGCCGGAAAAAGTGACTGCCACCGTAACTGACAATGCCTTTAACTTTGTTAAGACATTTAATGAATTTGGTATTCAAATTCCCAGCTCATTGATTTTAAAATCCCTTGACACTGTTGATATACCAGAATCTGAGGAAAGCGAAGCATTTTACATGATGAGAATAACGACGAGGATTTAGAAAATTTACTTTTTTTACCACTTACTCCTGCAAACGAAATTTGTCAACTCGATTCAGTGTATATAGACCCTGTTGAAGTATTACTGATATTACCTAAACACCATCGATATATTTCACATACATTAAATTTAGTAGCGACCACAGATTTCACGAAATGTATAAACAAGACGCATAAACAACTGTTCTAGGTTGTGAACTAAAGCTAAAAATCAATTTAGGTAATCATTTGAGCTACACTATTAATACGAGTTTGGAAATCACAATACGAGTCCATTAGTTAAATATTAGCTGATAGAGCAAAACTGTTTTCTCTGTTTGAAAAACATTTAATCAAACAGTACTGCGTCAAATAAAATGAAATAGAATACTTAACCGAATACATTTGTATTCTTAAGCCTTTAGTTTTAGCACTAAATATTCTTCAAGAGCAGGACAATACATATTATGGATTGTTGGTTCCAACAATAGTCTGTATAAAAATAAAATTAGAGAAATTAAAAACGGGGTTCTGCAATCGACAAACTTCTTAAAGCAGTATCCAGAAGATTTGAACCATACCTATGTTTAAGTTATGAAGAAGCAGTACTTGCAATAATTACTCATCCAGCTAAAATGGATTTCACTTTTTAAAGAAGATCGCTGAATTTTCGGATAGGAAGAAGCAAATTTTTATTTTGCGGCGAAAGCTAGCGACAATCCGAATTTTCAGGAAAGAAAAATCTAATTCTTTAGATTATTTTTTTGAGTCACAGTGTTGTGATCCCTTTATCCAAAACTCGTGGCCGTGGCCACGCAGAGCTAGAAGTTGTATAATATTACCAGGATACAGACACAGAACTGATCATGTTAAGAAAACATCCTGTAGTGCAAAAGTTATTTTGTAATTATAACACTACTCTTCCGTCACCTCCACTTTAGGAATGAATGTTTTCCTTTGCTACATTTATAAATACGCCACGACTTCATGCACTTTTAGTTAAAATAAGTTTTGAAAATCTTGTTTTAGTGAAAGCTAATTCGATATATCTTTAAAGGACATTTCACACATCTATTGTGAATTTAGGCACAAGCAAATTTTATCGAAATTTTAGTTTGTTGTTTCACTTTTAAAAGTAAGTATTTTAACGGTTGCGCCATATAGTATTAGTATCCTATATAAGACGCCTTGGGAAATCTAAGGAATTCCTAAAATAATAATAAAAAATTGTATGCAAATATTACTTCAAAACATGCTTGCTTACCATAATACAGGGTGATATTGGTTTAAATATAACCCGCACTCTATATATCTCGGAAACACAGCTTTGTTGAACGTTTTTTTGATTTGGAATGGTACTATGTAACTATATTAAATACTTGCTGAAAGGATTTTGCCCAGCTCTAAACATGTATAGTCTTTTCCACCATATTTTGACTCCTGGGAAAAGAGATATGCAACGTTATGACAAACCATTGTGTAAACCCTTGCCGACCAATAAAGCAATACAAATGCAATTGGGGTCGACAGGGGCAGGCTGAGATTAGTGTATTTATACCTGCTTTACTTATTCCAGTACCATTTTAGATTAAAACCATAATGAAACAGGCAGTATTTGTTATTTATAAAACTTTATTAAAACCTTTTGTATTGCATAATAATATCACTGAAGGACCAATTTGGTTTCAATGTGTTTGTCGTTATCTAAATTAATTATAATGGGCTGAATGATATTAACCAAAGAAATATAAGAATTTTCGATTTTAATAACATATTTGAACGAAACTTTTTTTCACATTTTGAATGGCTTGGAAATAATATCTTTTACAGTAGGTGAAGGTGCCAGAAAGGTCAAAAAATCTGCTCCCAGTCCACTTTCTTTTTTTTTAATTAATAAATTAATTTCACGAACTCTATTTCCACTTAAAAAGGGCCGTGCCCTCCATTAATTCGAAAAAAGCTGGAATTATTTTATTTCACTTTCAATCCTTCTGAGATAAGCTAAATCTTTGGAAGCTAAAAAACCGCAAAAATGTGACACTTTTTTCAGTTTTTGATATATAACATCAAAAGGGTGCATCGTACAAAAAATTACTGAAACTAAATAGCATTAAATTTTGCATAGATTGGCCACTTAAACATTAACCCCCGTATTCACTAAAAAGGTTTAAGAGTTACACCAGGTATAGTTGTCATGGTACTTAAAACTCTTAGTTCTCTCTATTCTTTAGTGAATATATGGGTGTAAATTTGGTTCAACGGTTTGATCAGAATCAACAGTCAAAGATGAGACATTTTTGCAATTTTGTAAACCCTCACTTTGAACGCCCGTGACTCGGAAGGGGCTATTCGAAATGAAAAATGTGACATGGAAGTTCTAGAGAGTATTTGTCATTAGGAAATTCATTCGCTGTGTTTAATAAGGTATTTGAACCACTTGGATGGATTTTCCTTATTCGGGGGTTTCTCTTATAATTTAAAGTCAAAATCTTCTTGTATAAAGGTGACAGGACAGGCTTAACTGGGGGTGTGGTGGGTGCGATGCACCTGGACGTCAAAGATTTCGAGCCGCCGCGCCGCCTGCAGCACAAACCTTTCTTTTTAGTCAACAACAAAACTTATGATCTCTCTGGGACAAAATCCTAAAAACGCCAATAACTATCTAATAATATAATATTTAAAATTTATAGCAGTATTTCAACAAGTAGGAGCCTTTTAGAACTTTGTACCCGAGCGCCTGAATCCCGCCATTAAGACGGCCCTGAGTGGTGATTATTTCAGATCTTTTTTATTAAACAAATCTTACTAGCATGAGACAGCATTTAAAGAGTAGCGACAACGAAAATTAAATGGAGAAAACTAAAGTCCTGTCAGTTTTATAAGTTTCAGTTAATCCCAAGCAAAGTTCCAATTACTTTTCAAAAGCTTTTAGAAAAAGTCTCACGGGAAAATGTTCTGAAGTGAATGTTTTCATATAGTCACCAATATAAATATATATATATAAACATATATATTTATATATATATATATATATATATATATATATATATATATATATATATATATATATATATATATGTGTGTGTTTCCATTCCGGGTGTACATCCGTTCACTACTGTCGTTCTGAAAAGAACAGTTTTGCTGAGGTTTCGCATTTTCGAAGCTTTCTTTCTCGCGTCCGAATAGAGACTGAAGTGTTGGTTTTTTTTTTTTTTTTTTTTTTTTTTTGTGTCGATGGGGAATGCTTTTACGCACGACTCCATCCCGGTTGGGATGGAGACAGTGTGGGACTCGCATTACTGCCAGGTTGTTACACTTGACAGATTGCCATACCCACTAAACCCCACCGGGCCCCCATCAGATTGACCGTCATTGGGCAAGCCCAAGGGTTCTTCGATGGGGTTGATGCTGTCCTTCCGGGGGTGACCCTCTAAAAGACATGGTCCTCTGGGGGGGTGAGTTGCCTCTTTGGCACGGTGTTTTGTGCCGCCTCTCGTTACTGTATATCTGAAAAGGAAAATATCATTAGTAATGTAGTCGTCTTCAGTTACTCTTGTTGATCCGTCCTCCCGTCTGTCCGGTTGCAACTGTCAGCGTCTCACTGGTCCTTCCAGTTAGCCGATGTCAGGTTCCTCCGTCCATCCGTGTGTTGGTGTTCTTGGTGTGTCCTCTTCTGGGCCCTCAGTGTCACTGCTGTTCCGTGTCCTTGCAGTGAGGAGCTGAGGAGGGGTGTTCTTTTACCTCAGGTTCAACTGCAGCTCGCGCCGGAGCCAGTTGAGGTACCTGGTATCCTCTTCTTTTACCTCAGGTTCAGCTGCAGCTCACGCCGGAGCCAGCTGAGGTATCTGGGAATCCTTTTCTTGGAGATTTTTTGGCCACATGAGTTGCTTAAGAATTTTTGCAAGTGAGATCTAGCTTCTGAGGAGCACGGAGGCTCAGAAGTTTTGATTCACTTGCATCCATCCTCAAGCACTTTTAACGCAGAAGTCCGTGTCTTGGTCTTCTGTGTTTGGTCCTATTGTTGTGGTTTGGAGCTAGTGGATCGTAATTCACCAGGTCTCGTAGATTTTCATTATGATGGTTTTCGGCTGCTCTGAAGGCTCGGGTAGCCTTTTGTTGCATAAAGTCTTCAATTTGTGTCCATTGAAGATCTCTCTGCAAGTCCTCATTCCTGATGAACCACGGGGCATCTGCCGCCATCCTTATCAGTTTGTTTTCTGTCCTCTTGATTTTTAGAAGGTTTGTTTTTGACGCATAGCCGAAAGCTGTGGAGCCGTACGTTAGTTGGCTCCTTGCTACTGCTTTGATGAGAAGCAGCTTTGTCCTGATTGCCATTTCGCTCTTTCGGCAGAGCAATGGATAAAGTTTATTCATTGCCTGTCTGGCTTTGGTCCTCGCTGCGTTGATGTGTTTGGTCCAAGTCAGTCGTTTGTCCATGGTCATACCTAGGTACTTGACCTCGTTGGACCATGGAATCTCCACTTCTCCAAGTCGGATTCTGGCTCTGGCAGTCAGTCTCCTTCGTTGGAAAAGTATGGCTTGCGTTTTCTGGGGGTTGATCTTGACTTTCCACTTAATGCACCAGTCATTAAGGTCATTTATGTCCTCTTGCAGTCGTCTTCCCAGGATGCGGGTGCTTCTGCTTTTGTGTAGGATGGCGGTGTCATCTGCGTAGAGTGCTGTTATGCCCTCGTCTCCTATCGGGACATCATGGGAGAAGATGGAGTAAAGCAAGGGTCCTAGTACCGATCCTTGTGGAACTCCTGCTACCAGTCCTCTTTGTTCAGAGTGGGTATCATTCACTTTGACGGAGAATGTCCTGTCTCTTAGGTAGCTGCGTATTATTTTAATGCTTCTTCTCTCGTATCCGGCCACAGACATTTTGTACACCAGTCCTTGGTGCCACATCCTGTCGAAGGCCCTCTCGATGTCTAGGAAGACTGCTCCTGTGGCTTCTCTGTTGTTGAATCCTTTTGTGATGTATTCAGTAGCTCTGAGGACTTGTTGTTCAGATGAGTGCCCAGCCCTGAAGCCGAATTGCTCGTCTGGAATGGCCTCTAGCTCTTGGGTCTCATCTTTTAGTCTTCTAGCTGGCTCGCTCAGCTACTTTGCCTAGTGCAGGGAGTAGACTTATGGGCCTGTAGTTTTGCGGTAGGGTGCGGTCCTTGCCTGGTTTTTCCAGGACTATGACCTCCGCCTTTTTCCACCTGCTGGGGAAGTGGCTTGTCCTCAATATGGTGTTGATGATGTTGGCCATCGCACTGTAGCCTTTTCTTGGAAGGTACTTCAGCATCTTGTTGGTAATGCCGTCGGCTTCAGGGGCTTTTTTCACCTTTAGCCTTTTTATTATGTCTCTGACTTCTCCAGGGGAGACAGGAGTTGGATTGTGTTGAGGTAGAACCTGTGCGTCCAGATCCCTTACAATCTCGTTGACTTCTTCTATGTGTTCGTCGTCTTCGTTGGGGTGATGGTTTAACTGACCTTGCTGAACAATGGCGTCAGCAAGGATCTCAGCTTTGTCTTGATCTGAGTAGACAAGGCCGTTTACACTTTGAAGAGGTGGTAAGGGTCGTTTGTCAGACCTTAAGGCACGCTGCATTTGCCATGCACTCTGGTGAGTTGTATCCAGGGATTTCACTTTTTCACTCCACTTGTTGTCCCGGTATTCCTTGAGGCTGTCCCTCAGGAATTGGGAGTGGCGATTTAGTACAATCCTGTCTTCTTCCTCTCGGGTCCTGGCGTAGACCCTTCGGAGTCGTCTATTTGTCCGGACCTCGGCTTTTAGAGGTTCCGGGAGGTCCTCTGTATGCCGGTGCCTGCTTATGTCTTCCACTACTGTGTTTTCATGGAAGGCATACAGGATGGCTGTCTCTAGACGTCCTACGGCCTCCTCTAGTCCCTGAGGAGCGCGGATCTCAGGGATTTCGATTACGGTTTTCAGACGCCTTTGATAGGCCTTCCAGTCGGTTGTCTTCTTGATGCGGTGGTTTACTCTGTTAAGGTTCACACCCAGTTGTAGGAGTACTAGGTTGTGATCTGAGGTTCCTTCCTCCAGAGTGTTTATGTCCAGCTCCTCCCTGATGTTTTTCAGGGGTGCAATGTCTAGGACTGAAGGTCTCCCATGTCCACGGGGGAGGTGGGTAGGTTGCTCGGGTCCTATTATGGCGAGCCTGTGGTCTTCGCAGAGTCTGGATAGTTTGCGACCATCGTTGTTCGTATAGGAGCAATGCCATTCTTCTGATTTGCAGTTGAAGTCTCCTATAATGATTTTTGGGGAGTGTCCTGTGGCTAAATGCTCGATGTCTTCTCCTAGTAGTTCTTGTCTGGGAGCATGATATGCGGAAGTAATCTTGACATTACTTCGCCGTGTTTGGACCTCAATGGAAATGGCGTCTAGTTCCACATCCTCAACCCCCAGGAAGGAATGTGGGACGCCTCTCCGGACTAGTAGAGCTACTCCTCCCGCAGCTGGGTTGCCGGGGGGTCATATCTGTACATATGATACCCCGGGAAGGAAATTCTAGTCTCAGGTCTGAGTTTCGTCTCTTGGATTCCTACGACATCTGGGTGGTGTTCCTCCAGAAGCTCCATGACATCTGTTTTCCTGGCCCTTATTCCGCAGGTATTCCAGGAAATTAATTTTAACTCCTCGTTTTGTTGTTGTGCTGGCATTTTTATTTAAGTCTGCGAAGCTGTTCCTCCACAGCTTTTGTAATTGTTGGGATTATATTCTCAACAATTGAGGGCATCATTCCTGTAACTGCCTGCAGGATGGCAGCTTGTAAATCCAAGGGGGACTGGAAGTCTCGCCCTTAGATGTACTTGGCTTTGCTTGTGTTGGGGCCTTGTCCTTAGTTGTTTTGTCATCTTCTTTGGCTGGTTTTGGCCCTGGCTTGAAGTTTGCCCATGGGGCGACAGGTGTCTTTTTGGGATTGGGGAACCTGGGGCATCCCCTGTAGCTGGCAGGGTGCCCACTTTGGCCGCAATTAGCCCAGGTGGCATTTTTAGTGCTGTCTTCATTAGTTGGCAGGTTGCAGGCACTGGCCCTGTGTTGACCAGCGCATTTAACACATCTGTCTGGATGCGTGCATAAGGACTGAGTGTGCCCAAATTGTTGACATTTGTAGCACTGCTTGACCGTCTGGTCTTTTTTCTTTGGCTCAACTTTAACCTGTCTATCTAGGAGTACTTTAATCCCCATTATCCTCTTGTCTGCTGCCTTGACAAGAAACAGAGGCATTGGCTTCTTTGTGACCCTGGAGGTCATACGTGTTACTTCAATTTCCCTGAGTCCGATTTCGCTGAGTTCTTCAACGATTTCTTCTAGGGGAGTGTCCATGTGTAGTCCTCGGATAACAGCATGGACTTTCTTGTCTTCAGGTAGCTGATACGTGTGATACGGTTTGTTAGCTTCCTTGAGATGTTTGGTTAGGGCCCGGTGGTCTTTGGCCGTTTCGGGGTAAATCTGCAGTCTGCTCCCTGCAGCTTTTGCCTTTGAGAAGGCAATGTTTGCGCTCTTGATATTCTTGCGCACAACTGTCCAATCTCCCCCGTCGTCTATTACTATAGGCGGGATTTTGGTTTTCGCCGGAGAAGTCTTGGCGTTCTCTGCTTCCTCCGGTTTCGTTTCCTCAGGTTTTTCTTCCTTCCTCTGTATGGCGTCCTCTGAGGGTGGAGATTTCGCCCTTTTCCTCTTGGTTTTTTGCTGTACAGCGGGTGTGTCGGTGTTCACTTCCTGAACCCGCTTTGTATCAGCACTGGATTGGTTTATAAAAAGGGTCTCGAGACGGACCAGCCTGGCCGTCATCTCCTTATCTAAGGCCTGGTACCTTAGTAGGAGGCGGGTATTTTCTTCCTTGACTTTCGCTATCCTTTCGGTCTTGGTTTTCACTGCTCCACTGGAGCTGGCACTTCTAGTGGAAACACACACTTCAGGCTTCATTTTGTTGCACTGCACTTGAACAGCACGACTTCTCAGAATATTTATTCCTGTGAGGAATAAATCACACTTAGCACTTTTCCAAGTTTGGAAAAAAGTCACTTCTCGTAAACTTTCAGTACGGAGCCGGGTGAACCGAATCAATCCGCACTGTCTGAATGCTCAAAGTGAACCTGGAGTGTTGGTGACTGCGACACTTCCTTTTATACCCCCACTCGGGGCCGAAGGTTATATCTGCGCAGGCGTTGGTCGTTATTTATGTTTTCCGGATGGTGCTGTTGTTGTTGCGCTAATTGCGCTTGAGTTTTTGCGATTTTAGATTTGTTGATTATTGTATTCCATACTGTTGGTAGTTTTAATGATTCGTCCCTTTTATTCAAATCACCTTGTTTTTCAATTTCTATGGCTTCTCGGATTATTCTGGTCTTATAATGTTCTATATTGGCAATCTCCCTATACCCATCGAAATTTATTTTATGGCCGGTTTCCTGATGATGTAGGAATAAAGCTGAGGTTGTTTGTTTATTTCTGATGCTGAGTTTATGCTCTTCCACTCTTGCCGATATTCGCCTGTTAGTTTGCCCTACGTACAACTTTTCACAGTCCTGGCGAGGAATACTGTACACTCCGTGGTTTTCCAGTTTGATTTTATCTTTTGGGTTTCCGAGTAGTTTACCTATAGTTGTTTGTGGCTTGTGTATTGTTTGTATGTTGTGTTTCCTCAGAATTCTTCCGATTCTGTCTGTTGTGCCTTTTACATATGGTAAGACTACTCGTTGCTTTCCTGGTTCATATTTTTTGTTGTTCGTTGTTCGGGAAACCTGTGCATTAATAGCTTTCTCTATGGTGCGATTTGTGTAGCCATTTTGTTTTAAAGAAAAATATATAAATATATATATATATATATATATATATATATATATATATATATATATATATATATATGGTAGGTTTAAAAATTATAAAATGGGTTTACGTTTCAAACATCAAGGGATTGTAGAAGAGCTACGGTAAATGAGCCCTACGTTACTCTTGGTTTTTTGCTTGTATATACTGGGAGTCCGCTAATTAGTGGTACACAGCAAAACTGCAGATACTTTGGGCAAAAATGTTGCCATTTAACCAAACTTACCTCAATCCAAAAGTTGATAATAACCGGGATACAGGGTGTCAAAATTTAACTTTCATTTCGGTTTTCCATAATAATTTATCAACAAGACGACAGAACGGAGGAATTAGTTTGAATGCCACTTACGGTATATTAAATCTATTTAAAATGACAAACTTCTACCGTTCCTAATGATTCCACATTTATGAATTAGAAATTAGAACGTTCTACCTGTATTTGACGCATTGCGTCTTATGGTAAAATTATTGTTAATTTATTGGGCTTTCTTTAAAGATTAAAGTTTCAAACTAGGTAAGTATATTTGTCCTCAGCAAGAAGATACAAAAAGATATTCAAAATTAAAGTCCAAAAGTAAATAAGCTTATTTTTAATAAAAAAAAACAAGGAATTATGATTAATATATTTTTATTTTTAAATCCAATAAAATGCATTTCATTTATAAATAAAGTTATATCAATAATAATTTCATCTATTTTAGATTTTTTAAATAAGAAATTAAATAGAATAATATTATTTAAACTATTTAAAATAAGTAGTATATATATATATATATATATATATATATATATATATACATATATATATATATATATATATATATATATATATATATATATATATATATATATATATATATATATATATATATATATATATATATATATATATATATATATATATATATATATATATATATATATATATATATATATATATATATATATATACTTTCTTAAATTACATTCTAAATTCTGAATTTTTTTGCGGTTTTTCATGAAATATAGTCATTTGTTATTTTGAGGACCTTAATAGTTTCTGATCATATTAACATTTCGTCGTGTCATAAGTGAGTAGTAACAGGAGAATCACGTCTCAAGGGCCAAGGACCGGCTTATTTACTTTCAGACCTTAGGCGTAGATCTACAGACTAGCATTGGCAAAAATCCAGACTCAAGTCGCGGTGGGTCCGATGAGATTCCTCTCATTGTCTCCCCATTCTCAGTCTGTCTAATCAGACACTATAGAGTTATATTACTCAATAAAATAAAAAATAAAACTTTTAAAGCATCGATCTCTTTTTGAGACCAGAGGGGAACTCCTAAAATTGTAGAAATTTGACTCGACTTAAACTAATTCAATCACCAGTTTGAAAATGTATAGAGAAGACTTAGTTTCTGTTAGTTAAGTTTCTTAATTTCATGCCCTTCTCAATATAAATGTATCGCTACGCCCCTCTGGCAGTCATCCTAGCTGCCTTTTGCCATAGCCCTGTAAGCCAACTACATATGTTTGAAAATGATTAGTTCGATTGTTTCTAGTTATTCCTTACAAGTTAAAGTTACTATGACAATCAGAAACAAAATAAAACAGAAATATTTAATTAATGAGCCTTAATAACAATTAGATAATAATAAGTAAACTTCAAAATGTATGTAATTTTCAAGAGTTCAACAAAAAAACAAAAGACAACTGTTACTAAAATAATCTGAGGTTCAATAACAAACCTTTCAACATTTTAAAATATTACTAGTATTTTAAATCAGGTATCGCAAAGTTAGCTTTAATAGCGGGCCATAGTTCTCGATGTGCATGCCCAGTTCTTATTTGCCGCACCCGCACAAAATCAGCAGAACGCTGTTCGACGTCGTCCGAACTAGCGTCGAGGCGCTATAAGAACGTCACGCACCGCGTGCGATGTTTAACCCGTTGCCTGCTTGACGCATTGCAGGTAGCTTTAAACCAATCAGAAAGCTCCGTCTTCTGAAGAGGACGTTGTAAACAAGCCGCGCCCGACATTCAAACTTTTAACATATTCCGCAGCAAAAAATATCACCCAATTTTTATTGCATTTTCCTCGTTATAATTGTTTCTACTTTTCTATAACATTAATATGTATTCGTTTCTGACCATCTCTTAACAATGTGAGGTGGAATATCCCAAAAAATGATTACCGGTTTTTTAAGATCGCGTAGGAATATTTACTGGTTTATGCCGTAGCCGCACTACTGCGCCTTGGCGGTAGCGTTCGCAACGCCGTTACCCCTCCCCTTTTGCTATCCTAAACAAAACGAGTAAACGAAACGAAACAGTTGGCTAGTGCAGTTCACGTTGGAGAGTTCTTGTCAGTGGAAATTTACGTCCATATTATTTCGTTTTAGTGTAATCTTAAAAAATCATAATGGTGAGTGAATATTTTTGGTCATCCTAAGCCTCGAACGAACATATAATATGTTGGCTTTATCCTACTTAATATATTTTTATACATATTTCCAAAAATTGTTAGTAAATAGCTGTCAAAAATTATGGATACATAAATACAACCGGTTTTAAAATGTACCGCATTGCGGATGTTTTACCTCTAGATAAGCTTGAAATATATTCTATTTTAATTTATATGGTCATTTATTTGTTTTCCTTTATATTTGTTAAAAACCGTTACTGTATTATTGATCTGTTGCATATACGTTACGTAGGAGTAGGGTGTTTACTTTTATGTCAAATGATTATTTAAAAAATATATCTGTTTTATCGCATTTTGAGCTGTTCTGTTTTCTATTATGTTCGTTTTTAGGCTGACCAACTCACTGAAGAACAAATTGCCGAATTCAAAGAAGCGTTTTCACTGTTTGACAAAGATGGAGATGGCACAATTACTACCAAAGAATTAGGAACTGTAATGAGATCTTTAGGACAAAACCCAACAGAAGCCGAATTACAGGATATGATCAATGAAGTTGATGCAGATGGTATGTAAATTAAGTGATTAATTACTTAACTGCTTATTGCTTAATCGTTAGAAGTTTAATTAAGAAATTTGCATAATTTATATGTGAATTTAACTGCCTGAAGCAATTTTATAGGGAAAGAGGACATATAAGGAAGGGAATTTCCACAGAGAATGTTTTCTGAGTGTTGTTTTTTATAATTACACATAAAAAATATTATCACACTTTATGACTAATTAAGTATGTTTTAATCTTAGACAAGGATCGTGTAAGGTTTTATTAATACTAAAAATAAAGTTCCATGCAGTTTAGTTAAGAAAAAAATTTTGAAATTTGTTTATTTTGTATAGAAAACAGTTTTTATTACATTTTTGTATATACATGTTCCAATAAATATAATAAATTCTAACTAGCTGAACCTTTAATATTATAGGAACAAAGATTAAGTATAGTACATCTTATCAGAATATTGTAATCTTAACAGAAAAACAATTTCATGTTTTTCAAATGTAAATTATGTGAACTTCTATTATCAGAAAAATGTTACACACCAATTCTTAAATATGTGTAATAATTGATTTATGTGAAATCATTTGAGGCAACAGTGTTGGTATGGTACCAATTCTTTTTTCAAAGCTCAGTTATATCAAGGAATTAGGAAATTCGATCAACATCATTAGCAGATCTCCCGATATACTACATGGCCCAAATTTCAGCTCGCACAGTCATTAACTACATCTTTAGATGACTCAAGCCAGATAATATTGTATTTTATTTAATATGTTATTACAATGTTTGTTGTTTTAAGAGTTTGATAATGTATAATACAAAGTGTTATATGCGTGTTATACATTATCAAACTCGTATATTGTAACACGTGTCGCCTGCTTAAGACTTATGAGACCCTAGATACTGTTTCTAATGTCTAAATAAAAAAAAAACTTTAACGAGATACTATTGACAAAGCAAATCCTATTGGCAAAGCATATTTGTGGTGATAAATGTCCCCAATGTTCTTCAAAATCCTTTTGGGCGATTATCATAAATTGAAGATTCCTAAACATAACAAACGTTAGATAATAATAGTTTTTATTTATTAAGGAAACACCAAGAACCTTTTTTATTCTCCTTCAGATAATATTTTCTTTAAGTTTTATCTTTTAGGTAGGTTTATGCATTTGAACCTTTAAAAATACCTTTACTATCTTTTATACCTCATTAAGTATAAGTAAGGTATTTTTTTGTTAGAAACATGTATGTTTTTTTAGGTAGATTAAGTTTGATTGTATTGTTTCTTATTATATGTTTTTTTTTATTGGCATGTTTCTGGTATGAAAATTTGTTTTTTCTCCTCACAGAAGGAACTTAATATTTTTGTATAATGAGGTTAAATTTGGTTTGGTTATATTTATTTCGATTAGGTGTAACAGAGTTAGGTTAGGATGTTTCCTGTAGTAGGTTGGGCTTGGTTTACGTTGATCATACATAATTTTGTTTCTATATTCTGTCACAAACATGTTTGTCTTTATAAAAAAAAAACTTAATACATTAATTTAATTTTTTTTCTGAAAAAAAGCAGTTCTTCTATTGAGTTTTTATTTTTAATTTACGCTATGAACACAAAAATTGAGAAAAAATTGCATCTGAAGAAGAAGAATGAAATGTCTTTTGTTGATTTTTTTATTTAAAAAAAAAAGGTTAGTTATGTTTGAAAATATTCAATTTACAATAATCGCCCAAAAGAATCTGAAAAAGGTGTGGGAGCTTGTTTGTCATACTACAAGAAAAAAGAAATTTTGATATTAATATCTAACTTGTGGAATCCAAGGTAAACCTTAGATTAGAACTTTGTATTACTGGTAAAATCTAGAATGTCTGACCTGACTTTTTGAGCATTTTTAAAATTTTATTTGTACATTTGTACAGAAAGTGTGGATTGTATTTTAGTGTTGAGATACATTTTTTTTGGGGTGTTTATCAATTTGACAAAAAGTGGTTCTAGATGATCAGTGATAAAGTTATCATGCAGCAGAATAAGCAGTGCTTAAGGGTCCGACACTAAAATGCAAAACCATTGAATTTCGCTATCTTTTTTTGAACTGACACTTTTTTACTATTAACCACTATGACCCAAGAAAGTATAGGGAAGCAAACAAAGTAAGATAGAAGATGAACCTTGGCAAATCAAGAATAATGCACCATGATGCTAAGTCTATGATTCAAAACTATGAAATAAAAAAAAGTTAAAGAATACATTATCTCGGACAAAAATTCACACTAGGAAAAGAAATTGGGATGGGCTGCATTCAGACACATATATTAAAAAACAAAAACGTGGCATTAAACGTGAGACCAAGAGTTTTCAGCCTATGTATGTTACTGATATTGACATATGAAACACAAAACTGGAAAATAAAAAAATAACTCAATGTTCAGTGGAACAGATAAAGATGGGACGTAGATGTGAGGAAGCATTGCCTGGAACAGGAAAATAACAAAAGTGATTGAGGTGGTGAAAAAAGCTGTAAAATAGAAATGGAAATTTGCAAGATATGTGGCAATAGTGGTGGAGAAAGATGGCACACAAGACAAAGAGGACGCCCAGCTATGAGATAGGTGCATCACATCAAACTCAAAACTGGACTAAATTGGATGCAAACTGCAAGCAAGGGCAAATGTTGGAGAGAAGAGCTTGAAGAGGTGTATTTGTGAAAAGAAGTCATTTCAAGAATTTGCGAGAAATATGTTAATATGCAAATATACAGGGAAGCAAAGTAATTTTTCCAACATTTTCTTAGCCCTCTTTTTATTTCGCTTGCAGTAAACTGGAGGGCTTTATTTGAATTGATGAAATATAATGAATTTTTTATACTATTTTTTTTGCTATTTTGAAAGTACTTAATGTTTACCTGTTTTAAAACAACCCGGTCACTGAAACAACAGGAATTTTAAAATGGAATTATCTTTATTTTCAGCATATTTCTTTGTCATATTGTGAATTTGGCAATACTGGCAAGACTAGAGGAGCTTCGTAGAATCTTTGTAAGAAATCATGGTAGTTACATGAAGTTTGATATAATCAGTTAGGTGTAACAATTATGCTATGTTCACTATTTAAGTATTACTTTTATAAAATACCTGAGAAATTAAAAAAAAACAAGATTAATAAAACAATAATGAGACAGTCACACTGGATGGTCCTCAATTGTGATTGATCTTGTATGACCAAGTGCTGTCTACTAAAAATTCATTCTTTATAAAGGGTGGGCATTGGACCGAGTGCCACCATTTGTTAAATACTTGATAATTTTAACATAGTATTCAAATACAAAGTATGAATTATAAAGAAAATAGCAGTTACAAACAATGTATGTTTGATTTGTTACAGTATTCATATGAATCCTTATATTTTAAAAGCTTCAGTTGTTACAACAACTATCAACCATTGACTAATAAATAACAATTTTTTTAAATTCAAACTGTTAGTAAGTTACTTTAGTCAGTTGCATTGATCGAAGACATTCGATCTGTGTGACTAGAGCCTAAAAGTAATCTGTGATAATAATTTACAACAAAGCGATTGTTAATTGTTTGGAACACTTTGAGTATCAATATTCAAAGACTTCAACACTATTGAAAACTATTATACAGACTTACAATGACAACTTAAGTAATATATTTCCATATGCACCTTTAAACAGCTGTTGTCGAAACACTTCAAAAAATCATTCTTGGCGTAATTCAATTGTCTATAATTCTTTTTCTTATGCCTGCAGATCTGCAACAAAGAAAAATATTTCAATTAATTTAAGGTTTTATTGAAAATTGACTAACTGACTATTGTACTTATAAATTAGCTGTGACTAAATAAACAATTTATATAATATTTTCTGATTATAAGATCACATGATGTATTTAATCATACTAGACATATCTACAAACTAATACACAGAAGTGCATTACATTTTATTCCAAAATATCAATTAGTAATAATTTTACCCATTACCTGTACAGAAATAATACAATATTGGAATTGTACTCTTTATTTTTCTAAGAAGATTATGGTTATCGATAGTATAGTATCCTGTTAATGATTTATTTGTTAAACTGCTGTTCTTTATATGACTTAATTTTATATAATATTTCTATATTTTTTGATCTGAAAAGAAGTGAACACTGTGGTAATAGTTGCTACATATTCGTGATCATCTAGAGATCTGTAGTATATTTTATTATATCTTCTCATAAACTCATAAAACAAAAACAAGCAAAATATTATTGTTTCTATATTATCCACAGAAAACATTTATTTCTTATATATGAAAGCTGACATGAAGTAAAGATCTGAATTCTGAAGGCAACTATTATATTTTAAAAAAAATTAATTAATATTGCCACCAGTCTGCTGTTATACTCTGATTTTAGCTCTGAAATTTTGGAATATAGTAGGGTTGTGGATTCTATATTCACATGTTTTTTTAAATGTATTTTATATTCTGATGATTTAAAATTCTTTAAAAAATAGTAAATAGTAATAATACTGACAGTATAGACATCTTTTCTCAATAATATTTTGCCATATTTTTAAAATTAAGGGTAGTTTACTCTTGATCGGAATTCACATTTTTTGTCTACCCAGCATACCTTTTTACTTTTACTAAAACTAACTACTGCTGATACAGTATTTTATGATGCACTAACTTTTGTCAAAAATACAATTTTCTCAGAACTCAAACATAAAAAAAGGTTATTATATGTTGCACGCCACACTTCTTGGACCACACTGTATAATGTGCCCTGAATTACTTGCAAAGTTTCATAAGATTTAAGAGAATCCAGGTGTTAGGCAGTGAGGAATAGTTAGTTATTTTTGTTTTGGTCATGTATGACTATGACTGCTTTTCTTTAATGGGTGTTGGTAGGGGTTTAATCTGTTCTTTTGCTTAAGGGCCCATCCAAGTTTTGCTACTGTGTGGGTTTGGGATTATAAGAAAAGATTTACAATTATATTCTAAGGCTGAATGAAAAATTTGTAACAATTAAGATATTAGCACTCAAATATCCTTGCACAACTTCTAATTTGCAGAGATGAGATATCATCTAACAATTCAATCTTATTAACACATGTTTATAATTATTTTGGTATAAGTGCTAATCACCTGAAGTTTAGTGTAATAAGGTTACACATCTTGGGAGCAAGATATTTCATAAATCTTGAATTAATATTAGTGTTATTAAAAATTAAAATATTTAATAACCTTAGTTTAACATTATTTGATAATCATGCCCCAGTTCGGGAATCCAGACTTACCAAACCAAAAGCTTTTTGGTTGACCAAAAATATAAAGATATATATGAAATAGAGGGATAGTGCTTTGTGAAAGTTTAACAGCTGGTTGCAGAAAGCTCAAGGTTTAGAATGTTTTAAGGGAATGTCAAATTTGACAGCGAGTTCCTAGATTTCTGTAAGCAACTTGTCAAATCCGAAAGCTCGGTTAAATATTCTAAAAACCAATTAAGTTTTGTGCAACTGGGGGTTTGAGATCTAAATTGAATGAGGATTGGATTAATTATAAGTATCTAAGGAATTTTACATTAGCTGTGATTAGAAGAGAGAAAAAATAATATTTTGATAATTTGTGTAAAGCGAATAATCCTCGTTCCTTGTGGTGTGCCTTGAAAAATTTTAATATATGGTCAAATAAAAATAATACACTTTCTAAGATATTATCTGAACCCAATGATATAAATAATTATTTTGCAACTTATTTTCAAAAAATATCAAATTGTGATGATATGATTAAGTATTTTGTCAGGACTACTTTAATAACCATTTTAAATTTTCTTTTCAGTTGGCAGAAATACCAGGCATAAATAAATCTATAAATAGTATAAATACCAATTCTACTGGTTTTGATGGTATCATCTTAATGCTTAAATATTGCAGTCCTTTTATAGGCAAATATATCACACATATAATTAACTGTTGTTTGGAAGTAAACTACTTTCCCGAATAGTGGAAAATATCTATTGGCAAACCCTTCCAAAAAAATGCAAATCAAGTGAGTTGATCTATGGATAATAAACATTCTTCCTGTACTTTCAAAAAGTTTCGAAAAAATTATTTACAATCAAATATATGCTTACTGTGGAAAAAAAAATAATTTACCTAGTTCACAATAATAATAAATACAATTGGCATAAGAGGATAAATAAATAATCTAATGTATTCTTTTTATATCTGAGTTGTATACTCAAACTCAAAATGCTTTATAGTCTACAATGGGTATTCACTAACAAAGCTAAACAAAAAAAAAACGATTTTATAATAGTAAACTTGAAAAAGCACAGCATAAAAAATAGTACAAAAAAAATTAAAGAAAAAAAGGTGCTTATAAGTGAAAAATAGTCTGGCTATATCTTAACAGAGAACAACATAAGGTGTCTAGTTATATTTTATATACTAGACAAGACTAAAAGTAAAAAACTAAGAAAAAATAAATATATATAAATAAATGTGAGTACACAAAATACAATTATAGACAACACACTCTAAAAGTTAAAAAAGAAAAACAAAAGGAAATACAGTTAAAACATACCGAAAGATCAGCTAATGTATGAAGGGACCAAAACATAATTAAAATTCAATTATAGTATAAAATTTTAGGCTCTGCAAGGGCCAAAAAAGTGTAAAAAGATAGAATGTATATATGTGTTAATGTTCAGGGATAAGTTGGAGGTCAAGTCTGGAGTGTCACAGGCCAAAATTTATTGTTTAGTTTATAGTCGCATTGGTAGAACAGAATCTGATCTTCAGAAGTCCGAAATGCTTGCTTTTATTTACCTTATCTTCTTGATTTTTAACTTGTATTTATAAATCTGTACAGGGTGTTCCAGCGAGGACTGAACAGGGACCTATTTTCGACCTTCCTTGTATTTTGGAAAAATTCAAAATAGCCAATCGATGTATTTTTTCTTGTAGAATCCAAAAATGTCATCGAAAAAATATTTGAACCAGAAACAAAAGAGTTACGCTATGCATCAGGTGTTTTTTAAATGGAATGTATCGTTTTTTATACGATTTTTGAAAAGAGTGATTTTTTTATGTCTGTTCTGATTAAAAGATTTGATTTTGCGATAGCTGTTTATATTATATTTTAATGTTTTACAAACTAAAATTTTAGCTTCACCTGTTTAAAATATACGATAGGTTGGTATAGGTGATCAAGGTAAAATGACGTTTGAATGTTTTGTCAATAAAAATTGACATTATTTTAATTATTGTCGAAGTCTTCACCTAAAAAATATATATTTGACTCTGATCGAAATGAAATACTCTTTGGACGAGAGACTACAGATTGTTATGCTATTTTACAAGTGCCAAGAAAATGCAAGAAAAGCAAGAAGAAGATTTATTGTAAATTTTCATAGAAATATATCCATCAATACAATTCTAAGGATAAAAAACCTATTTGAGGAAAATAAAACTTTACATGATAGAAAAAGAAATTCAATAAAAAATAATTATGAAATAATAAAATAAAACTACTAATAACATAAGTTTTCAATGTGACCGCCGTTTTTCTCGAAACAACATCGATAACCCCTTTGTAGCCTTTCTAAACTTGCTGTTACAATATGATTTTCCTGGTTAAGGCGGTTTATTTCATCGACAATTTTTCCCATGATCTCTTGAATATTTTCGTTTCGTTGTCTGTATACGACGTTCTTCAAATGGCCCCAAAGAAATGTATCCAAAACTGAGAGGTCGGGGCTATTGGGCGGCCAAGCATATGTTCCATTTCGCCCTATCCATTCGTTATGGCGCCGATTTAAAAATTGAACCACATCATGCACGGCATGAGGAGGCGCCCCATCATGTTGCCAAATTAAATTCTGATATTCTGCCAATGGTAAGTCTTCCAAAAAATTTTCAATTTCGTTTTCTAAAAACTCATAATATCTGTGCCCATTTAAAGTCCCGTTAAAAGATATTGGTCCCAAAATTTTATTGTTTTTTATCCCACACCAAACATGAATAGAATTCCTCCCTTGAAATATAATAGTCTGGAACTTTTTTGGATTTTCAACGGCCCAGTGGTGACTATTATGTCTGTTGAATACTCCCGATGTTGTGAAAGTAGCTTCGTCGGTCCACACAATATTTTTGAATAAATCAGGGTCTTCGTTTTCTTGCCGAATTACCATTTGAGAAACAAATTGGAAGCGAAGTTCTTTTTGTGCCGGTGTTAGGTGCTGAAGTGGAAAGATACGAAAAGGCCTAAATTTATGAATTTTCAGAGTCCTGTGAACAGTCCCTCGGGTAACTCTTCTGCGCCTTACACCGCCACGGTTTCGGTAAACTATGTTGACACTCTTAAATCTCGTTTATTTTTGTTTCTTTTTGGTTTTAAACACTATTCTAACAGTTCAAATTGAGAAAATGTGTGGAACACTCCTAGCAGCACTCAAAATTTACTTTAAGATGTAATTATTATACAAATCAAAGGTAATTTTGATTTCAAACATCTTTCCGACTGGTTCCTTTGCCATGCTTGTTTTTAATTTGATGTGCGAAGTTGCCATATTCATAATTAAAGAAATACCTATAAGTTATAATACACGTAAAACTAAATTGTTTTATAACAAAACTTATAATTAATAAAAATGCGGATTAGGTTAGGTTAGGATTGGTTAGGTTTCCTGTAAAGAATGCGCGCGGTAGCGCGCCAACCGAATTCCGAGTCTATATTGAAAGATCGATGTTTCTGTAACAAGAACTATATTGTTAGGTGAATCTGTCCCGCTAACGTTAGGTTAGCCCAGGTTCTTCAATAAAACCTTCATTAAAACTATAATAATAACAATAAATAGTTACAATTCTGTTGTCCAAATAATTTTCAATTGGTCATTTCATTTCCTTTAATAAATTGGTAAATCTAAAATCTGGCAACATTGCTAAATTTTTCGTTTTAAGGCTGTCAAATTGTGACCAAGTGTGACTTTTAATTAATTTTTTTTACGAAAACTCTTGCATATCCCGCAATTTTCATTTTTGAAATGTAATATTGCAAATGGTTACTTTCTGGAAAAAAAATAAAATATGCAAAAATCGACTGTCAGGATAGTTTACCGGACCCCACCGCCACCGTACTGAACTTCCCGGACTGCATCCGAAATAGATTTGGTTGGATTAACTTGAAAATAATTTTTAATGGCCTGGTCTCGATTTCTTCTTCTTTGTATATTTCTTTTTCTATCATGTAAAGTTTTATTTTCCTCAAATAGGTTTTTTATCCTTAGAATTGTATTGATGGATATATTTCTATGAAAATTTGCAATAAATCTTCGTCTTGCTTCTCTTGCAGTTTCTTGGCACTTGTAAAATAGCATAACAATCTGTAGTCTCTCGTCCAAAGAGTATTTCATTTCGATCAGAGTCAAATATATATTTTTTAGGTGAAGACTTCGACAATAATTAAAATAATGTCAATTTTTATTGACAAAGCATTCAAACGTCATTTTACCTTGATCACCTATACCAACCTATCGTATATTTTAAACAGGTGAAGCTAAAATTTTAGTTTGTAAAACATTAAAATGTAATATAAACAGCTATCGCAAAATCAAATCTTTTAATCAGAACGGACATAAAAAAAATCACTCTTTCCAAAAATCGTATAAAAAATGATACATTCCATTTAAAAAACACCTGATGCATAGCGTAACTCTTTTGTTTCTGGTTCAAATATTTTTTCGATGATATTTTTGGATTCTACAAGAAAAAATACATCGATTGGCTATTTTGAATTTTTCCAAAATACAAGGAAGGTCGAAAATAGGTACCTGTTCAGTCCTCGCTGGAACACCCTGTACATATGGTAAATAATAAATTATTATTATTATTATTATTCTAATATTGTACCTAGCAGTCACAATAAATCAATAGGATCTCACATTTTTCTCAAGTCCTGTTTACCTAATACTTTTTTTATCAAAAACCCTGTGAAATTAAAATGCCTTCTTTGATCTTCAGCAACTTGAGTACTGGATATATGGAAATCTAGGTTTCAGATTTTTCTAAATTTTTTATATCTTGCTTATACCCAATTAATTATAATAATAATAATAATAGTTTATTAACGGAAAGTTACAATATAACTGAATCCATTTTATCACATAGTCGGATATACTCTTAAAAATAAGTATTGTATCTTATATTAAATCTACTATTAGTTAGTGTAAATCATTAGCATTTAATACTTTTTTTTTTAGTTTAAATTTAAAAGTATTTAGAGACATATTACACATATCAGTATCCTCTAAGGCATTTATTGCATTCATTTCCCGACATATTCTTGGCAAGAGACTGTTGAATCCATAGTTTGTTCTGTGATAAGGAGTATTAAACCAGTTATGTCTTCTGTTAACTCTTTGTGGAACAGATATAGCAATTGAGCTTAGCAGATCAGGGGCATCAACTATAGAGTTCATTAAATTATACTGAAAAATAAAGATCTATATAGACACGTCTTTTTGATACTGGAGGTAGATTTGAAGCGAGGCTTATATTTTCATAATCAACCTGCTTTTGGGGTATTGCAGTTTTAAAAGCTATGAATCTAAAAAATCGTTTTTGGATTCTCTGTAGTTTTTCATTATAAATCTCATAGTGTAGCGACCAAATTGGAGAAGCATATTCTAAAATTGAGTGTATCATTGAACAATAGAGCATCTAAAACAATCAATATTATGGCAATCGGTGAGTGTTCTTTTTATAAAGCTCAACAGCTTCAGGCATCGTTTGGCAATGTCGTTAATGTGTAAGTCAAAGCAAAGACTCCTGGCCAACAAGACACCCAAATCTTTTACAAAATCAATACGAGTGATTATGTTATCAGCCAGTGTATAGTTGAACATTACACAGGTTGGTTTCCTGTGGAAACTAATAACTGAACATTTTTTAAAGTTAAGATGCATGAAGTTAGACTGGCACTAATTTGTGAGCTGATTCAAATCCCTCTGTAAGCCAATACAGTCATTTATATCCTCTATTTTATTGCACATCTTCAGATCATTTACATATAATAAGTAATGGCTAGATGTAATTACTTCCTCGGTATCATTTATGAAACAGTCGAAAAGCAGTGGCGCCATGTGTGCACCCTGGGAGACCCCAGAGATCACCAAGATATCTGAGCTCTCACAATTGTTTAATTTTACTCTTTGCTTTCTGTTTGATAAATAGCTACTTATCCAGTGAAGGAAGGTACCATGGACTCCCAGACCATACATCTTACATAAGAGTCTGATGATTAACCTTGTGAAAGGCCTTGAAGAAATCTGTATAAATGGCGTCCACCTATAACCGCTCCTGCAAGGCCCCCAGCAAGTAATTCATATATACCAGGAGATTAGTAACCGTGAACCGATTACATACAAACCCATGCTGATAAACACTAAAGATCTGTCTGAAAAGAGGGGTGATTTTCTGAGAAACTATGTCCTCAAAAATTTTAGCAAATATGCAAAATTTAAAAATACCACGGTAATTCTCAATGTTAGATTTATCACCTCATTTATGGACTGGTGTCAGATAAGTGGTGTTTCATAATTCAGGAAAGACTCCAGTAGACAAAGAAATATGAAAAATGGTAGATAGTGTACTTGCCATTGGATCCAGTGCCCAGGGAAATTATCACTAAAAAGGATGGGGAATTTTACTGGGCATACTGGTTTAAAAAAAACTGTTAAGTTGCTAAGAAGGCTATAAACTTAATAAAAATATTTTTATTTGCTATTAGGGAATCTTAGGAATCCAGTGAGTTCACTAATACGTGTGAGGAATCCAGTGGGTACGCTAATATGTGTGGGAAGTATACAAATATATTGAAGAATGTTGTTGTTTATACAGGGTGTTTTACTTTTTTACCATGAAAACATCTCGAATAGGTAAGAAGAATAAAAATAAATAAATAAGGTTAACTAAAATACCAGTGAGATATACATAGTGTACTAAAAATATGATAATGCAAAAAAAAATGTAAAGAATAGAGGATAATTCTAAATTACAAACATTTTTAGGTGTAATTAGAAAATTGTTCCTATAGTTTTTTTTGTCATAACCTGTTTACACAAAATATCAAATTTTAAAACTGCAAAGTCACATTATCATATCATAAACATGTACATCCCACTAGAATTGAAAACATGAATTTCATAGTTTATAAAAATCATGTTTAACTGATTGAATAAACCTGGAGTATATTCTAAGCACGTTCATATATCTGGGTCTGAAACACAAACTCATTTGCATTTCGACTGGCTGTGTCTTGAACATATCTTAGGGATATAATTGGACTTGATAAGATCCTAAAGTTTTGAGTCTAGATAGTCGTGGTTTAGTCTTGGGAATCATTCAAGATTGTGGTTTTCCAAATGTACCCAGGAGCCCTGTTCTCTTGCGTGAAGAAATTTGTTCCTGTTCTACTCTTCTTTGAAATTAATTAATATTACCCCGATTTCTAATTTCTAATGTTTGTTGAGCAAGTTCTTCGCTCTCATCTTGCATATGAATACATTCGTGAAATTTATTTACTAAATAAAGCACATGATATTTTTAAGTAACTGGAGAGATGTATGCAGTGTTGAATCAGTATCAGGTCTCTAAATATTGATTTCAAGTGTCTATCCTTAGACTCCACTATCTACTGTGTTTTTTTAACATTCTGGACAATTTCCTTTTTCCGTGGTATGAATATTAGCTTCAGAATTGAAATACCAATAGATAGAACTACAGAAGTATTGGACATCTCTAAGTGGCCTGAAAATGCTGTCATAAAAAAGTTTTTCGAAGAAACTTCTTATAGTAGTAGGTGATTTTAATATTCCCGAATATAGCACTAATAATGAATGTGACCGTTTAAGAAACTTAAAAAACTTTGTTAATTTTAATAACTAAGTATGTTCAGTATAATAAAATCAAAAAATAGCCAAGAACACATCTTAGATCTTAGTAATTTAGTAGTAGAAGATATTAATAAAAGGTGCATCCCACTTTTATTTATAAATTTCATCCAAGTTTAGAATTAGACTTAAAAATCAAACAGAATTTATGCCACCCAACATTTAACAAAAAAGTGCAATATAATTTAAGGAGAGGGAATTATGACTTGTACGCAGAACTAGCCAAGGTCGATGGGGTAAATGTTCAAAATCAAAATAATGTCAGCCGAGCTGTTGAGGAGATTTATAATAAAGTATATAATGTCTAACATATGCATGCATGCATGCAAGTCTAATCATTCTAGGAGACAGTATCCTATTTGGTATAACGGTACAATAATTAAAAGTATAAAAAAGAAAGAGAAGTTTAGAAAGAAATTTCAGAAAACTCATTTACATTTTTGGAAATTAAAGTATACAGAATACCGGCAAATTGTAAAAGCACAGAGTACAACTGCATTTAGAGCATATCAGGAAAATATTTTGAATGAATTGAGAAATACTCCTAAAACTTTTTAGCAGTATATAAAAAATCAAAAAAGATCTGATATTCCCGATTTAATGTTTTCATGTAAATCAGAAATTAGTTAGGGGGCCACAAAATATGGCAAATGCATTTGCAGAATTTTTTAAATCAAATTATACAAATACAAATTTTACATATCCTAATTTACCTCATTCATTTAGTATATTTGCCTTTGACGAGATATCTGAATCTGAAATTAGGGAAGCAATAAAACATATAAAAGTTAACAAATCGGCAGGTACTGACAATATACCAGCCTATAAGTAATGATATGAATAAAATTTGTAATTACAGGTCGATTACCATTTTATCAGTATGCTCAAAAATATTTGAATTAATAATTAATAAAAGAATATATTGTACTGTAAGAAATAGTCAAAGTCAAAATATGCTTTATTGTTATAACAATACAAGTTAGTTAACAAAGCTGTACAACTGAAACACTCCCCTAAATCTAAATCAAAAACATTACAGTCTAAAACATAAAAAAGTAACATAGTATGTAGTGTTAACAAGTATTTAAAAACCATGTATACAATCAAAGCAGGAGACTGACACAGCTAAAATATGTCATTATAAAATTCTAAAATACTATAATATGCCTTTCCTACCAAGATCATTTTCAGGTGACGCCTGAAAATAATCAGCGATGCGGCCTCTTTAATGTCGCCTGGGAGGTCATTGAATATTTTTTTGCCCTCATAGAAAATAGATTTCCGCGTCAATGCTGATGTGGGAATAGGCAGGTGTAAATTGTTTATCTGCCGCGTAACATACCTGTGGTTTTTTATTGGAAATTTATGACGATTTTTGAATAAAAGGCTAGCGACCTCCAATATATAGATACACGTGATTGTGAGAATGCTCTCTCGAATAAACAAAGGTCTACATGAATCCCTAGGCTTTGCTTTGCATATATACCGAAGGGTAAATTTCCGCCGAATATCAAGGTCCGTCAGATCATTGACATACAGGAGAAATAGTATCGGACCCAAAACAGATCCCTGGGGTACACCCCAGGCCACTGAACCCCACTCAGAAGACGCAGAACCCATGCACACACGTTGACGCCGATCACCCAAGTAAGTGGAAAACCAAGACAAAGTCACGCCCCTGAAACCATAAATTTCAAGCTTCCGCAGCAGAATCTCATGGCTAACACAGTCAAATGCCTTCGACAGATCGCAAAAGACCGCCGCAGAAACTCCACCATCATTAATCTGGCAATACAGGGCACAAAGAAAATTATACATGGCATCACTCGTACTCATTCCCTCTTGAAAGCCAAACTGGGACTTACTAACTATATTATTTAAGCTAAGAAAAGACAACATCCGATGCTTAACCAGCTTCTCGATTATTTTCGACAAGGTTGATATAAGAGAAATAGGTCTAAAGTTTGCAGGTTCATCAGTACTCCCTTTTTTATGAATGGGGAAATATACCCAATGACCATGAGATGTTGATTGCTTCAACCATTGCCAGCAAGGCTGCATCTAGCAAGTTGAGGAAAATCCTAACAGACAGCCAATGCTCGCCTGATGATTTTTTATTTTTAATGGAGTGTAAAGTTTTTTTTAGCTCATCTAGATTCGTTGGTAGAAAGAAGAACGAGTTGGATGGAAATGTGTGTCATGTACTGAATTGGATCTCTCGATGGATTTAAATTTTTCTGAAGATTCTGGGCTACATTACAAAAAAAAGTATTCAAATCGTCAGGGGACACTTTCGGGCTAGCAACTGGCTGATAATTGCCCTTAAGGCGGATATCATTCACTATTCTCCAGCACTCACTTTGCCTATTAGAAGAGTTGTTAATGCGATCTGAATAAAATGACCTATTTAACAATCTGATCAAATGTCGATACAAGGGGCGGTAGGTGTTAAAATATTGGTGAAACCATGGACAGTCCATATACTTTCTTATTGTATGGAGTGAACGTAGATTTTTGGATGAGGTTTTAAGACCCTTTGTGAGCCAAGAATGCTTCGGCACAGTCCTTGGTCTCAATTTAACTATTGGAAAAGCAACACTAAATAGGTGCATCACTTTGTCATACAGGGCTGACAGCGAATCTGGCAATTTAGGCAGATCCCCCCAATTAGTCGAATCACACAGGTCACAAAACCTATTAAAATTTCTGCCACAAAATATTCGTCCACAACGTGGCGCAGATTTAATACGCTCCTTATTTTCTAAAATCTTACAAATAATGGCCTCGTGGTCTGACAAAGCAGCATTCTCAACAGTACAATTTATCATATTGGTAGGGAGGTTAGAACAAATATAATCAATAGTATTGGATGAATATTGAGTAATGCGTGTTGGCGAATCCACATGCATCGACAAATTAAAGGATCCAAACAAATTACACAAGCGAAGAGCAGAAACGGAGTTTTGTTCATCATAATTAATATTAAAGTCTCCCATTAGTATAATACGTGCAGAGCAGGGAACCTCAGTCAGTAGGCTCTCCAAACTGAAAAAGAAAACATTCAAGTCAGAGCTTGGGGATCGATAAATACAAATAACATATAAGTTCTTGAGCTTGGAGTAAATGACAGAGAATTCAAACGCGACCTCGTTAAAAAGGTAATTAAATTTATCTACCCTCTGAAAAGAATTCTGTTCCAAAAACGTTTCGTGTAACAAAATCATGCTGCCCCCATGAGACATTTGTGTTCTACAGAATTTGGATATGACTACATAATTTGGAAGATAGATAAGTTCATCCGATTTCAGCCAATGCTCTGTAAGTAGTACAATATTAGGGTTATTACATTCCTGCGAGTATACCGTAAGCTCAGCTGTTTTGTTTCGTATTGACTGAACATTTAACAGTAAAAATGAAAGTTCTTCCCACCTATTATTCAGTACCGAATGGTCGATGTGAGATGTCCTATTAGTCATAGATGGAATTCGAGGCGACCGTGATTTGGTTATCTGTACGCTCTGTTCCCTTGATGTGTCCAAAAATTTCCTTTGGGCTGCTTCACAATATGGTTGCGGATAAGATGAGTGAAAAGTTCCGCTCTACTTTCCCAGGGCAGAAGCCCCTCAAATGTTCCCAAAACTGGAACAAAAATAGCATCTGTGTTCCTGAAAGTAGCCTCTATCAGTGAATTTTGCAGGTGTATAAAGTTATTTAACACTGGCCTATTATGCTGGAAACTGCAACCAACAACGATCAGGTTAGTGTGGGAAGTACTTAACAGCAAAGCTTCCAGCTGTATTGAAGTCAAATATTTTCCAGTTACAGCATTATGATTTGTAAGAAATACTATAACAAAGTCATTTTTATCAAAATTCCTGGACATTTGTTTACAGTCGTTAATCATTTCTTCTAGGAGAAATTGGCGTTTTCTTTGGCAGTTTATGTCATACATCTGGTTGGTGCCATCTTTAAAATGCGAAACTGCTCCTCTGACGTCCCCCTAAGATAAGTATATTATGGTTTATGATTGCACTTGAATTAGCATTTGCATCGGTAGCTCGCCGAGCATTCCCGGAGTCGTCAGTCTCCGACCTGGGACTTCCTCATTTTGAATGAATTCCATCCTGCAGATTGGATACGGTTTGGCGCAGTTTCTTAAGCTCTGTAGAATAGGTGTTATTTTCAGATTCTAGTGTGCTGATTGATGTATTTAATTTTTATTTAGGATGCCCAAATCTCGTATGTTTTCCTCCAATTTGTTTCTTTCTTCCTTCCATTTCTCCATGTTGGAGATATAGGTCCGCTCATTTTCGTTGCATACTAAAATTTCGGACACTAGTCCCTCCTTTTCCTGGGTTAAACTGTCTATTTTCGTTGAAAAAGTAGCTTCTGCATCGAACACTACTTCTTCGAAAGCCTGGATACAGCGTTTCAGTCTCTCAATGTGTTTGTCCCGACTTGACAAATCCCGCTGGAGTTCCTCAATTCTCTCTTTATACTCAGCTTCATGAATCTTTTTTTCGTTATAAGCTGCCTGACATTCATTGGAACATAGTATCTTGTGGCCAGTAAGTTTAATTATTGATGTGCTCCTTTCCATGCAGCTGGGGTGGAACACGGTGCAACAAATAGCGCAGCAATAGTTAGAAAATGGTTTGCTGCAGCACTTAAATGCCCTCTGCATAGTTGTAGAATTATATCAATATTAATCCCTCGACGCAAAAGTCACTAAGACATTAATATCTTAAGACAATGTTGACTCCCTACTCAATTCAGAAGCACAACAAAGTGTTACATATGTACAAAATAAAAAAAAACAAATTGAAAGAAATAAATAAGTAAATATCCAAACAAATGAAAAGAAAAAGTGAAAATCTCCTACACTAATGATCCAACTTTTTAAGCTATTTAGAAGAGACCACTCCCCTACTCAATTCAGAGAGCTAGTGTCCTCAGAAAATATATAGAAAAAATTCAAAATAGGTAGAAAAATTTAATGTGGAAAATATTCAAGGAATATTCTAAAGCCAGACCTGTTTACTAAAATTACAAGAGGATTTTCCCAAACATATAAACAAAAAAAGGGAATTCCCTTAGTAGGTGATTAATACTAACAAAATAAATAAAATATCCAGCAAGCACCTTATCAGCTAATTTGCATATTTAGAGATAAGAGTTGAATAAAATTTAAAATTTAAAGGACTGCTGTTTTTCTATAAATGTTATTTATAGATTGAAATAAATATGCAGTCAAATTTTTTAAAATAATTAGAATGTAGACAACGTTTTTTTCTTGATTTTTGTACGATAAATACAGATTTTCCTTAGCAATAAAATGACACCAAATATACGTATTTTTTCACAAATGAAACCACTTAAAATCACGTCTATGTACAGAACACAAATATTACAAACACTGTCACGTTCACGTTCAGGAAAACATAGAAGAAATAGACTATCATATCAAGAGCATGGTTTTCTTCCCATGTGCTCAACCATAACTAATCTTATGAAAACACAATATGTACATGAATCATTAAAAAATGGACATCAGGTTGATGTGATATATACTGATTTAGAAAAAAACATTTCATAGGGTTGAATTTCGTTTTAAGAGCTCTTCGGGATTTTAGTAGATCAAAATGTAATTGCATTACTTATGTCATATCTGAGTAATAGGAGCGTTTTTTGTGGAACTAAAAGGCTATTTGTTACATAGTTATAGCCCAAGTTCCGGAGTACCCCAAGGGTCCAACGTAGGTCCCATATTGTCCCTTTTAGTAATGAATAACATAGGAAAAAGCAACACTTCTTCTAGGGGGCTTATCTTTGCGGACGACTATAAATTGTTTTGCAGTATTAAAAGCCAGAATGACGCAGCTCATCTACAAGAGGATCTAAATGCGGTTGTGCGCTGGTGTGAGACTCACAGGTTAAAAATAAATACTAATAAGTGTGCTGTAGTAACCTTTAGCCTTAAAAAGCAAAGCATTATTTTTGATTATCATATAAACAACACCCTTTTAACAAGGAAAACATCAGTGAAAAACATGGGCGTGTCCTTTGACCAAAAACTAAATTTTAATATCCACATCGATGTCATTTCAAATTTCCTGAAAATTTTAGGGATTTTTATAAGAAGCTGCAAATTATTTTACAATATTGAAACAAAATCTTTATATAGATCACTAGTTCTGTCAAAACTTCAATATGCATGTCTCATTTGGGATCCGCGCTATACAAATAAAATTATTGCTTTAGAATTGATATAGAGAAATTTTTTGAAGTTCTTACATTATAAGTGTGTTGTGAGTATCCTCAAAGGATTATGTTTAATTTTCCTAGCCTTCAGTTCTTAAGAATGGAGGCCAGCCTAATATTTTTATATATACTTTCAAATAACAAAGTTATCAATTCGGAATTTTTGGGCCTTTTACCTTTTCAAGTAGGGTTATCCAATACTAGGTCCACAGACCTATTTTATATAAGAGCAGTAAAAACTAATACATATAGGAACTCCTCACTAGTGAGGATGTGTTTGACTTTAATAAATACTGCGGACTTATAGATCCCTTTATTGTAAGTCATTCTATTTAGAAAAACAAAAAACAAATTTGTTTAGGCAAATAATATAATATTGTTACTGAGTTTAATAATTTAGTTTTAGGTAATATTAAGGTAGTTGATAAGCTAGCTATGTTAATTTAGAAAAGTATCTGTAATTGGCAATATGCTGTTGATACAAGTAAATAAATAAGTTCGAGAAACTGCAGGGCATCCCTATAACCATATTCTACGACAAGTATGTCACCCCCTCAAACCCAGTGCTGTAATCTTTGTTGGTTTTGGGTCGTATCATGTACAATAATCGCCGCGTCATCATTACAGACGTGTGAAAAATACGGACCATGTACATGAAGCTTCTACCCACCCTGCTTTTAACAGGGTATATTTTTTGTGATAAGAATAAGATTTCCTTTGAATTCTAAAGTTTGCACTTTTTGGGCTTTTTAAATATGTACAATCCAGATGTAATATGACTAGGAAATTCTGGGCAACCGGGCGGCCGTGAGATTAATAAAACAAGAATTTAGAATTATGTTTGGGCATGCTGTATATTTTTCTAGGATATTTAACTAGCAATAATTCTAAAGATTTAAAAGGACATTTGTAATAAGTTAAAAAAAAATTAACAAAATATACTTATTTGAATTATTTTATAGTCGATTATATACCAATTTTGAAACCGATTTTTTAGACACCCAGTAGGCTCAGCTAAATTCCACATCCTTTTTGGTGATACTTGAGTGGATTAGCAACATATAAAAAAAATTAGAAAAATCTTCCTACCGGTTTCCATATACCCAGTGCCATGTTTTTTGGGTCTTATGTTTTTCTTCATCCAACACTTCATTTATCATGTATTTTACGTTTTTACATTTTTAATTCCCTCTTACTTGTAATCGTGAAAAAGTCACGTGTCAGGATCTCCCTAGATACAAAAAAAAATGTGTCCTTGTATTGTCTTTCCGACGGTCTGTTCGCAGCATAACTAAAAACTACTTTACTATTTACTTCAAATTTTGCACAATAATTAAATGTGATATACCGATGAACTGATAAAATTGTGGCTCTAATTCAAGATGCCTAATTAAAATTCCATTTCATATAATAAAACCTTTTAACAGAGGAAAATAATAAGTGACAATAAAGTTATTTTTTCTGGGTAAAGGCAAATTTGCCGATTTCTTATTGAATAGTGCTGTTAATGAATAAAAATTGTAATTACTATTTTCATTCATTTAAAAAATATTTTAATTTTTACAGGGTGTATCAGTGTTGAAAACGATCACTTTCACCCGAGTGTTGTACACTATTTGTCCTATGACGACAAAGAATCTTCAGTAAGACTTTTATTTTTATTTACTTTCCAACTCCAGTGTCAAAAAATTTTTTTTTTAAAACTAGTTTTGAAAAAGTAGGCCTTCCTTTTGTAACTTTCTGTTTACTCAACATCTTTTAAATACTGCCATGTTAAACAGTATTTTTTTCTACAAGCGTGCGGAAAAATTCGTTTTCAACACAGATTTTAGTGTGGAAAATTTGTTTTTCAGCATTAGTGCGCAAAATTACGGGTTCTGATTTAAAAAAAAAGAACAGCTCACGGGATTTGAACCGCAGTCGTCCGAGTGACATACCAATTAAAAATAAACAAACTCTTTATATTCCGCCCAACTAAATGAATGCAGCGATTCCCCACCAATATGATACTTGACATGCACAAATCCAGAAGGTTTAGAAATCTAGCTACTGAGTTAAGTTGTTGTAACATTATAATAATTAAAATAATGGTTTTCTCAAAGTCTTTGTTTGGAACTTCTTACAGTAATCTTATTTAAATAAGCTAAAAATCCTGATAATTTAGGATCAGGGACGCAATAAAATAGCGCGATAAAAATTGGTGCCGCGCCCAGTATCGTGGCCAGGTATAGTCTAGGATTTCTGTGACCTAAAGTAAGTAATAAAGAATTTTTGCCCAATTTTGTCTCAGTCAGTTGTTTGTGTCAATAAAATACCTTTTTCTATCTTTGAATTTTATTATTTTTACAGTGAATTATAGTATAAAAAAAATCAGTGGGAATCACTCCATTAGCGAGGTTTTGTCATTTAATTCCTACAACAAATTGTGCTACATATTGTTATAACAGTTTTTAATTTTATAATTGGAAAACTTATTCTTATCATATTGTATGATGCAATCTCAAAAATTCAAATAAGCTGTTACTTTTTCCTGCTAATTAATAAAATTTCTCTAAACTTAGTCAATAAATAATTGTGGCACCTATCAAGAACGCACGAGTCACCGTAACAAAAATATCCAAACATTGTGCCTCTGAATTGTAAATAGGTAACAATTCTAAAAATATCTATTGAGTTCCAAAGCTAGACTAGGCAGTAATTACAGTAGTAAAATATATAGTAATTACCGAGTTAAAAATGCATCGCATTTATCCTTTGCTTTCACAGATTTTTCATTCATAATTCAAATATTATTTGCGAAATGTATATGGTGTTCATTTCATCGATGTTAATTGGTAAACTATTTAGATAAGATATAAATTAATTTGTATTTAGGACGTTAATATCCCTTCCAATTAAATTTAAATTTAAGTAGTATATGTGAGTTGATTTCTAAGTATATAATGTTATAAAAACCTTTTTAAACTAAAAACCATTCTCGAAATAGGGGCTAAAAAAAGGTAGTTATACGTAAACCGTTTATTTAAATAGGATTACTGCCTCGTTAGTGTTATCGATTTTTATTCTTAAAAATTTACCTGATATTTGGAAACATTATTTGTCCCTTAGCTTATTAAATTTATACCGGGTATCTCTTGGTTGGTATATTTGAATGAAGCATTTGCACTGTAGTGTTTATTTATAATTAGTCACATGCGTAGTCGTAGTACCAATCGGGCACCCGAATTTGTAACATAAACATAACAATAAACTCATAAGCAAGTTCCCGGCCTTAGGACGTAAATAACTAAAATGCGTTTACCTCAAAATTTGCACAAAAATTAAATGTGACATACTAGTGAACTGGTAAAATTTTGGTACGAATCGAAGATGTTGATACAAAATCAAGTCCTAATCAAACTATTGAAAAATCAATTCGAAAAAAATCTACTTATTCCATTAATTTCAAATTTTGCGCAAGAATTAAGTGTGATATAGTGGAATGTGGAAGTGGAATTTGGTACGAATTCAATAGGGCCGAACAAAATGGCGGCCAAATAAAATGTTTAAAACATCAGGGTGAACAACCTTATTCAGTGGACTTCAAATTTTGCACACAAATTAGATGTAATAAACTGGTAAAATTTTGGCACGAATTCAACATGACGTAACAAAATGGCGGCCTAAAAAACTCATTGTGACTACTATTTTGCCCAAAAGTTAAGTGTGATAGGCAGAAACTGGCAGAAATAATTGGTATGAAATGGCGGCTATTAAAATGTTTGAAAACAATATTCTATATAGCTGTTTGGTATTACATAGTAATAACTCTAAAAACAGTTGAAAAAATTACAGTTTATAGGATTTGCATAAAGTCATTAACAAATAATTATTTATGTGAAATTCTGGGTAAAGATGAATTTACCGATTTTTTAAATGTTATTTTCCTACAGTGCGGGAAGTCTTCCCAGTCAAGTGGATTGTTTATTATTTATTAACTGTCGACTGCGGGGTTCAATCCCGTGTGTGGGAAAATACTTCCCGACCGCATTAGGAACAAAGTTTTTTGTACAAACTGTACTTTTCCGTCGCACTTATTTTTATAAATAACTGAAGATAGATCTAGTGTTATTCTATACATAACTAACTTTCACGAATATTTTCAAAAATTTCGAGCGTTTGTAATTAAGAGTATATGAATAAATTTTTGGTGATATTTAAGTTTGCTAATGCAAATAAAAGTTATTTACTTTCCTCAAGCTGGTAGAAAAAACAAATCATTACCAACTCCAAAGGACCTTTTGCTAATTTATTGTATTCTGGGAATAGGTTTTCATGTAAGACGGAACATTTCTTAAGTGGGTTCCAGAATTTTTCCAAAGGTCTAATATGTCTATCGTTATTATTAGAAAAGCTTAATATATATATATATATATATATATATATATATATATATATATATATATATATATATATATATATATATATATATTTATTATTTATGAAATGATTGTTTAGGTTTTTTATGAGGAACTTAATGAGATAATATTGTTATTGTTTTAAATTTATTTCTTTATTGTAAATGTTTAACAGAAAAACATGATAATTTTTATGACCTCCGTTATAAAAAAAATTAGATAACAGAAAAACAGTATAATAGTTGTAACTCTAGGTCTGACTAGAAAAATATTGAATGTTCACAAGATGTTCTAAAATATTTTTGGGAGTAGTAGATCAGTAAATACTGAAGATTGTTGTACAATACAAAAAGTTATTTTGGCAGTAAGCTAGGATCGTTAGAATCTACAGTATAAAATGATTCATGTTAAAGATTGCTGGCCCCGAGATGCTGTGTAAAATTGCTCACGAAGATATTTATGAGTCGGGTAGATATTTTTCACTTATACAGGTTTTAAAGTGAATCGGCAAAATTGAATTATCCGCTTTTACGCACATGACTGCCGTTGACCAGAATGACACGAGATTATGCAGCAAACAAACTTGTCGGATACATTATGTTAATATTGTAGCTACGAAACTAAATAATTTAAAGGGAAAGCAATATAAATAATACGTATTCTTGTCTTTACCTCTCCACATGAAACCGAGGAGACTTTAAAATATTATAAAATTTGATGCTCAATTAACAGATATAAAATGGACTAAAAATCACAACTAGATACTTGAATGGTGTTGATGTGTGTAAGATATTTGAGTTCCTGTAAATAATTGTGATTCTAAGTGGTTTTCTTTGTGAAATAATACATGTGTTTGGTATCATTTCATTGCTGAAGAAAAATTGTACGTGTCTAGAAATCAAGAAAATAACATTACATATAATCTAATTATTGCGAAAATAAGACTTCATATTTAATTTTAAACATTGGAAAGGACGTTTATAAAAACAGACATTTATTATTTACTCCACTCTTATCTTAAAATATGCAAATTAACTGATTAGGTGCTTGCCGGAGATTTTATTTATTTTGTTAGTGTTAAACGCCTGTTAAGGGAATTCCCATTTTTATGTTTACTTATGTATGAGGAATCCTATCGTAATTGCTATTAACTCATTATAGTTTGACACTATACTTGACGTGTGATAATTTGTGTTTTTTTTTGAGGCTAGTATAATAGATGACTGACATAGCTATTTGTTCCAACCTATTGACTTGTTTTTAATGTTTTGACAACGGAACAAATCGACAAATTTCTAGCAGAAGATCTGTGCAATTCAGTGCATATACTAGACCCAAAAATTAATGTGCAACGAATCTTTGTTATTAGTGGTAGATTGTATATGAACTATTATGAAAAGTACATAGCTCTACGTCCAGCGAATATTAATCATTCAAGTATTTTTATAAGATGCATTAAGAATAAATGTGTCAAGACCCCAGTTGGAAACGATACATTTGGTAAGATGCCTGCCAAAATTGGCGGACTCTGGTACTAATCTTACTACAATTAAGAGACACGGTGGATGGAAGTCCGGTACAGTAGCGGAGGATCATATAGAAGACTTGCTACAAAGGAAAAAGAACATTGCAGATCAAATTTTGTTCAAAATTCCTTCAGATACCATTGCTCACTGCCCTGGCACAAATTTTACCAAAATAAATTCTGTTACAGCTACCAGTGAGATTGGCAATGGAGTTTCTTATACTAATTGTAGTTTCACCTTATACATTTAATTGAATAATTAATATTATTTCTATTTATAACTTCTTATGTTTTTACTTCGCTCGTAAAAGGGAAGTATTATAATCGTGAAAAAATCACCCTATGAGATTTCTTTTGATCTTTACGTTCCTAGATGTTTTCTCAATTCCGTCGGTGTGCCTGTCTGTAGTAGTAGCTAAAATACTACTTACCCGATTGACTTCAAATTTTGGTCAAAAATTAAGGGTCATATGGGGATGACCTGGTAACATTTTGGTAAAAATCCAAAATGGCACAGCAAAATGTGAAAATGCTAGTGAAATATCAAAAAAATATTACTAAAAAACTACTTATCCAATTTATCTCAAATCAAGTATTATACAGGAATCAACTGGTGAAATTCTGGTAAGTATCCAAGATGGCGGAACAAAACGGCGGCTTAATAAAATATTAAAAAATTCAGCCTGAAAAACTAGTTAATCGACTGATTGCAAATATATGCTATAACTGTGGTATAGAGATGAACTAGTAAAATTGTGGAACTAGTTGAAGATGGCGGAACTAAATAACGGCCAAATAAAATGTGTGTAATCGTGAAAAAACACACCCTCTCAGTTCCTAGATGCCAAAAAATATGTTCTATCAAATCCGTGGGTTTGTCTGTCTGTCTGTCACATTGACTTCAAATTTTAATAAAAAATTAAGGGTCGTATGGGGATGACGTGGTAATATTTTAGTAAACTCCAATATGCCGGAACAAGATGGCGGCCTAAGTGAAACGTTAAAAAAATTATTACCCAATAAAAACTAATTATCCGATTTACTCAAATTTTGCATAAAAATCAAGTGTTTCATAGGTATAAACTGATGACATTTTGGTATGAATATAAGATAGCAAACCAAAATGGCGTCCTAATAAAATGTTTAAAAACCTGTCTGAAAAAACTACTCATTAGATTAATTTCAAATTTTGTGCAAGCATTAAGTGTGATATAGAGATAAGGAAATTTGCCAATTTTATATTTTCTCGTCAGTGTTAAAAGTAAATCAGTTTTAACACAAATGCTAAACATTACTTTTAACACCATGTCATAAAATGGCATTTTAGACACTGACAGCATGTGTTAAAAAATATGCTGTTACTTCTGACGTTTATAAAACAAATATTTTTACCAAAGATGGAGATATACGGTATGAGAGAGTGCAAATTGGTTTGAATCTCACTTAAGCGACAGATCACAAATATGTCGGTATAAAAACGGGGAATGAGACGGTGGGTTCTTTGTGAAAACGAATGATGAGATGTGTTCCTCATGCGTTCCTCAGGTTACACTGTATGCAGATGACTACATTTGTTTTAATATCGCTCTCACACTCTGCTAGAAAATAATCTCTTGATTAAAGAAACCTTAAACTGCGTCTCCAATATGGTGTGCAGCAACCTCCCTTTCTTTAAATATATCAAATACTAATGTTATGCTTATTAGGCAAGAATTAAAAATCGTAAACATTAATAATGAACTATTGTTTCAAGGCAATAATAAATGTTTAGGGTTAAACATAGATAATAAATTAAAGTGATTTTTACAGGTAAAAATTATCTCCATTATTTTATGTCCTTAAAGCATTTGCGAAGTTCCGCGATAATTTTGCTCTTTAGCAAGCGTTACTATGTATATATAGTATAATGTTCTGGGGTTCTTCTGCTAATGGGAATGCCATCTTAAAAATGCAAAAGGGGCAATTCGTAATATGTTTAAGATGCTCTATAATGCCAATTGCAAAGATGCGTTATTGAGAATTATATCTTTACAGTACCCTGTATTTACATTTTCTAACCACTAAAATATTACATCTAAATAAGATTAAATATATCTTCTTCAATCCAGAAAGTTCTCGTAGTACCGAACTAATTATTTTCCCAAGGCACACTCTTACACTAACAGAAACATTACCTTTATACATGGGAACAAAGATGTATAATTACCCACCAAGACAGTACAAAAATCTACCAACTAAGATATTTATAAGTTCTGTCAAAAAACTGCTTATTCCTAAATGCTGACTACATAGAATTTTTAAGAGATACGTATTTTGAAACTTAAATATTCTGAATATAACAAATTTTCTAGACACTTAGGTATCTTACATGTATGTAAAAAAATTGTGTTTTTTTGGTTGTTTATATTTTCCTCACATAATGTAAATTATTTTTTTATATATATTTTTTTGAAATATAAAGTACAGTAAAATCACCTCCCCTTTAAGATGAAAATACTATTTCCTGGTTAATAATAAATTCCCTTGGTTTCCCAGGATTTCTTTCATCTTTAACCGCTTTATACTTGTTTTCATTACTATTTAATTATAACGGCAATATTAATATGTTTTTTATAAAGATATGGACAGCAGTGAAGGCTAAGAATCGATTATTTTAAGAATATACCACTTGACTCAGTAAGCATATTTTCTTTAGAGCTTCAGCCCTGGGTCCTTTCCGTTGTAGAATATTGCAAAATCAATAGTCGCTCACCACAATCGTCTCGGACGTCACGCGGATGGTACGCGCTTTTGCGTGATCTGTATTTATTAATAATAATTTGGCTTTCCGTCAGGCCTATGTTAAGCATGGGTATTTTTAGTAATAGTATCCGTATAATTTCAGATTTACCGATAAATTGGTATAGACTTCTATAAAGGGACATTTTAATTTTTCTTTAATTTTTTAAAGTAATTATTCTACATCTGTATTTATTACTAATAACTTTCCGTAAAGAGCATGTATGTAATCCATGTATATGTACCTTTAGTAATAGTATCCGAGTAACATTTCCAGTTTACCAATTAATTGGTGGAAAGAGATTTTTATAAATAGTCATTTTAGTATTTCTTTAATTATTTTGAGGAATAATTGTTCTATTTACATATGGCCAATTAGGAGAAACCTTTAAGTCAAAAGAATTTTCGTGAAAAAGGAACTGCTCTCTCACCCGAATTTTTTGTGTATAAACGTATTGATCAGATCACAAAGGAAGGGAGTCCTGAGTTTTTCCATTGCACAACGACCAGAAGCCATATTTTTTATTTTGGAGAGCTGCGTTTTTTGCAGTTTATATTTTTTTAATTTTAATTGTGTTTCATCAATTTTGATAAGAACTTGTGAAAAGATACTTCTGGTGATTACTAAATAAGCATAGCAAATTTTAAGTCTTTATATATAGACGGCTCATTAAAAATTGCAGTTTAATTTGATAATTCAATCGGCTGTATTTTTGTGCAAACTGGCCAAGTTGTATGTTTTATTTTTTTAAAATGGCACTGAAATAAATATTTTTTGTCTTAAATATTTATTTTTATACTTAAATGTAGCGAAAATAAGCAATTCTACTCAAAAGCAAAGCCAAAAAGTAACAAGTGCTTATTATTTCATATTTAAACAACTAATAATACCTAATCTTTTTTATTGAAAGTATATTTAAAAATCAAACAAAATTGATTTCATTTAAAAATAACTTAAATAGGAGTAATATTTAATTAATTAATCAAAATTCAGGATTCCCTTTCCTTTTTGATCCCATCATGTTTATACAAAAAAATCCGAGGGGAAGAGGAGTTTCTCTTCCACCAAAATTTCCGGTAGATTTACTCCACTAGTAAAAAGTCATAGTTTTTTAAAACTATCAATCCAGAAAATATTTAATATATTTCACGCCGAGAGAGGGCTCCATTTCCTCGAATGAAGAAGTAATTATTGGAGACTGGAAACATCGATTTTATTGAAACATTATTAATCTTTTTGATGATGTTAGTACACTTTTATTTATACAGGGTGGAACATTTAACTGGAATAAATTCAATAACTTAAAAACTGTTCAAAATTGAAAAAGACTTTTACCTGTTAAATTGATTTATTTGACTCTGGATCTTTTGATATTACCAATTTGACTATGTATCAATGTAAGAATCATGGCATCATTTTTAAAATGCAGTATCCCGTATGTTATTGTTTTTTCAGATCAGTGGAATATTCTAAACCATTTTGTGTGACATGTCCTATGCCAAACTTCAACTGCTTTCGTGAAAATGACCTCTCGAAATTCCCATTTTGACCAAACGGTTAAGCTTAAAACAAAATGCCTCGCATTTCCCTATATTAACTTTTTTGAAATCTATTGCATCACCTCATTTTCCGATTTGGCCTGAAATATCAAGATAGAAATGGAATAAATCAATTTGATGGGTAAAACAGCCCTGTATCTTTCTTCAGAAGGACGTTGGCTAAAAAATTGCGAAATCGTCTCGAGACTAAATAACCTGAAAACAGAAAATTATAAATAACCTGTTACATTATGAGTATTTTGTACAATGTGCTCCATGTAATCTTTAGCCTTTCAAAATTGCGAAAAAAAGGGCATTTTTGTTTTCTATAGCTGTCCGCAATTTTTGGGGGCATCCTGTATAAAGCAAACTTGTATATTTCGTGTAAACACTTCACATTAATGTGCTAAACGTAAAAACAATTGGATCGAATGGCCAACAAAACAAATACAAAACCGTATTAAAAAAAAATCCATTTTCAGCAAAAAAAAATCGTATCGAAATTTCAAAAATCGGGGAAATTACTTTTTTCTATTTTCATTCTAGACCGCAAAAAGTCGAACTGCATTTTTTTGGTTAGAATGGCATCATCAGACATTTTAGATTATTTTACATCACTTCATTATGTGCTCTGTATATCCCTATCGTGTGATAGCCAGTTAAACAGTCATTCCAAAAAGTTCAAATTCATCAAAATGGGGTAAAAACCTAGGGTGGACGCTTCGAGTGTTGACTAGTTTATTTTGCCTTATTTACGCGGTATTTTGATTATTTAACCGATATTATTTTACTGAAGATACAAATAAAGACTTTTAAGAAAACAAATCTTTTTTCTATTATTCTAACGCCGGTGATACAGCTTTAATGATGATGCCTTTGCGCTGTTTCTCTCCGGCGCCTAACTTGGTGCTAACCCGGAACTATTCCACCTAGTGCCTCCGAAATCTGGTGACCAACCATCTGTTAACCTGGTACCGATTCACCTATATGATAAAATATCCTATATCACAAATTGTTACTTTGATAAATATGAATGTTTGCTGCCTTTTATTGTAAAATTGACCGATTGACTGCGTATTGACGTTGTTATCATGAATAACGGAAATCCGTGAATGTTGACGTGCATATGCAACAAGCAAGGGCTTTCGCGTTTATGGCCGATTATTGACGTGCACCTATGTCTTGTTTCGCGTCTTATATAATGAATTGTTTTCATTTAAAAATTCCACCCTTATATTATAGCTATAATTTTATTGCACACCCTATTGAATAAAATACATCATAAACGTTTTTTTTTCGTAGAATATTATTTCTTAGTATAATCACTTAATCATTTTTTCTTAAAACAAGTCGAATACTTGGAGTATTAGTAGAACAATTTGGTTCGTCATATTTTATTGTCTTTTACGTCATAAATTAAAGCCACAAAGATGTTTGTTCATTTTTATTCTCACCTCCTCCGGCCATAAAGTAATAATAATTGTATCGCAATAATTAATTATAGGTGTTTATGGGACCGTCGGCGTCGTAACAGACGCTAGTTGATTAATTCATCTAAACATATGGTTTAGTGTTCTTAACACCAGTAATTATATTGATAATATAAATAAATTTATATTGTAGTGTATAAACTAAAACGGCGTTTATTCAAGGTCGAGGTTCATATTTACTAATGAACGTATGATTTTAATACAAAAATGATATTTGAACGGTTAATACTTTTTATTAGTTTATTTTAATATGTTCGTGTATTTAAGCTACCAACTTAAAATAAATAAATGAAAACAGCAGCAGTAGTTTTTATTGTAATACGTGGTCGCTTTATAATGATTAGAAATACTTACATCCTATTATCTTCAGAAAAATTGACTTAACGCTACTCAACCACCAGATGCATTTTTGTTCCCTGCACAGAGAGAAATGTTTAATTTTCCTCATTCACTCTTATATACTTCAACCAAATAAATTATAGAGTTGGTGTCGGTCAACTAAATCTCGAATTCAAGGATTACAATAATTTAATTAAAATTTCAGTTAATGTATTATTGCAACCAGTAATAGATATATTTTAATAGAAATTAATATAATATTCTAACGAATATATTAGACGAAATATTCGGACTATTCTGGCAATTAGGATAGTATTGAATAAACCACACCCAGGTTTTTAAGAATTAAATTTATATTTGCAAAATGATTTCATTTTATTTTCCCAACACGTTTTTTATTCGTAATTATATCTTTCTAAGATGAAATTAATTTTACCTTAACGGTGATGTCCTAATATAGCTTAAATGAAAAAAAATCTTAACTAAAATCCAGGCAATATATATGTACTTACCCGTAGTATACAATCAACGCTTATCAATACACAGAGTGTTACGAAAATATATCCCATTTACGGAAGATATTACTACGATCCTCGCGAGACCACTGTATCCTTTGAAATAATACCGCTACATTTACTTCTATTCACCATATTAATAGTATTAAAAAGGCACAAACTTAGTAAAATTTCCAAAAAAGCTTTATCAAGATACTATGTTGGAGCTTCAAAATATTAAACAAGTTTTGTTAGTTTTGTAAAAGTAAAAATTTGACGCATGTTTCGGTTAGGCAAACCATCCCTCGTAACAAGTTGACTGCCATTCGTTTTCCTAGACTTATTCTATATGCTTTCAGACAGCGTTTATTTAAATCGATTGGCACAGCGTGTCTGCCAGTGCAAAATACCTTATGCATTTGTATGGCAATCGACAACTAGCCGTGCGGCGGACCCAGAAAAAAATTTACCTCCAGAAAAATATGTGTTTTTGGCACAAATACTGTGCCGTGAAAAAAAAAATCATATTCAAAAAATGAATCCTATATATTCTGAAAGTACGTGTGTTTATGGTAATTTTTTAATAAAAAAAAAGTTAGCCTGGGATCTAAATTTTTCATTCCTTAAACTTAGAATATATAGATCTGTTGTCCACGGTGGCGGCTCGTTGAAAAAATACTTGGGGTTTCACATTCCCATAGTTTATAATACAGGATATAAATCTCCATAAAGAAACTACCAGTGTTTTAAAAAGGTATAAGAAATATAAAATTACAGAAAAAAATTACCAATTTTTGTATATAGCTGCAGCAAGTGATTAATTCGTCATTCTAATTAAGCACAATACTTAAATACAAAGTCCATGCGTCTTGCTTTGATTTCCGCGAATTTATTTATCACTAAATTATTAAAATCTCGGAATTTCGTACACTCATTTTTTCTATGGATAGCATGGCTAATGCAGATTACCTTTCTCCATTCATTGTGCAATTTAAAAAGGTTTTGATTCACTTCAATGTTGATCATTTCTTTCTGCCTCTACAGTAGACATCCACACATTGTCACCATAATTGGCGCCAGAGAGATGTCTAAAATCTGGTCGTTGATAAATTATTTCTAGTTTAATTTGAAGTCTTGTTTGATCTAACACTGAATAAAATTGGAAAATATCATTAAGATAATTCTTAGGAAAATGACGTTGATACTGAGGAAACTTCTCAGGTAAACACAAAAGAGACCCGCTGAGGTGAGTACTAAAAGACAATATCTTTGATTTGCATTATCATGCAGTTACATACTTCTTTGGCTGCAATCACTTTTGATATATAAGGACCTTCCCTATTTCCTTTACTTTGAATATGCCTTGCATCTTCAGCATTTTGTCTTTTCTTTGGAATACACCCTTCAAAAATTGTTATAACAGTAGCCACTTGCGTAGGATCTATTGTTGAATTTTGCAATTGGTGATACAGAATATCCGAATGACGTAGGGCTTTATGAAAAAATGTCAGGCAAAAAAAACAGCTTTGAGTCATGCAGCATTCTTTAATTTGCTGATGCTTGATTAATAGCTGTCTAGAATCTTCAGCATTTTGTCTTTCCTTTTGAATACACCCTTTAAAAATGTGTTCAAAGTAGCCACCTGCGTAGGATCTATTGTTGAATTGTGCAATTGGTGATACAGAATATCCGAATGAGGTAGAGTTTTATGAAAAAATGTGAGCCAAAAAAACCAGCTTTGAGTCATGCAGCATGCTTTCATTTGCTGATGCTTGATTAATAGCTGTCTAGATGTATTTTGATTTTTTTCCGTACACAATTAAAGCTTCTTGGTTTACGTTTACGGCTCTGCTCTTGAAAAGCCACCTAGTTTTAGGTATTTTTGGAATATTACGACCTACAATTTCATTTAATATAGGTACTCGCTGTGGTGAAAAAAATTGGTAATATCGGTCATGTTAGAAAAGAAAATTCGAACCTCTGTATTTTGGCTTGTAATATGGGCGATAATTAAGTTCATAACTTTGTAATATTCTGGTGTGTTAATAACACGTTCTAATTTTAATTGTGTTTTAATGCATTTGGCTAAATTTTCAGCATCATTATGTTCTGGTATCAAAAAAGCCCATAATCGTTCTACCGGGTTACCATCATTTAGTACGTATCTAAACACAACCGTCATTTGAAATTTCGAGGACATGTCCGTTGTCTCGTCTGCAATAATTGATAAAAACTTAGAGTCGGTCTTGGATGTGCCTTTAAACGCTAATACTGATCCATTTTGTTACCACCAATGTTTTAATATGAAAGGCCCGAGGAGAAGAGCTGTTTCTTTTTCACGAAAATTTGTGGCAGATTGACTTACTACTCCGCGAATAAATGCCACACAGTGATGGTTTTTGTAATTTTGATTCAATTGCAGAAACGCAAATTGTGTCTTCTGCAGCGAATCATTTTCATTGTGTAAATTGTGTAAAGGTCTGACAAATACAAACTTGGGAGAAATGCTGTCGGCACCTGCCTCAAAGAAATGCATTTTACGCATTTTCTTGTTTGGAGTTATGCCCTGGTCAGTTGAACGGTCAAATATTAGACGGTAACATTTCGGTCAAAATATATTGTGGGTGTCGGCTTTTTGTCGATAACTGTGATATGCTATTTTAATTTGTAGTCTAGTTCGTTAATTTCACCATAGAATTAAATTATTTTATGCGAAATAAACTTATAACTTTTTTTAAAACGTGCCTATATATTGTGTTGTATTCCAAGATTTGTATCTGTTTAATCTTCATGTATGCATGGTTCAAATCTTAAGGCGAAATATTTGGTTAAATGCACAACCCTTATCTTATTCCATATTCGGCTTCGAGTTTCATCACGATTTATCCTTGGGTTTATATCAATGTCACAGATTACACCTACCAGATGCGATCTTCTGGATCCCGCTTGGGACTCATTTTTGTCGTTTTTCCAGGTGTCGAGTGCCAGTCGTTGATATATTCTATACAGCTGTTTCGCCCCTATGGTAAAGGCCACGAAGTTTAAGGAATATGGCGAATACTAATATTCTGGTAGGTGTAATATGTCAACGTATTTGAAGCGTGTCATGGTTGCTAGCTTGACCTCTGTAGCTCTCGTTGAGGTAGTGCGCGTTGTTCCGGTTGTGTTCAGATACGTTTATATCCGAACGAACTTAAGTTTTTCCAGGTTTGTTGGGTTCTTCGGTCACTTTCCTTCACCCTAATCCATTCAAAACTAACAAAATGGAGCAAACTTGTTTCTGTTTGCTTGTTGTGAATAATGTATTTTGTTTTTCTTTATCTAAATTTACTACGTTTTTTTTTTTATTAATTTTTTTAAACATTAAACATATTGTTTAATACTTTTTAAAACAAAAGACCTGCATGACCTTATTTTTTTGTTACGCAAGTAGCTTTTTGGGTTTGTTTTATTACCTTGATATATTCAAGCTGTGCTTTATAGGTTTTTTAAAGTGTTGATAAAAATGGTTTTTCTAATTTTTTTTTATTAGGTATCCTGAGAGGCGAATAAACTAGTTTTGTTTGTTTGTCACCTCAAGTACTTTACCTACTTTTGTAACAACAGTGACCCCTGATTTTTGAATATTAAGTATACAGACATATAATTACAGTTCCAATAATACATCTCTAAACACCGTTTAAGCGATGCCAAAATAGACTTTCTATGTACTTATCACGTGGAAACTGATAAAACATTGATGATAAGAACAATAAGTCAGTAAACCCAGGAGTTTAGGTTTATTCAAACTAGGCTATAATAATACCGCAGTATAATGTGTTCCTTTTATAAGTAAACACAAAATGCAATCCAACGATGTTAGTAGAAATCATTTTGAGTAAGACTGAGTGCAAAATGTCCAAGAAATCTGAAAAGATGCTTTCGGGAAATTACATAGTTATTTATCCTAAGCATTATGAATCACGTACCTTAATATATATACAATTATTTAAGACAAGTCTGAGTTTATTTTATTTAATAGAAATGTAGCCTATATATATATACATATACATATTAGAGTCAAAAGTTATGTTATATTCTTTCTTTACTGATACTTTTGACTAGAGATGGACAATATTTGATTTTACATATTGATATACATAAATGGAAGCAACTCTACTGTCAAAAAAAAATCAACTGATTCAAATCTTAATTTAAACTTACCTTTTGTAATGTCGTATATTGATAACTAGATTTGCCGTAGCTAATTAAACACTCGCAAAACCCTAAACTAAACGGCAGAAAAGTTAAATTATTTTATGTTTATTAGAAGATTATTTTTTTCACATTACTTAACGCTATAAATACAGACTTTGTTATTAATAAAAAATAAGTATTTAATCCAAAATTCGTTAATAAACTTAAGAATCAGTGGTTTAGCCAGGTGGGCATTTAAAAATTGTATTCAAGAAAATGTGTACGCATGTTCTTGGTAGTTTTTAGAGTGTAGAAACTGAAATAAAATGTACGTAAGCCACGTACAATGTGCAGTCTTATTTTCCACATTTATACGATAAAATTAAGGTATTTTCACTTGGAGACATTCAGAACGACAGAATAGAGACAAGAGGTTTGTAGTATAGGAGTCGTTATTTTGAGTGTGGAATCTTTACATGAAGACATTTTATTTATGTTTCGTGACAAAGTATTTATTCTCCTAATCTCATTTAAATAAAATGCTCGAAAACTAAAATAGGTCGATTAAGTTTTATTCATTTTTTGAAATTTGGTTATTACTTAATATCTTTTATGTATGGGTCGTCTGGGCGCTGCTTTGGGATCAAATAAAACAAACAAATTTTCGGTTTAAATATTAAATATTAGGTACAATATAAAAAATGAAACTATTCATAGCATAAAAGTGCACGAATGCCTCACCTATTGTGGGTCCTAAACAGAAGTAAGTATGTATGATATAAATCGTCTTAGTAGACAAACTAGTGTAAAACCACACTGTTGTCTGTGAGAAAAGTTGTAATGGAATTCAAACATAACCATTTTATATTCATTTTGTGGTGAACAAAAACGTTCTTATATTGCCTAGTTTTTGCAGTAGTTATTATAAAAATTATAGAAACATGTGTGATATAATTGGGAGGGTAAACATGTTTGGGGCTCTCTAGAAAATTATACATTTACATAAATGGATCTCTATTCACAATTTTACTACGGTGTAGGATTGCCAAAGTCTCGCAGAGACAATAATTCCCAGGAGGGTGCGAGATAAATCCTATTTATTCACATTAGATTTTGTTAAATATAGAATAATAAATCAAACATTTTTGGTACATTTTGGGGAAATTAAAATAAAAAACGGAAAATTTAAAGTTGACTTGCAAGTCGCTCGGATGATTGCAGCTCTGTTACGATTTTTCATTCTCAAAAGAACCAACAATTCCTGAAAAAAAACCACATTATGCTATGAAACATAAAACTAAAATAGTTGACTAATAAGTCTTGATAAATACACAAAAAGTATTAAAATAAAATCACAAAGTTTAGGTCTCAATCAAATATTAAAACTCAAAGTTACACGTGTTTCGCTCTTGCGGACATCATCTGACAATAAATGAAAACCTAACATAACAATGTGTGCAAAATTAACTCTCGTTATAGTTACCTTAAAATTAAAAAGTGGAATGTCCAAGTACATATTAACAGAAAAAATAAAAATACAAAATACAAGTGACATACTAGACAAACAAACTAGAATATATATTGAGCTCATGTAGTTAAATGTAAAAAAAGTAACTATAAGAAGAGTTAATTTTGCACACGTTGTTATATTAGGTTTTCATTATTTATTGTAGGTCCGATGATTCCCGCAAGGTCGAGACACGTGTCACCTTAAGTTTCAATATTTGATTGAAACTTTTGTGGTTTTATTTTAATACTATTGTATACAGGTTTTTTTGAGAACTATGGACGACTTCTTTCGAATACATATACAAAAAGAAAACATATCTCATGAAAACTGCACTATAGAAGAAAACAGCTGATAAAATGGTCATTAAAAACCCTCTAGAGTTTCTAATGGAAGGCTGGGACGAGTTTTGACAATTCTAGATTTATATTTGTGTTTTTGTACCAATACTTGATATAAAAGTGTGTACCAGTTCGAATATGGACTTTTCATCCATCATTCGAAGATAGTTTTTGACATAATTTTAAAATTTCAATTTCAGTTCAGTATAATTAGTGACATGTCAAAACTGCAAATTAGTTTTTGCACCATTTTAAAAAAAATATTTAGTTTAGGTGAAAACGAAATTAAACATTTTATAATCACTACTAATATGAGGATAGTACTTTATAACCATTTTCGTATTTGTAACTTTTGAACAAAAGAAAGATAAAGAGCAACAGAGATTGACCAAATCTTTTAGCATTTTACTGCATGTAAATACCCTTCGGGAATGACATATGATATTTAGGCATATGATTGTATGAGGCAGCAAAATATAAGAAACTAAACTTTTTTTTATTGAGTACGTATTTTGATATTTTCATTAAAAGGCTTTAATAAGTAGCGAAGGTGCAATGAGTGATAATAAAACACTAATTTTTTTATCTGAAATAATCCAGAAAATTAATAACGACTAGTAAGATAATATAACTAGGTAATTTATGACTCGCCTTTAAGAAAATGGACTCTCAACTTTTCGGCTTTTATGTATTATCTATTTGTTCTGTTAATCGGAAATCTATAATTTTTTTAAATGTCAGCTGTCTAGCATTTCATATGACAGCCGCCCGTATTACTTTCATTGGATATATGTATATTGACTGATTTCTAAAAGGTCACTCTACTATCTATGAATACATTTTCGCAATTTAGATTTATCTTTGTATTTTTAATATAATCTATTTTAGTATTGATCTGAATATGTTTTCTTTAAAATGGGATGTAAGAATTCATTTCTGTTTAAAAACGAAGGCCCAAATTTTCTTTTGAGAAAGTACATATATAATTCACTTTTAACGGTTATTTAAGAAAACGCGCGAATTTCGGGCCTCATCTGACCCAAGTCTTAGACCCCCGTATTCACTAAAAAGGTTTAAGAGTTAAACCAGGTCTATAGTTGCCATGGTACTTAAAACTCTTAGTTCCTCAGTTATGTTTCGCTTATGTCACTGTCATTTTGTAATTGTGACATTTAGAAAAATTTGTCTAATTGTTAAAAATGTCATCTTAAACTGTTAAGTTAGACCTGGTCTAACTTTAAACCTCTTTAGCAGTGATGGTCAAATACCGGATATATTGAAATTTGGGTATATACCCAAGGTTTCGTACCCGGTATATACCCAAGTGGGTATATATCCCTATGTAGTTGGGTATATCCTGGATATATACCCAAGTGTACTTGGGTATATACCGTGTACTTGTGTACTTGTTGAATAAATGGAAATAAAAATCACAAAATAATTCTATTAAAAATGAAAATACTATAATGAAACAAAAACATAATGCACAGAGTAAGAAAAATACGTTTAAAACCTAAAAAATGAACAACTATTAAAAACATGTTTTAATTCTGAATAAAATAAGAGTGTAATGAAACAAAAACATAATGCACAAAGTGAGAAAACTACGTTTAAAATCTTAAATAAATAATACTTATATAATGGTTTAATATTTCTAATCTCGCCGATTTCCGCCAATTGTAATGGCTGAGGGTAATAGTACTGTTAAGACACTGGGATTCTTTGTTATTAAAACACGACTTTAATTTAAAAAAAGAATAACATTTATATTGAAAACTTAAATACAACAATATAACAAAAACTAAGTAAATAGGGGAAGAGCAAAGAAGTGTCTGTACTGGGCAGAAACCCGTAGAATTCTGTTCGTCCACTTCTTTGCAATTTATAAACTAACTTAGGTATAATGGTTAAATCTAAGAGGGGCCCTTTGTGGGCTCCGTTACTCTGTAATTTCGACAAAACAACATAATTCCCAAAGGGTCTAATAGCCTAGTTTATTTATTTATGATTGCCAAAACATTTCTTGAAACCAAGGTTTTATTATGTGTGAATTATGGTATTTTTAAATAATTCTATTTCACTGTTTATACAAGATCTAAAAGTATACTAAATTTTATGATACTCAGAATAAAATCTGTCTAACATCTTGGGTGGACAAGGTCTAAACAAACTTCCTTAGTTTTATTGTACTTAAAAATATCGACTGGCGTCTTGTATGGAAATGTGTGAGCAATTATAATACATTTAGTTTAATTAAAAATATATATGCAATGTTAATTAAGGTAATAAAATTAATGGGATCACAACACTTAGTTGCAGAGGTGGCAACCCTAGGTATAATGCCAGAATATACCGGGTATATACCAGGTATATAACTACAGTAAATTTCTCAATGGATATATACCCTACACCTTTTGGGTATATACCAGGTATATACCCAAATTTTATTTACGTACCCGTTGGGTATATACCCACCGCCCATCACTTCTCTTTAGTTAATACGGGTGTACATGTTTAACGGAATGTCAAATTTGACAGCGAGTTCCTACATTTCTGTCAGTAGCTTGTCAGATCCGAAAGCTTGATTAAATATTCTAAACAACAATTAAGTTTGGTGCAGTCGGGGGTAAGGGTTTTTGAATTAGCTAAGTTAATATAAACTGATACCTTAGAAGATATACTGATTATTAGTCTAGAGACTTTATACTGCTTTTATTTAAGCTAAATTAATACGTTTCTCGTGGGTTTTTCTAAATTTAACTATAAGGGGGTCGAGAGCAAGTGATTTTAATAAAGCATTAATACTGGTATATAACAGTTTTTACTTTGTCCTATGAAACCACAGTGTATAATCGACTTATATCCAATTTGTGTATGGATTAGTAAAGTATAATATGTTTTCTCTTGGTTTCTCACACCACTTCCGCCAGAGTTATTGATTTTTTTTTATGAACTTAGGTAGAAATGTTCTAATGTTAAATAGCGGTTGAGATGAACAGAAGGTACAGCGTGGTCATTATAACTTGTTTAAATCTTTTAATAACTGTCTCATTTTTTAAGATAAAAAGTAAGAAAATTTTAATAATCTAGAAAAATTCACTAGGTAAAAATGTTGAAACATTTTTGTAGAAAAGCTTATAAACCTTGTATCACAAAGATTTTTTTCTATTAAATCCTAGCAGGCCATGCCTGTTTTGATTTTGCAAATATTTGACCTCAAATTTAACCTAAAAAACCTAGTGATCATCTTTTTATGAGCAGCAGTTTATTTAGAAATAAATACTCAGCCGATATCGTAGTAAAATCTGGCTTTTATCCAGTAGGTAGATCTTATCATATTACTTACACTACTTAAAATAAAATGTCATATTCGTGAATCACTGTATATTTATATTGTAAACAAAAGTAAACATCTATAGCCTATAAATGAAATTAACTTAATACCAAAAGTAACTGTTCTATTGCTGAATCCTTGAGTAGATATTATAATCGCCTAGATTTGCTGCAGTTCTGGTACTAATAATGTATTACAAGTAACATGTGTATTTGTAATTTGCCTCCATAGGAATCTCCAAAAGATTCATCGCGTGAAAATAAAATTTTGATTTACTGTTGCGTTTCCTCATTTTTAATAGTTTCTTAATTTTTAATAGTCTATTTTTCAACTTATTTTTTCGCTGTGGTTTAGTATATGATTTAACCACTTTTCAATCATCAATCAGGGATTCCTATAATTTTACATATGATGGTAAAAATAACAGAAGATATTTGATGTATTCCATTTCGGTTTGTTTCTTATTTTTTTCTATATACATTGCCATTATTATGGGCATATTTTATTAATGTATCCAGGTAAAATTTGACTTTGTTTTAAATTATTATAGACCATTTCTTCTAGAAATCGTATTACCTAATAAGTTTGATGCACGACGCATTATACATACTCATGATCAAATTATATTTTTAATAAAAACGTTCAATTTTTCGGTTGTTTTTATTATTACAATTAAAAAAAAATTATTTATTTTCGAAAATTTGGAAATTGTATTACAACTTTCATTTTAAAATTCTGTACCCGGATATTAATTTTCTACAAGAACATTTATATATTAAATGATAAATATGACATACAAATACAGTATAATAGTTGTTTTTGTGATTCCATTTTGTGCTTTTGCTCTACACGGGGCTCGCTAGTCTATGGCGACCGGATGAGCTTTAAAAAGAGTGAAATCGAAATCGTCGTTTGACTGAAATGGATCATTGCGCCTGCGGTATTGCAGGATATGTTCCGGACAGGAATCATGGTATCCTTGTTCAGACGTTGGTGTAACGTGGAACAAAAATAATTAACAGTTTTCCATTGTTTGGTAAGGACACCGTATATGACATTTCAATTCTAAATCAGTGTTTGGTAACCTAAACTATTATGTTCTGAAAATGAATTAATTTCTTAATACATTTACTTTTTCTACAAAACCTACTTTTTTATTTACTGTAAATTTCAAAAAAACAAGTTTATTTCGATTTTGTTTATAATAATTCTTGGCCTTGGTTATATCTAACTGTTTACATTTTGAAGAATTTTTGTTGCGTAGCAGTAATAATTCTCAACGAATGAATTTTCGATGATTTTACGATATACAAAGGTATACATGCATTTTTACCCTATGCTGAAATTTGGTCAATAATCAATGGCGGTTTGTGAATAGGAGCTGCAGCACTGGTCACAAATTTAAAAAAATAAAAATTTTAATCCAGTTTTAACGTTTATCTGCATATTGCTGTTCCATCGGCAAAGGGCATTCTGTGACACTGCATAATATATTCCGCGTTTCCTCGTTTATTGATCTTTCGACGTCATGCAGTAGTTGCCGCAATGCAAAGTGACGTTTTCGTCGCGGCTCAACCAATAACAACTCGCAGCAAACACGTGTGGTACGCGCTGTGACCTTAAAACGACCAAATCTTTATATCAAATGTCGAGCTACAAAGAAATTCGCCAGCAGTTTTTCGTGTTAATTCGCTATGAATGTTTGCCGGTCTTGCGCCAATATTTTTATTTACTTTTAAGTGTATTTTGCATCGACGCCTCGTCGGAGCTTAAAAAGATAGATATTTTGTCGAAATAGAAAAATTTTCGCGAATTAGTATTGATGAAAAACTTGAAGTTTAAACGAAATGAACGTCCTACACCTGAATTAAAAGTCGAATGCTCTTCGAAAAGTCGGGATATGCCCAAATTTAATGTAAACATTTATTCAAAATATCATTGGGTTTGTGTCTGTGAAATAAGAAATTGTTTATTTTGTTTTCCTTACCAGTTTGGACAAATAGGATAGACATTTCTAAGGAGTAATGCCTTAGCATGTTTGCCAGTTGAACAGAAACTTATTCGGTCTATTCTTGATTTGCGTGAGAGAGTGATTGACAAGTTTGCCACAAAGAAAAATAGGCGCACTGATTTGATATTTATAAGAAATTAAAAAAACAATTCTTTATCACGGAATTTATTATGTGGTGTGCAGACAGTTAATTGTTTGTTGACTTTGAATATTGCGAGGCATATTGTATTTTGAATGATCATCAATTACTCCGACAGGTGGGATTTGAAATTATATATTATATTTTATTTTCGACATAAATTGCAGCCTGCAACACTGTCACTTTATAAAGTCACGAGCCGCCAATGGATCATAAGGATGCCTATTAAAGTTTAGATCTAGAAGATTATTTACACAATGCAATTAAGGGGCATATTCTGAGCATGCCGTGTTTTGCAGCTTCGAGCGGACAAACCGATTTTGTTAATAGCAATTATAAAAATAAAACATTTGAAACCGAGCAAAACTTAAAAAAAAAATATGTTTCCTAACGTCGCGTCGATTCAGAGGAGGTTGGAAAAATAATTAATGACATAAAATCTAATGCTAAGTGGCCAGACGGGATTAACATTAAAATATTACTATACGTAACATACATAACGTAACTGATCTTTTACCGCATGTAACCTTCATTATCGAACAATGTTTATCTGCCAACAAGTTTCCTGAATGTTGGAAAAAATGTTATGTCCAAAATATTAGAAAAATACTTGAAAAGCAATTTTATAGTAATATTATCCCTCTTACACAATCCTGTTTTCGAGAGCACCATAGCACAAATACTGCACTTCTTGAAATTACTGATACAATCCTTCGCGCAACCGATAAGGGTCAAAATACTTGTTTAATGTTTTATTTAGACTACACTAAAGCTTTTGACAATTTGGGCTGTAATCTTTTGTTTATTAAGTTGGTGTAGGAGAAGCTATTGACTTTTTCAAAAGTTTTATTTTAGTAACCGAGAACAAAGGGTGTTTTTTTGGCAATCCATTTTCTGGATATGCAAATGTAGCTAAAGGGGTTGCACAAGACAGAGTCAGAGGCT
>JAUTXW010001918.1:0-37356 GCA_030620095.1 Kuschelorhynchus macadamiae | reverse complement strand
GTTTTATGTCCAGTTTTAATAAATCAGTAAAACAACTCTGCTAAAAATTAAACCATGAAAATTAATGACATTTGTTTTACAACTAATAGTAAAGAAAATAATGATTTCCACATGCCAAATTAACTTTTGTTTTATGTTTTTCTGTCACATTGAAAACTGAAACTGAAAAAGTTAATCCTTTTAGCAAAAAGAGTGACGCGAAAATAAAAAAAAATGAGACAGACCACCCACGACTAGGAGCTCAGAGCTTTTCTTCCCAGAATTTTCAAAACAAAAAAAATTCGAATTTCCAACTTTTGAGACAGCTAAATTTAAGTACCTGCACATACAAATCAAAAAGCTTTATACGTTTTTTTGTTAATAGATGTTAATCAATGGTGGATATGTAGAAAAATGCCTCATTTGAAATGTTTGACTTATTAACCATTAAATTACCCCACTTCGTACAAAAAAACTTTAAATGACATATTATCTCATATTTGTATGTTCTTCAATTTGGCTATATTAAAAAAAAATTGATTTCTCAATTTGTTTTTGCGTGTCTTTTGCGCTACTTTTATAATATATGGCAATTTTTTTACAGACAAACTTGCTTTAATAAGCAAAACTTTATCATATATTACCTAAATCCACGCTGTATAAGGTTATATTTAAAATAGTGGAAAAAGGACTACTTAAAATTTGAAAATTTCTATGTTGTGTCATATTTTAGAGAAGAAAAAATTAAGAGGATGAAACCTAAAAGAACTGGTAAGAAAAGCGAAAAGCAGATCAAGTAAACAAAGAACTAATACATCTTTTGAATTTCATATGTGGACAATAAGAACAATAAATAATAATAAAATCGTGTACGTTGTTTTTTTATAAATATTCCTAAATCTTGTAAACCTGGAAAAGTCAGGGAATTTTATTTTCAGTGAGCTCAGGATGTTACTCTTCGTATGTAAAGCATTTTTTCCACGATACATATTTACCCGGCGGGATAAAAGGATGAAAAATACTAATATTTTTTTACACATAAAATCATTTTTTTCTTTTATGTACTATCAGGAGGTGAAACAGCTCACTAAAAATATAATAAAGTTTTTTTTTGTAAACGGTGGAAGGCCAAGTTTGTTTTTTTTTGTTATGTATATATTTGTTTTTGTTTGTTAAACAGCTTTTTAAAATGGAAAATATTAGTTTATTTTAGAAATATATATTTTAGAATATTGTAAGAAAACGGAAATCCACGTCAATTTTTTTTTCATGTAAATCTTAATGTGAGGAAAAGGTTAAGTTTTAGAGATATCAAAAAACATTTTTAAGAAGTTATTATGGTTTTCTCTGAACCACTAGGATTTGATAAGAAAATAAACAAATGGCAACTGGAAAGTAAAAAATGAGCAACGATTTTATTTTAAATGGAACACCCTATCTAATACCACCGGGACAACCAAAAACGCAGTAACTTCCACGTATGTAATTTTGAGAAAAATTGCAAACACTGATTGACGTCAAATTATATTAACGAAAAAATTTCAAGAATTTACCTAATATAGCCTCTCTTACTTATAGGTCCTACACTACATACCGGTAAAATATCTCTGGAGGTCATATAATGCAGATATATTAGAAAGATACCCAACGCTCGATACGAGTATATTACGAGAACAAAAATATTTTTATATTAACTTATTATGGGCAGAACTATCAGAGAGAAAGAAATACCTAGTTGAGAAAAGAAAAAAGGAAATTGAAATCGGATTTCTTGTCTCCAAAGGATTCGAAAATGACATATCACGAAACGGTTTTAATTTAAGTCTATCTTTGCCCCTGTTCCTCTGTGACTTTGACTAAAAACCTATTTTGTAGACTACTGTTTATGCTACTACAACTTTTAAAAATGAAACAAAAAATTAAAAGAAATCTGATACAGGCAGTCACATTCTTCCCGACGTAACATAATAAAGAAAGTTGAAGTTAAATATTTAAAAATGCAACGAGGAAAAAATCACACTTTTTTTAAACCGTACTGCCATTCACATTGAAATGGCTTTCCTATCTCTCTTATTTGTGTAGCCTTTAAGATATTAAATTTTAAAAATATACAGTTCTAAACTTCTAACTATCTAGTCTAAAAATTATAATTTTAACAGCTAAAATAAACTTTTCGCAATATATTTCTACACCGTACAGTATTATTTTTTCTCAGTAATATGTGGTGATTTATATGTTCAAGTGTATAAACTCTCAAACTATTTCAAATGCCAATTAAAATGGGGACCAAAAATTATCACTTAAATCTAAATAGCTTAATAAGCTTATTTAATTTTAAGATTTTTCTTGGGAGCACTTTACAAAATTTCACTTAAAATGGCAACTAAAATATTAATTAACTTTGCTTAGTGAGTAAAAAGGACCGTTAAAATGTACAGAATTTCGATATTACCCCGTTTTTAGATTGCAAATGAGGTAGGTCGTAACTACAGTTGTTTTTTTTTGTTCGTAGATTAGAATGTTCAGAAACACTTTGTTTGACTCATAAACGATATTTCGTATATGTTTTGATACTTTTTAAGGCACTGGCTTGTTAGCGTTGTTGTGCGCCATGTTTTTCTTTTTTCTTAGATTTTTAAATAGGAAGAACATCATTTTCACATGCAAACCCACACATCAGAACGTATCTTATTTTAACAGTATATGACTAATGTTAATTACATCATAGAAGCTCTACAACATTTCTAATTTGTTTAATAAGTTAATTATTTTGTTTGTATTGTATTTATAGGAGGTTTTCCAAGGACAGACTAATTAATTAACTTGTTGGGAATCAATCTGTTGATTATGTTTTTTACGAAAAAACCAAAATAACTTAAATAGTGCTTTTAAAATATTTCCAATAAAGATTTTGAGATTGTACACTCAGAAATAAAAATTATGTTCAGTAAAAAGTCATTTGCTAAGTTTTAAATATGTTTAACTAATATTTTTTATCCAAAATGTACTAATAAAAAAATAAACAATGAACCTTTAGGGAGCCTAGAATTATTAAAGACTATCATTAACAACTTCATTTTTACTTGTTGATGACTGATATACTTGTGAGAAACTAGAAAAATATGAAGTTTTATGATAATTTTGATATGATGCAAAATCCCAAAACCAAGTTTCTAAATCCTTACAGCATAAAATGTCACCACATTAAAGCACAATAATTCTTAAGAGAGTTGATAACTATACAATATGACACTAATCAGGACTCACCACGGTATTCATTGCGTTTAATGACTACTTAGCAACTAGATCTTCATCTGGGATAATTTAGTTTATATAGTTCATATTTTTGAAATACATTACGGTAATAAGTCCAAACCCTCGCTTCATGTATAATTTGCATCTCTTATTTAGATACCTTAACATTTTGACTCTTGATATTAACTTTAAAAGGTCAGAAATGTTAAAGATGATACCTGTTCATATTAAAGGCGTGTACGGTTTGATGTTTATTCATTAAATGCAATTGCTATATTAAACCAAATTAATATGCAAACATTTTAGAACTTAATCTCATCTCATGATTCATAAGACAGAATAATTGTTGTTTACCTATTTTGGATTGTTTGCGATTTATGATCCTCAACATTTAGAACAAATATTTTATTTACATCCTCTTTTACGACTGAAGTGTATTGATTGCTAATATTTTGGCTTTTATGAAATCAAATTTATATAAACATTAAGTATCGTATTCGACGAGTCAGCCGCTGGGGCATTTTGGTGTTCAAATAAAGGCAACGTAGGGGATTCCGGGGAATTTCAGGACATTATCGAGATATTACCAAAGACACATGTAAAAGACGATTGTTCAGAAGCCCGTATTTATTGGCAAGCTTCTGGTGTACGATGTTACACACCTGGTTATATCGCTGGAGATAGTCCGTGTTTGCTAGGTAAGTGCAGCCAGATGTTATCTGCTGTATAGTCTCTGATCTCTCGCTACATTTTCGACACTTATCGGATTCAACGGACCTGTCTTTGATGATGAATTTCGTGTAATTCCGTGTGTTAATAACTTGGTCCTGTATTGCCATCACAAATCCTTCTGTCTCTGGGAGTAGACTTATCCTTATCTATGTTTGACTGATTCAAGTCATTGTGATGTCGGCCGTGCAGTGCCATTTGAGCCCACTGGTCTTGTTTTTCGGGGTCTAAAAGTGGCTTTAGGATGATGTTAGTTGCCAGATTGAGTGGAGAGTGTGTGTTATCACTAGTAGTCACTATGCGGTGGAGGCTTGATTTTGGATGCGAGCTTAAATTCTCGACATATAGTTCTTTTTCAAATTCAGATTTTTGGTAATAATGACATGATGTGGAAGTCCGAGGAAAGCACTGATTGAATTTGCAGCAGTTTTTATGCAAATATTTTTTTGATATCTTTTTAGATGAATTCTCTAGAGGATGAATTTTTTCACGAAATTGAAATAGGTATATAAATACAAATTTCAGTTTTTATAAAAACCTATTAATGATAACGGGAGTTTCTAATCAGCTAATACTAAAAAACGTTTCTATAACTAATATAAGATAATATTGGACAATCTACCAAAATAAATCTAAAACAATATTATTTATAAAACACACGTTTTAAATAAAATTAATATACGAAACTCGATATTTTCAGTATTTATTACTACTGGCTCAAACTAAGTGAAATAATCTCAAAAATGGGCACTTTTAACTGACCATGACCAAGTAAATATCACATTAAAAAAATCATTCAATTGTTTTTTTGCTATCTGCAGTTGATTATTTTAATTACCATATTTGGTTCTTATATATGTATATGTTTCCTAATTTTAATATAAATTTAAAGAAAAATTGTTTAAATAATTATAAAAATATACTATACCTTAAGCTGCCACACAGTTAGATTAATAGTGCACGGAGATACAGTGTGTAAAAAAATTGTGTTTAAAAAAGATTTGTTAAGCAAAACATATTACCCCTAATTCAAAATGTTTACAAACTAAGATACTACTTTTGATAAAGATTACTCTCCTTCATATAACAGATACTAGCTGAATGTATTAAAATAAATTTTATACATATATTTTAAACCTATTATATAAATATTATAAGAAATTGAGAATTCGGGGGCATTTTGCGGGGCGTTGTAGGCTTATTGCGGAGCATTTCTGAGTTTTACAGGGAATTGCTGGCATTGCGGGGTATCGCAAGGCATTTAAGGAGAACTAATTTCATTGATATACATAATTTGGGCAGCGGTTTTGTTCTGACGATATACGGCTTGTTATATAATTGAAACTTTAGACATTTTTATTTGTTAGATTTTGAAAATCAGATTTTATGGTTTGTTGTAGACTACTTTTTCCTTCCATGGCCTCTGGGTTACCTGTGAACTCAGAGAAGAGTATGAATATTTGACATTTGGTTAGTTACGGTATTTGGGTTAATTTTTTCTACATATACATTCTCGTGCAATTGCACCGTATGATGGTAAAAAACCCAGCTTTAATATTTGAATTAGACAAAAGGTCATTTAATTTACTTACATTTGGTGCTTCTAGGGTACAACTGTCAAATTTGTTATTTTGATTTACTGTTTTATACTCAGTGCAGCATTCGGCAGACACTAGATATTACTGTCTAAATGATTTGTAGCTTCAAGAACTTGGTAAGTTTTTATTAAGTTCCAAAGAACTGTCATTAAAAATTTGACGCTAAAGGCAGCGTAAATTAGGCAAATTCATAGGAAAATCTTTTTTGGTTTTTTCGCAACAATTTTATTCAGTTGCGAAAAAGCCAAAAAAGATTTTTGTTTGTCAATCTAAACGCAACAAATAATCTGAACACATTTACAAATTCATAGGGTTAACCTTCTGTTCTTCCAATTACCCCAACAAGCTGTAACATGGTTAGTGTGACGTACGACCCTTTGGAGAATCCAACGAGCAAAAATCCTACTTTAGAGCTAAGTGCCATGCAAAATTTCAGATAGAAGCTCCGGCGTGCATCCTCCGTTGAAGAAAAAATTCCTTACCGACGGCTTCGGTGATATAGGCGTTGACTTTACGAATGACTTGAACTTACTAAATTCTGGCCAAAAAGCGTCCTGGTTTTGTTAGCGATCCGCGGTCTCCGCCCGAAATGCACGTTTGGATCAATCAGAGCGAAGTTGCACTCTTGTTGATCATTTCTAAATTCGATTAAAAATCAACAGGTTTATTTAGCCCGGGGATTCTTGCATTATTTAATAGTACTCCACGTATACTTTATGTGGGCATCGTCGCGGTGGTCTTAAAAGAGTTATTGTGCCGCGTACGAATGTTGTTAGGTGTAAAATGAAAACCGATTAAAATCATCCGTGCAGAATTTGAATATATGTTATTCTTGATAAACGAAAATCCCGAGGTGAAAACAAAAACAATAAAATTCTTGTTAATCGTTGACTTGTCTAGTTAGAAAAATGTGAAAATATGCATTTTTTCTTAATAAGTTTTATTTTTATTACTTTTTATTTAGAGGCTATAAGTGAAAATAGAAAGTTAATTTTTGTAGAAAAAGTTCACTTAAAAATTAAAAGTTGATCAAAAAGTCATGCTACAATTCAAAATGAAGCTTATGACAAATTATACATTTCTTTTTAATTTTGAGCTTATTATCTCTCTTAGTGTAGGTTTTATGAAGGGTTTTAGGGTTAGGTCAAAACGAGCCTATTTTCAGCTGTAAAAAATTTTTTATGAATCTGATTTGGCTCAAACTTCCAGAAACAGTGTATTTTGACTATATCTTTTGAAAATATCTGTTCAAACAAAAATCTCATTTTTAAAATACCCCTAACTTGGAGCTCTGGTATCGCTCTGTATACGAGCTGATAAAAATTTGCAAGTAAGGTTTTTCAGTATCCTCTGTTGTTCTCGCACCTGAATACAAACAATGAACTCATATAAGTTGTCGACTGCATCCATTTATTGTTGCAGTGTTTTGAAAAATTTCGATTCAACTTGCCTCTTGTTTAAACTTTAACTTTTAGGTTAATAACAAAATGGTATAATCTTATTGTAAAAGCTTTGACTGTTCTTAAAGTCTTTATTTACTAGTATTTTAAATGGTTATATTTGCGTCAAGTGAATACTGCCGCCCAGCTGGTCTTATCTTTCAATTTCTCTTGTGTGTAAAAGGGTAGGAAAAATCATTTCTGCCACCCACTATGTTTTTCAGAATAGTTTTAAATAAGATATGTGTGGACAATATTTGCGTAGAGCCTTAAATTTAGCTATGAATGTTTTTTAGAAGTTTTTTTTTTACTTTTTAAGAAAGAGATGAATAGGTTTTTATATCGAACTTCTGGTGCCTTTAAACTTGTTTTAAACTAAATGCTTTTTATATTAAATAGATACGATTTCACGACACTTTGCCCCTTAGTCGTATCTCCTAAACAATATTTTTGTATCCTTTGCCAGGTGATGTAACTTCGAAATTTGTAAAGCAAAGAAATGTTCCAAAGTTTTATTAATAAGATTTTTAATATTTTCTTGACTGTGAACACTATTTTAATAGAATAATTTATATACAAAATATGAATAGCTCAACAATATTTCACTTTTTCATTGAATCAGGAATGGCCAATGATTTTAAAAATTAATTAAGCTTGAATTTAATAATTTAACTGCAGATCAGTATTTTGTTTTTGAGAACGAGAAATCGATTCATTTTAATTATTTAAACCGAAATTACTTTTCTCAAGCGAACATGTTTCCGGCAGGTGATCAGAAACTTTTCAAACGAAAAGAATAAATTTTGTCGGAATGAAAAAATTATTACATAATATTAAGTAAAGTGAACAAACTTTTGATAAGTCGGTTCGGGACAATAATTATTATAAAATATATATGAACCAAAAATAAAAAAATGCATACCTTTTATTTTTTTATCAGCAGACTACAAAGGCCGATGGCCTAAATACTAAGTACCGTGGTTGCTTTAAACAATGACAGGGAAAGTTTGTTGATACGAGATTTAAAGACTTGCAGATTAGGACAAGAAGGAAAGGAATTTGCTGATAACACATTCCACGATTGGAGCACTTTGAGAATAAAGGAGTGAACAAAGTGGGCGGTTCTTAATCTTTGTAGTTGGACGGTGAAGGGATGCATGTAGGTCGATGATAGCGTCTCCCTGGCGGGAATGACCAAGAAGGGCATAATGGATGATAGTTCATCAGAACAGAATCCGTGGTAGAATCTGTAAAATAGAGACAGATCGCCAACAATTCGACGATGTTCTAGTAAGGCAAGCTTGCTTGTTATGTTTGAATCATCAATCAGGCGAATAGCTCTTCTTTAGACATAGTCAAGGATATTAAGGATTGAAGGAGAGGCTGCTCCCCATATTAACGAGTAATACTCAAAGCAGGGTCTGAATTGCGAAATGTAAAGGCTAAACAAGTTGGCAGAAGAAAAGTATCTTCGCGCTCCAAAAAGAAAACCCAATTTTTTCACGGCTTCTGTGGCAGTTGAGGTGATGTGATCACGCCTGCGAAGATCTTTCTGAAAATTGTTTTATCTGCATTATATATGAAAAGGTAACGACAGCTAATTATCATCATCAATGACTAAAAACGCTTTTTTATTACGTCAAAGTCTTAATGTCTTCATTAAATTAGGAAACACGACGAGAGTTCTCAAAATAGAGAACATTTGTGGTATTTGTGGAAATAGTAAGAGTACAAAGTACACCTGATTTTATACAAATCTTTGACTTGCTTCTCCGGGTACTTTTTTCTAGTAAAATGAAAAACACGAAATTGTGATATGATTTGGACAGGCTCATATAGCAACGAGTAGAAAGAAAAACAAGTATAATTTATTAAAAAAGAAAAAACACTACTGCTCAAAACTAGTATATTAATATAATAAAACAACGAATTCCCCATATACATAAAAAAGCATCTACTCCGATGCCATATTAGACAAAACTCGCTTATTTATTATTTTTATTTTAATTACGTTAATTTTTTAAAGAAAATTCTGCATTGAATATAAATATGCTAAAACTTTACAAAATTTGGGCAAGATCCGTAAAACGTATTCTATTTTTTCATCTATATTGATTTTAGCGCTCCTAAACTAATTTAAGGAGACTTCCCATGTCGGGTTAAAAACTCCATCATGTCAAAATGATTCTCGCAACATTGCTTGGGCAAGTGCTACCTTGAAAAACTGATTCTTTAAAAATGAAAAATTTATGAATTTTTTTTCCAAACCCGATTTTGCCCAATTTTTTTGACCTAGGATAAAAAGTAATAAAACTATGTCTTGTAGCAAAAATATGGAGTTTCTGAGTTGCCCAATAGTTTTTGTCCTGAAGTGGCATCGAAACAGTATCGTGAAAAAATCATTCTCCAAGATTTTTTCGAAACATGTTCTTCCAGTTCCGTCTGTCTGTCGGTTTTTACGCAGCATAGCTCAAAAACTACTTATCCGATTGACTTCAATTTTTGATCACAAATCAAAGGTTACCCGGGGATGAGATTACATTTTGTTAAAAACCTAATATGGCAGAACGAAATGGAGACCTTAAAAAATGTAAAAAAAATCATTATTAAAAAACTATTTATCGAATGGAATTCAAAATTTGTGCAAAAATAATGTGATATGGCGATAAACTAGTAAAATTTTTGTATAAATCCATTATGGCGGACGAATGTTTAAAAATTCAGTAACAAAAAACTACTCCAATTAACTTGAAATATTTCACAAAAATCATGTATTGAACGGTGGTAGACTGATCATTTTTAGTGCAAATCCTATATGGCAAAACAGAATGGTGACCCAATAAAATGTTTAAATATTCGGTACAATTACAATTCCTGGAATAAAACCTTTGATGGAGGAAAATAATAAAGGAGATAATTTATTTTTTGTTGAGTGCGTAAATAATGTCATGAAAAATAAATAATAATAAATAAATTAATTATAGTTTATAGGATATGTATAAAGGTAATACCAAACAATTATACGCATATATAAAATGTGTAGGTATTGTACGAGGGAAGTTTTGTGTAAAGACTAATTTTCCGATTTTTTCATATAATAAATACTAGTTTTAAGCAGTCGTGTTTTTTAATTTTTATTTAATTAATATATATGGAATTTCGGTAGGGTCAGTAATATAACTGGTCTTAAGGGCACTTTTTTGAAACCCCGTTGACGCAAGATGCAGGTCGCAACGGTTAATTTTTCATAGTGGAACATTTTTTTTTCTGATTTCCCATCCAAAAATCTCGAACGAGTTTGTTAACGGCATTATGGGAGCACGGATGTCACTTAAAAAAAAAGAGATAACTATGGGGTAACTTTATATTGATATTACTATATTTACGGCGAAATTAGTGGAAATTAAAGATGAGATGTTATCTGTTTATAACTTTCAATTCAACTATTTTTTTATTTATTTATAAAAACAAAAGCAAGCAATATCAAATTCAGTAATCAAGATAACTAAAGTAAACAAAGGACCACGTTCCACAATACTTTAAGAGCATTTTGCGGAGCTGAAATCCGAGTACTTTTACCAAGCTGAGAAGGGGTTTAACGGGGAATATAAAGGAGATTTAAAACCAAAACAGGATGACTATAACGCTAATGTAGGGAAAGCAGTGTAAATTCGGAAAAAGAAAAAATCTGTGTTTGCCCTTTGAATGAACATATCAGTTTTTTTTGTTACGCCGGAAGTGCGGTCCGGCTTATACATAGCGAGCTATTTAGAATTAAAATTATAATTATTTACGTTCCTCGAAGAGTTTTGTAATAGTGAAAAAAATCACCTTCCGATATATTTTCAGATCTTTACGTTTTAGGGTTCCTTGATGCCGAAAAATGTATTTGCTTAATTCCGTCGGTCTGTCTGTTCGCGGCATAGGTTAAAACTACTTATCCGATTAACTTAAAAATTTTCTTAAAAAATTATTATGCCTAGTACAAATCCAACATGGAGGAACAAAATAACCTAATAAAATGTTAGAAAAAGTATTACCAAGAAAACTACTTATTCATTTTACTTAAATTTTGCACAAAAATCAAGTGTGATATATGGCTAAACTGGTAAAATTTTAGTGGAGAGCCATTATGGGAAAACAAAATGGCGGCCTAATTAAATGTTTATAATATCAGTATTAAAAGTGCTTGTCCAATTACGTTGACATTTTGCACAAAAATCAAGTATGAAATAGGGTTGAATCGATCCGACATAGCAAAACAAAATGGCGACTTAACTAAATATTTAAAAAATTGGTAAAATTTCATTCTCTAGGCCTTTAGCCTTCTTTTTATAATATAGATAATATGTTTTTCACAGATTATGTAAAACTTACAAAAAAAAATTAAAATATTAAAATAAAAATAATAAGCAAATAGAAGCCAAATTAAAAATATATACACTGGAGTATCGAAACAGTGGTATTGTTTAAGTACGTATGATAACGGAATGTTTTATTACCCCATTATTAAAAACGGCTTTATAATTTAAATTCGTTTACCAGAAATTTAATAGATTACTGGCCTGTCTACTCAAAGCATTTACAACATCTCCACATACTGAACAATAAACCTGCAAAAAGTAAATGCAAACAAAGTTTACTAAATAATCATTCAGTAGATGCAAAAATATGTTATCGATTGTAAAACGGCGGGTATAGTCGTTAGGCTGTTTAGCTTTTTCAACGGTTTTATAAGTGTGCTTTAACTTCAATAAGGGTACTTCAACATCTATGTTTAAAAACTGCGATTTAAACTAAGCTTTTAATGCAGGTACTAGTGAAAATCCGGTCCTGTTTCGCTGTCGCTTACCTTATTTAACTTAATGTTTCAAAGAATATGACAATATTACTTTGAGTAGGCGATGTGTTTAATGACCTGATCTTTTCCATGACACTATGTGTAGATGCAATAAAATGGGTAAAGACCTAAAATTGAATCAAATTCAAATACAAACTTCTTGTTAAATGCAAAGAGAAACTTATTATATAATTTTAAAAACATATATTACTGTTCAACCAGTTGCTATATATTTTTACGTATTCTTGAATGAGCAACTTTACTTTTACGTACTTAAACCAACCTTTCGATAATTTATCATTATTAAGGGTAACCAAGTTTCAGTAAATGATTTTTCAATATTGAAGGGTAATTAATAAATTTCCCCACACGTTTACCGCTAATCGCGGCCTACGTGGATTTTTAAGGCCGCAATATTGGAAAACGTGACGTCACGATCGCAGGGTCCTATTCGGTACCCGCGAGATGGTATTGTAAGACATAATGCACAACAGCAGCTTTTTATAAAAGTTATTTATTATAAAAATGGCTTTAAACTGTACAAAAATTGCATACAAATTGCTGAAATTTTAAAAAGCATTTTTAGTACATTTTAACAACATAATTGCTACAATTAAGTAAATACAAGTTTTTTTCGAGTTAAGTAGGTATCTAATGATTCATTTTTTTGTGATTTTGAAAATGTAAGTAGCTTTCTATTTTTTCTGGAATAATTTTCTGTTCTGGTTGTTGTTGATGCTTGATCAGAAAGATCTTTAGAATAATTGTTCAACAAAATATTACTTAAGACACGTGCGATTTTTATAATAATTCTTTTAAATAGGTTGTTACATGTATTACAAATCTCTGGATAATATTCTATAAACTCTTCCGCTTTTACAACAGCTATTTTTTTTTAATTATTTGCTGGGAAGATGCAATTACAAATTCGTACTCATAATCTAATGAGATGAGCATACAAAATATTCGAAATATGGTGATAAAAAACTGAAATACTAACTCTGATGGTGTTTTCAATGCACCTCGCGTAATTTTAAGTAAATATTCACTAATATTTGACATTTTGTCCTCAAAATGCTTAGTAAATTCTTCATTTGATGTTATAAAGGTTTTACATATGTCACAACCGTTAGTATATTTTATTACTGAATGGGAGCTATATTATAATTTCTATAAACAATTATGAAGAATATTGTTCACTAATTTCGATATCTTATGAAGAAGTAATAATATCAAAAAAAGAAATATCAGTAGACATTACTCATTGTGTACATCTTCGTCGGTGAAAAAAAATTTAACCGTCCGTAGTTTTAGTAAACTCAAGATTTTTAATTTTTTCTCGGATTCAGAAACTTGTGTGACGGAGATATTATAGTTAGATCCACTTAAAAACCTATACCTCCTAAATCTTCCCTCCATTTTGTCTGTTTGGAAATTTCCAAGAAGCACATATCTGAGTTGAAATTTTAGATCATGTTTTGCAGAGAAAAGATAACCTATCAAGTCAATGAGAGCAATGAGAGCCTCAATGAGATAAATGTGTCTTTTGTCAATGTGCGTGCCCCGACTCGTAATTTGGCAAATTTGCATTTTCCCACGCAGCTAAAAAATATACAAAGTTCTTAAGACATTTAATGCTATCATGGTCTGGAGAAGTAATAAGTCGTCTAAGCGAGTCACTTAAGCGAATCCCTGCGCTCGAACTGTGCAAGTTTACTATTTTCCACCATGACAAAATTATGCTTATGAACTCAGCGGTTATAAGTGCTGCGATATTTTTTTCTTCAAATAAACGGACTGCTTTCTGTCTTTACACAGATGAAGGATGAAAAACTTTTTGAGACAATGCACTGGCTAATTTAACTGTGCTATTACGTTCATTTGCATAAATTTGTTTTAGGTCAGCAGTATTTCCAGACATTAAATTTGTTTCATCAATATGGGGAAATATAAATGATTGTTGAACATTTTTTTGATTGATTCAATTATTTCTAATAGACTTAAAAGGATGAACGGTGTCAAATAGTAGGATCATTTTTTGGTTAGGACTGAAAGAGTTTCTTATACAATATTTATCAACATCATTTCCAGCGCACATAGATAAGTTAGTTTGAAATAAAAGTTCATACATACCTCGATTCATCCCATAATTATCACAAATCAATGAAACCACATTATAACCGGCATCTGTTAATACTTTGACAACATTTAAAACCATTCCCTTTAGTATATCTGATGAGTTTTTTCTCACAGAATACAAAGCAATGATATCCTCGTTTTTAGAAAATACTGAAGGAAGCATGAACGCATGAATTTTATTGGCAACCTAATTTTTTTCTGTTAGCCCTCTTAAAACCCCACCCCTGTATTCGACTTTTGAAGTAATGTGAATTTCGTCAAAAAGGATATTTACAATTTTCTCATGTGGTGAAAAATTATTCACCTTTGTTTTTAGAAACTGAATTTTGGGATAGTTTACAACTTAAGATAAGTTGGATGCGGCAATGCTAAACAACCAGTATCTCTAAGCATTTCAGGATCCCTAGATGCTGAAAAACATGTTTTCTCAATTCCGTCGGTCTGTCTGTCGATCTGTCTGTTCGCGGCATAGCTAAAGAACTACCTACCCGATTGACTTCAAATTTTGGTCAAAAATTAAGGGTCATATGTGGATGACCAAGTAACATTTTGGTAAAAATCCAATATGGAAAACAAAATGGCGGCCTAGTGAAATGTTACAGAAATTATTACTAAAAAACTACTTCTCCAATTTAACTCAAATTTTGGACAATAATCAAGTGTTATGTAGGAATTAACTGGTAACATTTTGGTACGAATCCAAGATGGTGGAACAAAATGGCGGCTAAATAAAATATTTCTAATCGTGAAAAAGTCACCCTCTCATGTTTTACATATCTTCATGTTTTAGAGTCTCTAGACGCCAAAAAATATGTTTTATCAATTCGGTCGGTCCGTTTGTCGGTTTGTCTATCTGTCAATCAGTTCACGGCCTAGCCTAAAAAGTATTTATCGGAGTAACTTCAAATTTTGGTCGAAAATTAAGGGTTGTATGGGGATGACCTAGTAACATATTGGTAAAAATCCATTATGGCACAACAAAATGGCGGTCTAGTGAAATGTTAAAAAAATTATTACTAAAATCTGCTTATCCAATTTATCTCAAATTTTGCATAAAAAAAGTATTATGGGGGAATCAACTAGTAAAATTTTAGTACAAATCCAAGATGGCGGAACAAAATGGCTTCTTAGTAAGACATTTAAAAATTTAGCCTGGAAAACTACATAATGGACTGATTTCAAATTGTGTAACAATAATAAATGTCGTATACAGATGAACAATTAAAACTGTTGTACTAATTTACAATGACGGCTAAATATAATATTTGTAATCGTGAAAAAATCATCTTCTCAGATTTTACATATTTTGACGTTTTAGCGTTTCTAGATGCCAAAAAATATGTTTTATCAATTCCGTCGGTTTGTCTGTCTGTCTGTCAGTTTACGGAATAGCTTATAAACTATTTATCAGAGTGATTTCAAATGTTTGGTCAAAAATTAAGGGTGACATGGGGATTACCTGGTAATATTTCGGTAAAAATCCGATATGCCGGAAGAAGGTGGCGGCCTAATGAAACGTAAAAACTTATTACTAAAAAAACTAATTTTCCAATTTACCTCAAATTTTGCAGGAAAATTAAGTGTTATATAGGAATGAACAGGTAACAGGCAACCATAATAATTTTTCAAATATAAACGTATATCTGATGAAGACTTTAGTTCTAAAGGCAAAGGGCATTTCTAATAAGAATTCATTGTTGTTACACTATTGAATAGCCATGCCTAGACTATCTATGTTTATTGTTGCCTAAATGATGTGCGAGCTTTTAAACATTGGCCAATCATTATTGCTTTTACATAACGATTGCTCATCCTCATTTTAGACGCAGATTGCGAATATTTTTAAGTAGTGTATGTGGGTAGACAAGACATAATAGCCTAATGGCCTTAATTGAAATTATCTTTATGATTTGAAAAGTTATTATTGTCATTTAATGTCATTTAGTGATAGCAACCGAGTAGAATATACACCGTGCAAGTATTTTTATACACTCCAGTCTAGCGGATCTCAAACTTTTTGACTTTTCTCGTTTTCCAAACGTAACAATAAAATAGCAAATACACGTTAAAAGAATCCTACTGAAGAACTTGGTAAGTTCTTGTTTGAGGAGTAGAAGTTGAAATGCGCTCTATATGTAAGAGTTATTATTGCATGATGGGCTCACAGATTCATGTCTTGAAAGACTAAAAACATGACTAAACCATTACTATACACATACATTTTCACACAAGTGTTACAAAGCACAATAACGGGAGTATTTTGAATATCTATAAAATCAAACATAAACATAAGTAAAATCATCTTTAACCTCTGCAGGCAGAGCGGCATAAATACGCGGTGCAAAAAACTTAACTGATCGTTGTCCAGAAGTTTTAAAACATATACTTGGATATGCAGACCTATTTCTTGTCTCGTGGTTATGACTTGGATATTCTAATCTTATTTTTCCTTGAAAATCGTTCTTCAAAATATTTAAACAGAAAATTTTGGCGGACATTGAGCAACCGAGTCTTTTGGAAAAGCGCGAATGAAGGGTAAATCCTTGGTTTGCCATAAATTATTTTTATAAACCGTTTTTGTAAGCTCATTAAACTCTTTACATTACTTTCAGCTACTTAACCCCAGCTCAGTATGCCGTATGAAATATAGGATTGTACAAGTGAGAAATAGAGAACTCTTAGCTGATCAGTGATCAGTGTTTAAAATATTCTTGAGGCAAGGAAATTTTGATAAAAAAGGGGTCTTTTACCAGTTAGGTTGTTGTTTATATTTTTTATTTGCAGATCCCATTTAAGATGTCGATCAGTAATGATACCCAGGTATTTTGTGGCTCAGGTATTTCACTCCGATTATTTATCTTTAATTTATTAAAATTAGATAAATGATTTTTGTAAGCTGCAAACGGAAGATATTTAGTTTTATCGTAATTCAAGTTTATTTTTTCAACATAACCCATTCATTCAGCAAAGCTAATTATTTTCCCCTATGGTATATTTTTAATAAATCAATAATATAAATAGTAAAAAGTAAAGGTCCCAATATACTACCTTGAGGCACCCTAGAATCCGCGGTTTAAACGCTACTAATTTCGCCTTCAATTATCACTGTACCCTGTGTGTTAGTAGCTCTTTAACAAATTCAAAATCTCACCCTTTAGTCCTTTTTCCGCCAACTTTTGTAGCAGAATTGTAGAAAGTTTCGTAAATATGCGATGTTAATCTTTATATTGCATCCTGCTTCGACCTAACCACCCTGAAGCCAAATTGAGATTCAGAAATAATTTTATATTTATCAAGAAATTTAACAATTCTGTGTTAGATGCAATACATGCAAATTCCCGATATATTCAAACGCATTTATAGAAGGTGATTTGTAAATTGCGGTTAGAAGAATCTTCCGGTTGTTTACCCTCAACTATATATTACTTCCACTATCTTTATATTCCCTAGAGGTACAATGTCATAGGTATAATTTATCTCGGACCTAATATAAAATATAACATTATCGTTTTTGCTAAGATCTCCACTGTTATATATAATATCATAGTTCCGTATTATAAAGGGGATATTACTAAGTTCACGCTGTCTATAAGTCTTAATAAACACAATAACATCAAAGTTAACATTCACAATATTTAAGAACAAACAGAAGCTGTCAATTTTTGTCCCAAACTACTAATGTTACAATTAGTAATTTTTAGATCATTAAGTATTTTAAGTGAATAATAATTAAAAAAACGTTCTATTTGGGTTTCCACTTGTATTGTTTTAAAACTTCTCAAATATGCGTCCATTTTTTTTGTGGTATTCACTTATAAATCACACTCTTAGACTATACACAGAACATAACATATTTACAGGAATGATACCCAAAAAAAAACTTAGCTGACAGATTTTAACTTTTTTTGAACTTTTTTTAGTATATCCTGTGGATCTGGATTCGTTTTGAAGCAAGTCTGGTGATTCTCTTTGGAGTTTGTTTCCCAGTCGGTTGTTTCAGTGCTTCATGGTCCTTGATGTGCTTTCTTCAATGGTACCTCTTCGTTTTTGTGTCGTATGGTGTGAATTTTCTTCAACCAAATCTCTACCTGACTTTTTTTCCAGTTCTTGAGCTACTTTTTCCACTGGGGTAGGTGTAGCAGGAGCACTCTTGCTTGTAAACAAATTTTTAAAATTTATTGCAAGTTCCTCTCTTCTTCTTTTTCTTATAAGTATTTAGCGGTATAAGTATCACCTTTTATAATTAATTTATCATTGGGAATTTTTGTTTGATAATTTTTTTCTCTTGCTGTTTTTAGGTACCTATAAAGTATTTTTTAGTCCTCTCTCTGCTCTTTGCTAAGGTCGTGAGCTATACTCACTCCTGAGTCTTTTAAGAGGTTCATTTAATATTCTCTGCTTGGTACATTCTCTCACGAATTTAACTAATATAGCTCTAATGTTCTTTTCTTTTGTTCCTATCCTATAACAAGTATCCAAATCATTTGGTTCAATTTTTTGTAAGAAATTAGAAAAATATGTAGGTGCCGATATTTTTCAATAAATAAATATGTTCAGGGTCTTTCCTTATAAATAGCCAGTCTGTTTATTGACTTTTATCTGAACCCTGAGAATTTGTTATCAGAAAAAACATATAAACAAGGTAACATCACTTTTTAAATTAAATTAGGGCTTTGAAATCCTGTATAATTTCATGGGTTAAGGGATTATATTTTTCTGATTTCAAAAATATATTGTTATTTATTTTTATCTTGAGCCGTTCTCGAGAGATTTGCTCACAAACGTTTAATAAAATTAATTAACAAATTAAATCATAACAGCCATGAAAACGTATATAAAATTCTAATAAATAAGTTTTTCTACGACTCCTATGAAAATGCATATAATCCGCATAGCATCATTGCATTGAAAATTCCTCATTTCTCACGATATAATGTCACACTGTGCGAAATAATATTTCTGGCAGTCTATCGTGGAGCTACACTGTAGCCAACACCTAAACCGTCTACTTTGTTTATGACATTTACAGGAAATAATTGGATTCAATAATAATTATTCATGTCAGCCGTTCCTCGTTCAGGCCGTTCAGTCGGAAGATCTTTTCTTCCAGGTAACTCCATACAATGAATCTACAGGCGTTGAGTCCGGATTATTTGCTGGCCAACCAATATGCATGCCAATGTCTTACAATTTACAATTCAAAAAGTTAGTTGTTGGTATTACACTGTGAGGCGGAGCCTGTCTTGTTACCATATGATGTTATTTTATTGTTTTAGCTCCAAACAACTCTCAGTTTGATTTTGAAGGAAACTTTTCGCCGGTTAATGAACTTTGAACTCAGTAGAACACATTACTTTATTATAGAAGATTCAGTAACAAACTTGGACCACTTGACGACCTTGAAATTTAATATTTTTAACAATGTATTATCTTTCTAACCTTCCATAATAGAACATTATTCTTCTATATTGTTGTTGTTTAGTAGATTAGTCAGTTCTTGATTTTTTTTTAAATTAGTCAAAATGGTTTTTGCGTTTTCAAGAGAAGAGCCCAATTTGTTAAATATAAATATTATATTCATTTAAACAATGTCCATAATAATAAAACTGAATTATTTACCTTGAAAATAATGCAAAATGTCTAATTCTTTATCTTCGGTAATAATAAATCTTTGCTTTTCCTTTGTATAGTTTTCCTTTCTCTATTATTTTTTTCTATATATCGAAAGAAGCTTCATGTGGATACGGGTTCTCCGTGAAGTCGCCTGTATTCAACTCTAACTTGAGATTATTATTATTTTAAAAAAATTATCGTATGACTTCATTATATGCCGGCAGTTTAAAAAATATGTATAAATAATAATAGCATTCCTAAATATGGCTGTATCCTAAAGCATCAAGATTGCATACAGAGTGGGGTCAAATGAATTTAAATATTTAGAATTTTCCACCATATTATTTGCCATTTGCACTTTAATTGCAAATTAAATTTTTTATGTAAATACGTTTTAGAGATCTCCAAATGGCGAACTGTAACCTTAATTTAATAATTATCAATTTAGCCATGCATGACTGTATTTCTTTTCTTTTATGAAAAAAGTACAAATTGTTGATAAGGTATGTTATAGTGCGTCGATAAATATTTTTCCTAGTAAAAAAGGGAAAATTAGAATTATCGACACAAAAAACGGCTTTGCTGCAATACATATATTATAGACTTGTCGTCTGCTCTTTCGTTGTGATTGTCGTTTAAAAAAATTTTTTTGTTACATCATTTTGACTTGGGGGTAATAAACTTCTCCTTCCCGCTTACCGAGAATTCTCAGCTTTTTAGCCTAACTAAATACCAAAGCCAAAGTCTTAAATCAAAATTTAATATTTTTTTAAATGAAATATTCTCCAGATTATTTTCTAAAAACGTAAATTTTGTCCTTTATGGCTTACTCTTTGTTAAAACGGCTTGGTAAATTGTTTCTGTTTACTTTACATTCATTAATGATAAAAATATGTTTATTTGGGTGTATTTTGGAAATATACTAAAACAAAACATGTCATAATGGTAAAATAAATATAAATCTGTTATCAAAGAATAAAGGTCTAGGTAATCGATTTCTATATAGTCATTGAAAATATGCATGCAAGTCAATGCTCGTGTCTCTCTTACAGATATGGCTATATAGATATGGTTATAACAGATATTATTTCTTCAGAGCATAATTCGGAATAGTATCTGTAGGAAGAAGGACAGATAACCCACATTTATCATCGGACATGATTTGTGATATATGTAGGGTTTGTATATAATACATATACATACCCTATATATAGTTCATAGTTCATGGCAGCTTGTGGAAAATAATTTGTTTCTATTTTGCCTGGGGTATAGCTTGTTGGTTCTGTTGTAAGGATTTCATTTATTTATCCGAATAGTGTGGCCACTAGAAAATAGTTAATGAGATTTGAATATATTTCTAGGTGATATTATTGCCTATGTAACTGTGGATAGGATTACTGGTTAAGGAAAGGTCATTAATGTGAATGAACACCTGTGTTGATTGTGGTGGATAGATGAGAAGAAACCATGGACAAGTCTATTGGATGAAGGACTTGTTAAGGAGTGTGTTATGACAAGCTTGATTAAATACTTCAGAAACGCCAAAAATACTGTCAAAAAGTCATAGGCGTAGATAAATTAGACAAATATCACAGTCTTACTTGTAGTCCTTTCAAAAAATTATTTCGATTATTCAGGTAATGCAGATAGAATTTGTAGATTTATTGGGATAAATTTATTATCCGTATTTGCCTTACTCATAAGTAAGGAAGGAAGTATATAGATCTGTAGTTAGAAAAGAGGGTTTTGCGTAACAGGCAGTATACACAGATTTCTGGCTGGTAGGAATAAATTACCTATTTACACATTTACTACAAGCACGTAAGAATAGGAGAACGTGTTATATTTAAGTATTTATATAAATTTTAGATTTCGACCTCCCATGTGCTCTGGAAACATCGAGATCGTTACTATAATGAATTGAAAAATTAACATAACCATGCTATTGGCTTCCACTCATTTTGCTGAAAAAACAAAATAAAATCTCAAAGGACTATATTCAAACGGTTATTTAGCAGCTAGCGCTTATCATATTTTACAGTCAGATGCATTATTGTAATATGATGGAGAATTTTACAGGTAAGTAATACGTTTTTAAAATTAGTTTGAATTATTTTTTTCAAACCCGCACATCACAGACTTATTGTATTTGGAATGAACTTTTAATAGGAAAGTTAATTTATAAATTATGTTTTTTTTACAGAATAAAAAATAGCATCTGGCACCAGTTGCCTGATGCAAATAAATACATATTTAAAAAAGTTAACGGTTTACATGAAAAATTTAAAAGTTTAAAGATTAAAGTAAGTTAATCGTAATTCAGTTTCCTACCGGGACACTCAACCAGATCTCAGTTACACTTGCTGGCCCACGCAACAATTATTATCGTTGTTAGAAGTTAAAGTCCTATATGTGATATTTCCTGAGAGGACCTGCTGGGTGCTCCAATGAACCGCCCTCTGTAATATCTTGCACTGCGTTTGTTCCTGTGATTTTAAGATGCTACTGTTTCTATGCAGTACTTGACGCCCTATTTTCGCTGGAAAGATTTATTGGGGCCAGATAATATTTTTTCATATTATTAATTTCTCGTCATATAACTTTACGGTATTTGATATTACACTTTGCTTTACTTGATTCATAGTTTAAAATCTTGCACTATTTAATAGTTGAATAATTTAAATGAATATTTGAACTTTCAAGTATTTATTAGTAATTAATGATATGAGAATTATTGAAACTTGTGAACTATAATAGTCGACTATGGGGGTTAAACAATTTTTTAATGAAAGATATTTTGACCTTAAGTTTCTTTTTCTATTTAAATGTAGTAACTCTAAACTGAACATTTTGTATATAATGTATGTGATGCATCAATAAAAAATTTGCCGTATATTTTTATTTATCTATTTTTTTAGATTTTTTATGTGGACTAGTTCAGGCTAAAATCTATTTCTTTTGGTTTCGCATATTTACAATTAAATATACTAAAAAACAGCTTAGTTAAATAAACTATTTGGATTAATATTTTTACTTCCCTCGTAAAAGGAAAGTATTGTAATCGTGAAAAAATGACTCTCCGACACTTTTGCAGGGCTTCACGTTTTAGGAATTCTAGATGCGGAAAACCATGCTTTCTCAATTCCGTCGGTTTGTCTGCTTGTTCGCGGCATAACTAAAATTACTTATCCGATTGAGTTGAAATTTTGATTCAAAATTAAGGGTCATATGTGGATGTCCTTGTAATATTTTGGTAAAAATCTAATATGGCGGAACAAAATGAAGGCATAGCAAAATTATAAAACAATTACTACTAAAAATCTAATCCAATTTACTTTATTCTTATATTATGCAGAAATCAACTGGTAAAATTTTCGTACGAATCCAAGATGGTGAAACACAGGGGCGTGCGGTGAAATTTTAAGAAAGGGAGGCAATTTTTAGAAACTTACTTTTAAGTGTTAAGAACAATTGCGTTCTACTGATGAACTTGTGGCAGGTATTGTCAATACTAATTCACACAATTTCGACACTTCGGTGTAGGCGTCTTCCAGCTCCTTGTCTTTTAAAAATTGCATTAGTTCCTTAGCGTTATTTTTTGCGTTAATGTCATCAGTTTCGTAAATCACTTTTAGTTCAGATCGCAGTAACACTCGGTCGAAGAACTGGCCATAATGAAGAAGAAGAGATTTAAACGTATCTTCTGGAAAAGTTTTTCCTTTAAATGCATCAAAATTGCAGCGCTCGAGGAATTTAAAATCATTTAAACCGTTAAATCTATAGTTTATTTGTTGCTGAATTTGATCGATTATTTCATAATAGAGGCGTCTATATGGTGTTTGAACATCTCCCACCTTGTCTGTTCGAAGACTCTTGGCTTGTGGCTCTACATTTAACGTCATCGTTTTCTCCCAAAATAGGTCAAAGTCATCTCTTTTTTGGCTTAACATGGACTTAAAATCATCTACTTTTTTTAGGCAAAAAGCAATATCATTTGTTTTAGTTTGTAATATATTAAAAACATTGTCCGAAAATGGAAATATTTTTCTGAAAATATGTTCAACAAATAATTAAAATTAAAATCTCGTTTCAAACAGTCCAAAAACCACCTCGAACTATTTATTGCTTCTGAGTCCCACGTTTCATTATTTTCTATTATATTCTCAAATAGTTCAATGAGTGACTCACGATTTTCAGATACTGTTAACACAAGTCTTCCATTATAGTTCCACCTAGTAGGAGCTACTTTGGGTAATCGTTTGTGGACAATGGAGTCCAAAGCTTGTGTATGTTTTGTTGACTTGGAAAAAAAACCATCCATGCCACTTAAAGTAACGAAAAATACTTTACACTCTTTAATGTGATTGATGGACTGGGATAAAACTAAATTTAATTTATGAACAAAACAATGGACAAACACAGCACTTGGGAAAGTTTCTCGAACTTTAGCTTGCTTACCCCCTAATTGTCCTGCCATCACTGCAGCTCCATCATAGCTTTGAGCAACTAATTTTTTCTCTCCATTAATTTCTTTAGTAACGTTATGAATTACGGTATATAATGCATCTGCTGTACGATTTTCGGACACATTCTTAAAACCTAAAAATCGCTCTTGAATACTTCCGTCTATTTTAACGTAGCGTATTACTATAGATAATTGGCTAAAATTAGTGATATCAGTTGTTTCGTCCAGAACAATAGCAATGAACCGCACCTCGCCAATCTCCCGCTTAATTCTTTTTAGAATAATGGTTGCAACAGCGGAAATTAAATCGCTCTGGATTCGATTCGTCGTTCCGCGAACAACGCTAGACAGCTCTAAATGATTTTTAAGCAATCATCATATTTAGCCATTAAACTAAGTAAATCTCGAAAATTTCCTCTATTTGAAGAACCCCTTGTTTCGTCATGACCTCTAAATCCCAAATCATGCTGTTCGAGAAAACAAACAACATCGATAAGTCTTCTTAATATTTGACTATTTTTATCGACTAGTTCATTGTGTTGGCGGTGACTAATTTCCAACTGTTTATTAAGGGCGTGTTCAATTCTGGTTTTGCCGAAGACTTTTTCTTTTATGACGGCCTGCAAATGCGCTTTGGACATAATGTGTCTTTTTACAGCTTTATGGAATTTTTTAAATTGGGAAAACCAGTTTTATTCTATTCCAGAGACCTTTTTCATTTTCAAAAAGTAGCCATGGCCAACAAAATAATTTACTTATATTTTCACACCCTGTTAGTCATTTAAATTGTTCGTATTGTTTTTCCGGATAAAAATGTCTAATACAGTTTTTCATTTTTGTGGTTAAATTTTTCATAGGCGGTTTTGCCCTTCCTTTGGAAATTATTTGAAGCTTATCAGCGAAGTTTAATGTTGAAAATCCCTTTATTATTAAGACACACACCACACATTCACACACACTCTTCTTACTAAATTCTCCAAAATTTTTAACGTTATTACGGACAGCCGAAGTTGACGGTATTTGCATATCCACGTCCGTATTATTGTCCTCCATATCGCACCATGCACGACGCGACGTACGTATCACACAACACACGGATAGCCGTTCATACAAAGAATCTACTCCAACGATAGCTTCCGCCCCCACTTAAAGCACCCGACTGAAAAGCAAAAATTGCAAAGAGCTGGTAGAAAGTTCAATAACCTCTGGCTCGATTCACAGGAAATCAAGCATACAGCACTTGACTGCAGAGAAGCTAGCGGCCCGCATAGGTTCTATTCGATTTTCTATTGTGGCCGGTCGGAGTCGAGACCGCATTTATTATGGGCTTGATAATTAAGATAATATTTTAGCATATAAAATTTAATATAAACTAAATTAATGGTTTCCTATTTCAAAAATTACATTTTATGGACTGCAGATATTTTGTAATTTTTTTTTAAATTTTGGGCAAACTGGAGATAAACAAAATTGTGATACGAATTCAAGACGGTAAAACAAATAGGCGACCAAATAAAATGTTTGTAGTCGTGAAAAAATCACTCTCCTAGATTTTTGCAGATCGTCACTTTTCATGGTTGCTATTTGAAAAATATGCTTCCTCAATTCCGTCAGTCTGTCTGGCTACGTCTTTGTTGCATAGCTAAAAAACTGATTGACTTCAAAGTTTGTTCAAAAATTAAGGGTCATATGGGGATGTTCTAGCAGTATTTTGGTAAAAATGTGGCGGAACAAAATGGTGGCATATTGAAATGATAAAAAAAATACTAAAAAACTGAAATGAAACAAAATGGCTGCCTAACAAAATAATTAAAAAATCAGCCTTAAAAAACTACTTATTAGATTGATTTCAATTTGTGTGCAAACATTTACTGTGATCTAGAGATGAACTGGTATAATTGGGGTTCCAATTCAAGATGGCGAAACACAAAATAAAGGCCAAATAAAATATTTGCAATTGTGGAAAAAACACCTTCCTAGGTTTTATTTTACCTCTTCATCTTTTTGGCGTCCCTAGATGCCAAAAAACATTTTTTTCCAATTCTATCGGTCTGCCTGTATGTATTTGTATCTGTGTGTCAGTTCGCGGCATAGCTAAAGTACTACTGGTAAAGTAATGGTACGAATTCAAGGTGGGGGAATAAAATATGGATTAAATAATATTAAAAAAACAAGGCAACAGATATTTTTCAATAGCCTTCAAATTTTAAACTAATAGTAAATATACTATTGGGATAAACTGGTACGGATTCAACATAACAGAACTTAAACAAATCAGTATAAAAACTAATTATTAAATGTATTTTAAATTATGCCAAAAAATTAAATATGCAGAGGTAGAGACTGTTTATTACGAATCCAATATGGTAGAACAAAATGGCGCCTAATAAAAATATTTGAAAATACGGCATATGTAAATATATTACTATATAACTTTGTGCGGAACTAAATTTGTTCACTCACTAATCCTTATAAAATGAAAGATTGAAATTTTCCGATTTTTTTAAATAAATTAAGTGCAAATTTTTAACAAAGCTTTTCATTTACTTCATATAATAGTTCGAAGAGCATGAAATTGACACTGCCCGAAACGCTTAGATACGAAGTCTTTAATAATATTTCGACAGCAAGCCATCATCTCTTAACATAAAATAAATGCATAAGAACAATTATTAAGGTTACAATCGTCGCAGAATATTTAGAGGGCGTGTAATATCAAAATTAGAAAATCGTGCCACCTTCCAACATAGAAAAAATACCACATTTTTTCGAGATACCAGAAATTCTGATTCGAAAGCTGAGCAACAACGAAAAATAATGCATTTACTGAATCCAGTGTGAATGTGGTAAATTGCACCAATCCATCACTTTCCAAGCAAGATATCTCATACACAATATTATTATTAAACATCGAGGGTGTTTTATGTTTGAAAATAGATTAAACTTAAACATCCTTGATGTTTAAAAATAATATTGTGTATGAGTTTGTCTTGTTTGGGATGTGATGGACAGTATATTGATCAAACATCTCAGTGGCTTAAGCAACGAATACCATTGATTGTCGTTCAGGGAAAAACTCTTGTGCGTTAGCTGTACAGGAACACATTAAAAGAACGGGCCATAATTTTCATTTTTCTAACATTAAAATTTTGGAAATAGAGTCCAACTATAAATAAAGGATTGTTTCTGGAAATGTTTCAAATAAAAGAGCAAAATAGCATATTTTCATATCAATTTTAAACCAGGTACAAATCAAGTAATAAGTGTATTTTTTTTGGTTTTGGATAAGAATAAATTTTGATTTTTTTTTTTCGCATTCCGATTGCTCGAACACGCCTGTTATTTATTCAAAACACTGTATTATTTTGTGTTTTTAGAAACGTGGTAATATTCAAATTGAAAAAGGATTGGGTCTACCATCTTGTAAGTAATTTTACATACGTATGGGCTATTTTTTGTGTAATTTTCAATTCTCGTGATTATCATTTTTAATGTAACATTAATTTAATATTGTTTAGGCCTATTTCTTTGTATTTTTGTAGTTGCTTCTGATGAAGCTAATAAACATTGGAGAATTATTAAACACATACGAAAAAAAAAGTTTTTTTTACTTATCCACGGACCGCTAGACCTCAAACAAAATCTCTTTCCAATTTTTGTACGGTTGTACTTAGTTATGTGGTTTGTTCAAAAGAAACGCACAAAATTCATATTTTCTCTATGAGCAATTTACTCATACATTTATGAAATTTGCCATAAATATTAATTTTTATTGTGAAACTACACAGCACTGTTTTTTACGATATATAAATGTTGTTCAATCCAATTTAAAAACCCATCACAACCGCAAAACGTTGGGAAGTGCTATTTCCATTTACAGAGTATTCTTAGTTCTTACCAGAAAGCGTAAAAACATTTAAATTTTCCCGTTTTAAATAATTTCAGTCACTTCCATTATCCTATATACAAATTCCATTAAAACTTTTGAAAGCATTTATATTATTACTAATAAAACCTCTCAACCGAAAAAATACAGCTTAACTTAAGCTCATTATGCACTTTTCCGTCGTTCGCCGGGAAAAACTTTGTTTTCAAATGTGTTTATAGGCTTTTAAACGGGCAACTTTTTCCAAACAAAAAACAAAGTCATTTAGTGTAAATTTTCCAGTTTGACTGTACTCCATTTTCTAAGCGTTAGTTTACCTTAAAGTTTTAGAACATGCTATAAACCCACAATACTTAGCATCCACTTTTAGTTTTACAGGGTAAACCTATAACCGTGCTGGTCTTTATAGTCTAGTTCACAAACTCAAAATGGTGTTAATCCTTACTACTCCTAGTAAAATTATGAGTGAGAGCTCATTGGTTTCGGAATGACGTCTAAAAAAGTATACTTAAACAACTGGAAAGGTTATTTAAAAATTAATATCTAAAAAAAGCGGTTTAGTTTTTTGCAAGTTGGGAAACTATTAACATAGGAGAAGTTTAAAAAAATATTCTTAAACAGCAAGTCATTTTAATTAAATATGTCCAGAAAATCTATCTCTGTTACTAATAATTTTAATTAAAATGCCCCAAAACTGGTCGTAACAAGTAAAAAAAACCTTTCAATATTCCAATGAACAATATCCCGCTGAAACAAAAATTTTTTTCACTGATTTTTCATAAAATAACTCTATTGTTAATTACCAATTATTTTAGAGTTTCCGTTTATCTTTCAAGCAGGATGATTGTTAATCCACTAAAATTATTTTGCTTCGTAAAAAATTTTTCACAACTGTACTCTGTGAGTTTGACATAGCGATGTTTTTAATTTTTATAGTCCATTAGTTAATAATTATTGAAGCTAACAAAAAATGTTGATGTAGTTTTTTGTCAGATGCAGTATAATTATTAATGCATTGAACACTTTTCAAACATTTAGATTTTTAAGAAACGGCGGAACACGTCAAATTTTTTTTTGTCTTTTTATGTATAGAATGTTTTTTCTATTGTACAGAAAAGTCCTAGAAAATACAAAAGCAAAAAATGCAAATATTTTTTATTACCGTAATGCTAAGCTCTTTTAAAACACGAAAATGTTTTCCTTTTTATTTGCATATATAAGCAATGTTTTTCTTCCTATATGGTTAATCGAAGAGTAAATCAAAGACAGAATTAAAATTTTGAGTTTTTTATAGGGTTTAAATGCTAACTTTTATAAATAAGGTATTAATATTTTTAAAAAACCGCAAGACAAGATCAATTTATTATATTTACTCCATTATCATCATTATCAAAATTCATAGAAAAGCTTCTTGAGAACCGAATACTTAGGTTTATAAACAAACACAATATTTTGACCAAATATCAATGTGGTTTTCAAGAGTCTGAGTGTAGATATTTTTTATTATGTAATGCTTTGTCAACAAACACTAGGTTTTCATGATATTGATAATAAAGCGTGTTTTAAAATTTAAAAACATCATTGGCTTACATATAGGTATATAGAGAAGTATTATGTTTGCCAAAATATATTTTCTCTTTGTTATATGATAAGGTACGGAAAAAAAGCAAGAGTGATGAAAAAGCAAAAATATTTTGCTTTTTCATGGAATGGCAGCCAAAAAAAATTTGCAAACATGGCAACCAATCCTTCGGCATGTTTTTCATCCTTATTCGAAAAGTTGTTGCGAAAGGTCCGAGGGTAAATTAATTTTGTTTGTGCTCGTTTACCAACGGTGTGGTCTAGGAAAAAATTTCAAAAAATATTTAGGTCGTCCTTACAAAATCGAAAATAGCTATCGATTCGTCTATGTGTTATATCTTCGTAATTTGACTATTTACGCCAGAAAGTGCAATTTCCCCAATTTTTACTGCTAGTTACTTTGTAAAATATTGTAATAACTGTTTATAAGAAAGCGAAATATTTTCTCTACTTATTCTATATTCACATTATTCTATATTCTTCGTTCCTCTCTGGAGGGTCTGTGAATAGTTCATTTCTATTATTTACTTCCGATATGGTCCATACATAAATTATTATAGACTGCGAATATGGTGCATCGTTAAAGGTTACAGTTGCCAGAAATATAAGTATATGCAAACAACACTAAAATTGGTTAGTTAATGATGTAAACAGCCCATTGGTAATTAATCGAATATAAGAGCATAATTTTATTAATTATATATTTATAAAAAAATATTCTTTTGACTACCGTATGGGGAATACTAACATTTTCGTAGGTACCTGTTTTTTGCTAAACGTCTACGGCCGGAAAAAAATACTTTAGATTCTAGAAATATTTAATTTTATCAGTACCTGTAACCCATTAATCTTATCCTTATTATAAGTTTAGGTAAACACAAGCTACTCAGTAACATGCAGGAAGTTCTTCTATTATAAGTAAAAAAATATTTACCATCATTCAGGGCTAACGAACTAGATATTTTCAAAGCAATATACTTATCTCTATCAATTTAATATTAATCGACAAAATATTTTTAACACGGTAATTACTACAAAACAATAAAAAACTTAAAATAAGAGTGCCGTCATAACATGTAAAAAAAATCTCTTCTGCATATTTGATTACCCGTGTGAAAAAGATTAAAGTTCTCAGGCTCTTTCGTCTGATGAAGAACAAGGTAATGGTTGACTTCCTTTTAACTTGTTAACTTGTTATAAATATAGACCTAGCTTTCTTAAATTTAATCTCGTTTTTAATATTATATATGCTGGCAATATTGGCAAGTTGGCTTTTTACCAGTTCGATTAAACTTATATACACAAACACACACACACACAATATACGTATATATATATATATATATATATATATTTGTATATATATATATATATATATATTTGTATATATATATATATATATATATATATATATATATATATATATATATATATATATATATATATATATATATATATATATATATATATATATATATATATATATATATATATATATATATATATATATATATATATATATATATATATATATATATATATATATATATATATATATATATATATATATATATATATATATATATATATATATATATATATATATATATATATATACGTATATTGTGTGTGTGTGTTTGTGTATATAAGTTTAATGGAACTGGTAAAAGCCAACTGGCCAGATTGCCAGCATATATAATATTAAAAACGAGATTAAATTTAAGAAAGCTAGGTCTATATTTATAACAAGTTAACAAGTTAAAAGCAAGTCAACCATTACCTTGTTCTTCATCAGACGAAAGAGCCTGAGAACTTTAATCTTTTCACACGGGTAATCAAATATGCAGAAGAGATTTTTTTTACATGTTATGACGGCACTCTTATTTTATGTTTTTTATTGTTTTGTAGTAACTACCGTGTTAAAAATATTTTGTCGATTAATATTAAATTGATAGAGATAAGTATATTGCTTTGAAAATATCTAGTTAGTTAGCCCTGAATGATGGTAAATATTTTTTTACTTATAATAGAAGAACTTCCTGCATGTTACTGAGTAGCTTGTGTTTACCTAAACTTATAATAAGGATAAGATTAATGGGTTACAGGTACTGATAAAATTAGAAACTAAAGTATTTTTTCCGGCCGTAGACGTTTAGCAAAAAACAGGTACCTACGAAAATGTTAGTATTCCCCATACGGTAGTCAAAAGAATATTTTTTTATAAATATATAATTAATAAAATTATGCTCTTACATTTGATTAATTACCAATGGGCTGTTTACATCATTAACTAACCAATTTTAGTGTTGATTGCATGTACTTATATTTCTGGCAACTGGTAACCTTTAACGATGCACCATATTCGCAGTCTATAATAATTTATGTATGGACCATATCGGAAGTAAATAATAGAAATGAACTATTCACAGACCCTCCAGAGAGGAACGAAGAATATAGAATAATGTGAATATAGAATAAGTGGAGAAAATATTTCGCTTTCTTATAAACAGTTATTACAATATTTTACAAAGTAACTAGCAGTAAAAATTGGGGAAATTGCACTTTCTGGCGTAAATAGTCAAATTACGAAGATATAACACATAGACGAATCGATAGCTATTTTCGATTTTGTAAGGACGACCTAAATATTTTTTGAAATTTTCTCTTAGACCACACCATTTGTAAACAACACAAACAAAATTAATTTACCCTCTTTAGCAACAACTTTTCAAATAAGGATAAAGTTTGGTTGCCATGTTTTCAAATTTTTTTTCGGCTGCCGATTCATGAAAAAGCAAAATATTTTTGCTTTTTCATAGCTACTTGCTTTTTTTCCGTACCTTAAAAAAATCAAATAACAAAGAGAAAAATATATTTTGGCAAACATAATACTTCTCTATATACCTATGTATGTAAGCAAAACCTAGTGTTTGTTGACAAAGCATTACATAATAAAAAATATCTACACTCAGACTCTTGAAAACCACATTGATATTTGGTCAAAATATTGTGTTTGTTTATAAACCTAAGTATTCGGTTCTCAATAAGCTTTTCTATGAATTTTGATAATGATGATAATGGAGTAAATATAATAAATTGATCTTGTCTTGCGGTTTTTTAAAATATTAATACCTTATTTATAAAAGTTAGCATTTAAACCCTGTAAAAAAACTCAAAATTTTAATTCTGTCTTTGATTTACTCTCTTCGATTAACCATATAGGAAGAAAAACATTGCTTATTTATGCAAATAAAAAGGAAAACATTTTCAATGTTTTAAAAGAGCTTAGCATTACGGTAATAAAAAAATATTTTTTTTTGCTTTTGTATTTTCTTAGGACTTTTCTGTACAATAGAAAAAACGTTCTATACATAAAAAGACAAAAAAAATTTGACGTGTTCCACCGTTTCTTAAAAATCTAAATGTTTGAAAAGTGTTCAATGCATTAATTATACTGCATCTGACAAAAAACTACATCAAAATTTTTTGTTAGCTTCAATAATTATTAACTAATGGACTATAAAAATTAAAAACATCGCTATGTCAAACTCACAGAGTACAGTTGTGAAAAATTTTTTACGAAGCAAAATAATTTTAGTGGATTAACAATCATCCTGCTTGAAACATAAACGGAAACTCTAAAATAATTGTTAATTAACAATAGAGTTATTTTATGAAAAATCAGTGAAAAAAATTTTTGTTTCAGCGGGATATTGTTCCTTGGAGTATTGAAAGGTTTTTTTTACTTGTTACGACCAGTTTTGGGGCATTTTAATTAAAATTATTAGTAACAGAGTTAGATTTTCTGGACATATTTAATTAAAATGACTTGCTGTTTTAAGAATATTTTTTTAAACTTCTCCTATGTTAATAGTTTCCCAACTTGCAAAAAACTAAACCGCTTTTTTTTAGATATTAATTTTTAAATAACCTTTCCAGTTGTTTAAGTATTTTTTTAGACGTCATTCCGAAACCAATGAGCTCTCACTCATAATTTTACTAGGAGTAGTAAGGATTAACACTATTTTGAGTTTGTGAACTAGACTATAAAGACCAGCACGGTTATAGGTTTACCCTGTAAAACTAAAAGTGGATGCTAAGTATTGTGGGTTTATAGCATGTTCTAAAACTTTAAGGTAAACTAAAGCTTAGAAAATGGAGTACAGTCAAACTGGAAAATTTACACTAAATGACTTTGTTTTTTGTTTGGAAAAAGTTGCCCGTTTAAAAGCCTATAAACACATTTGAAAACAAAGTTTTTCCCGGCGAACGACGGAAAAGTTCATAATGAGCTTAAGTTAAGCTGTATTTTTTCGGTTGAGAGGTTTTATTAGTAATAATATGAAATGCTTTCAAAAGTTTTAATGGAATTTGTATATAGGATAATGGAAGTGACTGAAATTATTTACAACGGGAAAATTTAAATGTTTTACGCTTTCTGTTAAGAACTAAGAATACTCTGTAAATGTAAATAGCACTTCCCAACGTTTTGCGGTTGTGATGGGTTTTTAAATTGGATTGAACAACATTTATATATCGTAAAAAACAGTGCTGTGTAGTTTCACAATAAAAATTAATATTTATGGCAAATTTCATAAAGATATAATTTTCAAAGTATAATATTACCGAAGATCAACTAAGTACCGGAAGGCGCTACTCGTTTATATTTTTTTCTTTATTTATATTTAATCTACTAATAGCCTCCCTAGTTATGAAATTTGACTGAGAGCCAGAGTTTAAAAAACACGTTTTGTGTGAGGTATATTACACAATATTTGGACCAGTGTATTGCTATTTCTGAACCACCTTGATTCACTTAAAGCGTGTTTTTTACTTCACAGAGCCTTGTATATATATATATATATATATATATATATATATATATATGTTACACTTTATTTCAAAAATTCACTTTTTAAAAAATATTATTTATTCACTTAAAAATACTTTGTATAATTGTAAAACTTAAACCGTATAATTTGAAACTTAAACTGACATAATAACAGTATCTGATATGAACTAACTAATATTTACAATTGGTGCTTAATTTATATGTTTTGAAATGATGAGGCAGCACCTTCAAGCTGTGAGAACTGCAACTCGAAAATACTGCTTGCAATGCATTCCTTGAAATGTTGAAATCGCCATATCCGTTCCCATGCGACTGAAGGTCAATGAATACACGTGGCTATAACGGATATAACAACTCCCCTTTTTAGTCAAAAGTTAATACAATGTTTTAACTTTTGTAAAATCACTTAAAGTTCGTCTTCGTCTTCTTCTTCGGCTTGGGGATGGATAGCTGGCCGTCTTCTCGCAAGAATACTGCTTAGTCTGCTCTTGACTGTCTTTCGCTGCAGTGGTCTGGGCGGAGGTGGTGAACCATCATCTAGTGGAGCCATGGTGATGCTGGGTAGTCTCTTACGACGACACTTACATAATATGTACAGGACGAGTAGGCTGGCTAGAAGTACTATTGTGATGATTGTGAACCAAGACAAGTGTTTGTAGACAAAAGGTTGGTTTATTAGTTTGTCCAGTTCTTCTGAATATTGGTCTAGTTTGTGCTGAGCAATATTGAGATCTTCTACATCTATCTTGTTCAGTTTTAGAGGTTTGAGGTCTGGGATATGAAGCTTCGATGAGATGTGTTGGCAGCACTTGTATGGGATCAAAACTGGGTGGCTTTTGTAAGTAACGTTTTGATACTTGTCGATGATTGCCTTGGCGTGAACGCGTGTGCTCCCTATAAAGGCGTTACGATACGGTTGAAGTTTAAGGAGGGAATTGACATTGATAATGTTCGTCTTGACTTCTCTTCCTTCACATTTGATAGTAACTGGTAATGGATCTGACACAGTAATCAACCAAAAGTTTAGGTCGATACCTTTGACGTTGTAACCTTTTGCCAGAAGAATTGATACTTGACATGTCTTAGGTAACTGGTTTGGTCCTCTAAGGAGCTGAGCTTCACAAATCGCTTCGCTATCTATTGGGTAGGGTAGAACATCTGAACAGATCTTTTGGTTTCTTCCTATTGATTTACAGCCTTCTAGGTTTTGAAAAGAAACGTATAACATTGAATCATCGTCCCGCGCTATATATATTTTTGTGTTGTAGGAATTATATGGTGAAATTCTGTTCGATTATCCAACACAGGTATTGGATAAAGATGATATAAGGTATAGCTTTCAGGATTTACTAAAGGTATTTTTAAAATAAACACTACTTTAGTGTCTGATTGATATGCCTCAAGTTCGATAATCTCAACGTATTGTGCGAGTGTTGAAGAGTACACAGGTAGAGGTAGATTATTTTTTCTAAGAGATTGTGAAATTTCTTGAAGGGAACTAATCAAATCTCCTGGGGTTATTATTGAGCTATGTAAAATATTTAGTCTAGCGAATGATATAGCATTTAGAGCGTCGTTAAGAAAGTTTTCTAGAAAGGAGTAACTCTCCATTAATGATTCACATAAGTCTAATGTTCTTATTTGAGCATCGTAAAATGCAAGGTCATCAGATATGTCTATTATCGATTTATGGATTTCGATTATGTCTCGGTTAAATGTTTCTTCGTCTATTTGAAGTTTTTGTATTGATGCGTTAAAAGTTTTTATGACTGAAGTAGTAACCGATATACTGATTTTTAAGGAGGTTCTCGATATGTCTTTCGTCTTGGTTGACTTTATCAATGCATTCATTGAAATATTCACCGTCTGAGGCATCGAGGTTTCCAGTTATGGATTTCCAGACCGTGCCAATTCCGTTAAATATTCCGCGCCTCCCCCTGTGACTATATTTTTTCGTATCTGCGATTATTTCTTTATATTTTAAATTGACAGAATCGGATATTTGATTAAGCAGGCTAACGTGTGTTTGTATTTCAGATCTGAAAGATATCATTCTAGGCGAGTCAACGTTTATGAAGCCGTCTAGTAATCCTTCTAGGATTTTATCGTTATTCACGATAGCTTCTTTTATGTAGATAGATCTTTATACACGAGGAGTGTCCATTTGTCGTTTGACACTTTGACAGAACCTTCTTCATGGAAGAATATTCCGAGTGTGTTGTTGATAGGTGTTATGGAAAATTGGGACAGGCCTACCGAGAGCAGCCCGAGGAATCTGCAAAGAAGAATATTCTTATTCAAAATAGGGTTTTAACCTATCGAAGTTGACTTTAGATGACTGATTTGTCCGAGGATTAAGAAGAATGGCGGAATTTTGAAACACTTGTGTAATTTCAAAAGGACCATTAAATTTGTTTTCGGATTTTGATTTTATTTGTGACTCTTTGACGTATACCTTATCGCCAACTTTGTATTCGGGGATAGGAGATACGTGTTCGTCGAACCTGACTTTTGCTTTTTCTTTTTGTCTTTCTGTTTTTGCCCTAGCGATTTTGTAATAATATTCCATGCGGTTATTAAGATCTCGTATGTATTTCGATATTAATTTTTCCTGATTGTATAATGTTTCAGGTGGCCTACTTGACGTGTGACCGAAAATGAGTTCAAACGGAGTAAATCCGTGTGTTTTATTTTTAGTATTATTATAACAGATTACTGCATAGGGTAATACATTAAACGGATGTTCTGTAGGGTTTTCTGCTACGTTCGCTCTAATCATTTCTGATAAGGTTGCATGGAACCTTTCGATGGACCCATTAGACTGGGGATGATTTACACTAGAGAATGTTAGTTTTGTGTTAAACAATTCACAAAGGTCTTTAACTAACGAGTTATCAAATTCACGCCCATAGTCACAATGTATTCTTAGGGGTGTTCCATAATGCTAGAAGACCAACCGAACGAAGCAGGGCACAACACC